>JBAMMX010000007.1:18550721-18883221 GCA_037126225.1 Dillenia turbinata
ACATAGTGTCGAGAATGTTTTCGTAAAATTGTATGACGTGAAATGAAAAAGAAGACAAACCAAAAATGTAATTGTCAAATCCCAGGACACAATTTAAATAGAAGGCTTCCTCGTCAGCTGATCACCAGTGAAGTTTGGGCTGACAATTTCATAGTTTATGCCTTTTTGTATTGACCGTGACCCTTTTTCATCATGAATTTTTTTTCTAGGCAATTACATGCAAAATACTCTATAAATGCATATATATATATATATATATATATACATACATGTATACATGTATTGAAAAATTGATTCAAAGCCTTCAAATTGAAGTGTTTCTTGACCTTGACGAACGTATGTACATTTATATTATATATGAACTGAAGCCCAACTAGGCCTTCCAATAATTTCCCTTTTTGAGGAAGAATTAGATGCTATTTAAAAAATTTCTTTCTCTTTATCTCACTCTCCCCTCTCAAAAGGGGAATTAAGTGCGATTTAGTAGCTCTCTACATTTATACATATATATATATATATATATATATATATGTAATTTCTTTAAATTGAATTCTATAAAAATTAGGTAATATTTTAAAATTTTTTGATAAGATATTTTCTGTTGGGCCTCTCGAAGATCATTTATACAATGATCTTATGGATGGTTTGGTTCCAAAGGAACTCACTTGTTTGGTCTAGATATTAGATGCATAGTGAAGCTTCCATCATATATATATATATATAAGTTTTGAATAACTAGATTTATATTTTCTAGTTAACATACTTCAATTCTTTTAAATTACAAAACAATGAAAAATAGGTTAAACCAACAATCAAATTTTAATTTATTATATCAAAATATAAATTAAAGAATAGCTCAAGTTTAGAATAATACAAAAGAAATCACTTCATATGAGTGCCTCAGTATTTGAATGACAATGCCCCTCAACCAAAAAATGTAAGCGTTCCCTTGGGATTCAAAGAAGATAGGGATGATGCAACAATTGTGAGTTCAAGACTAGGGATGACAATTTGTACCCAATCTGACGAATACCCGCCCCTACCCTGTTCGATAGAGGCGGGTAAGAGTATAATATTTTTAAACCCATGGAGAGTCGGGTAAGGTACATGTATACATTTTATACCCACCGTGTATCCTACCAGAGCCTTCATATATATGTTGAAGATTTAAGATAGTAAACAACTAAAGTTGAATGAAAAACTCAAGATCTTTATTGAATTTCAAAGAGTGAAAACAAGAATTTGAACATTGTTTTTTCATGCTTTACAAGAGTATCCTATAGGCCTATTTATAGAGAAGGGATAAGAGGAGAGAGAACATCAAATGTGAGAAAAGAGGAGGGAGCTTAAGCCCTCTCATTCAAGATGGCCGTTGGACTGTCCAACGACTAGTTTTACTAGCCGTTGGAGGACAGTCCAACGGCTCCTTTAAAGAGCCGTTGGGGGACCTTTTGGTCTCCTATTTGTTGGCCTGGGCTAGGCCCGAGCGGGCCAGGCCCATTTAGGGCCCATTTTGGATCCCTAAATGGGCTCACTTTCTGGACAGAATGAGACAGAATTCTGCCCCTTTTGATCTTTACATTTGGATCTTCATTTAGGAATGCAAAGTTTACTAGATTAGGGTTAACTATATGCCCTAATTGTGCTTCATTTCAACACTCCCCCTCAAGTTGGGTGTCACGCCCCGACCCACACCCTAGCCGGGCACGCGACCAGCCCGCCGCAGCACCTCGATGCACGGGCACCACGTCCCGCACATCGAAGCACCGTAAGGCTGTCGATATTCACAAAATCCAGGTTTCCAAATCACAGAGATCCCCAAGAAATAAAAATAATACATGTATGCCTCAATGCAAATTAAAACAAGTGAGAGTTAACCTTATACAGACAAGAAGAATTATAAATACAGTCATCCCAATTTAAACAAATACAATAGTCATCCTAACTTCCTCAAAATGATACAATAACCTCAATACATAGCGGAATAGCGGGTAGTCATACCCCGACCCAGTAGTTTCCAAAGAATGTCCAATACAATAATGCGCACAAATCTCTCAGTCTGAGTCTACACCTGTAGGAGGAGAATGTGAGGGGTGAGTACCGTAGAAAGGGGGGGTTGGTACTCAGCAAGTCGGGGGATGACATGCTACAATTAATTTTTTGGTGAATTAGGAGTGTCAAAATTTTGTCCCAATAAATCCATGGTATGCAAAAATATTATGACATCTCAATAAATCATTCACGGCATACGTATCAAATCAAATATGCATCCATTATGCATGTCCATCATATCATGTAGAGCTGGCCGAAAATATCCCGGCAAAGGCCAACCATGGCCAAGGACGGGCAACGTTGGGAGTTTTCACGGTGCAAGTAATAAAATAAGGCTCTCCACCCCAACGTTGGCCACAGACTACTCCAACTAGCCTGTATATATATATCGCACACGTATCAAGGATCAAGCGTGTATGGAAACCCGCCGGTGCTAGACCTACCAAGGTCCTCCCCGAAGTGGTTCAACCGACAACTGTCCGTACAATATGTATGACAATCTGGCGGATACCCCCTGCAGAGGCGTATCCGGGCACAACAGGTGCCTCTACCAAATGTCCTTCGTAGCTACGGAATGCCATAGGAAGCATATCATCATCATCACAGTATCCACAGGGGCATCCAGCCCAAATCACATATCTCAAGCCATAACATGTCAAAATCATGTGCCAATATGCAATGGAAGTATAAAATCATGTGGATATATCAAAGTGTGGCACAATCATTAAGTGTCAAAATCATGGATGCATATCGATATAAACAAGTTGGGACACTCCATATATCACAAAACATTTTCATAAATTCAGGGAAATAGGTCAATCATACCATTTTAAATCATGCATTTGAAAACTTTTTAAAACACAGTATCAATTAAAAGTAGATGTCAAGTCCCACTCACCGTTAGGGGAGGATAATACACTCCCCAATATCTCCACAAAGTGTAAATCAAGTGCTCCCTCCGTTCAACTCAAATAACTCTTAGGGAGACAAACAGTCTGCAGATTTTTTTAACCTGCGCAGTCATGGAAAACAGACTATAACTTTGGCTATACTAGTCCAAATCAGATGATTCTTATCTCATTTTAAAGCTAAGAGATAGCACTATAACTTTCATTTTGCACACTTCCTCAGATTCAAATCACAGAATTCCCGGTAAGCCTAATTTTGTTACTGTCATATTTAAGTTTTGGATTCTGTCCAGTTTTTGTGCAGAAGCCATAACTTTCGTTCTACTCACCAAAGTCTAATGAAATTTTAACATGTTATAGATAAGATGTAGATCTACAACTTTCGTGTTTTGAGTTTTATCCAAATATGCCTGGAAGGGGTTCAACAAAATTCATGAACAAGACTGATACGTTTTAGTGAAACATAAAGTTTCTGTCAACACAGTTTTAAAGAAAATTGTATAACTTTCAATTTCCTCGTGAGAAATGGCTGAAATTTTTATATGTTATAGGCAAGAAGTATATATATAACTTTCATGTTTTGTGTTTCTTCAAACTAAGACTGGAGAGGGGTCGTTTTTACTCACTACTGTCAAGGTTCGAAACTGGACACTTCTATGTCGAGTTTCAGGAAAAGTGCCATAACTTTTGGCACAGGCATCTGATTTTGGTGATTCTTATCTCGTTGGAAAGATAAGACTTTGATCTACAATTCATATAACTAACACATTTTCAAATTCTGGCTCTAAGATGTCTTAAAACAGAGATGAAATCACGGACAGAAATAAAATTTAAAGTGAGACAGGATAAAATTTCTTACCTCACTTTCTTGGTCTTCCTCTCTTGCTTCTCTCCTTGTTCTCACGAATTTGGAAGAATGAACAAGCATTATAAGGCATTCTTCTTTTATTAGTGTGTTAATAACTCACCACCCTAGGATCAAATCTCCAATTATCTAAACCATAGGATCATTTTGACTATTGCATGTGTTCTCATTGGTTTTCATGTGCATGTGTTCTTATTGGCCCACCTTGCCTTTCTCATCTCCATTTGGCCAACACTTGTCCTCCTCACTATAACACTTGTTCAATACAAGAATACACTTGTCACATTTCATTTAAGTTTTGTTAATTGCTAACAAGTCCTTTGACTTATAAAAATTCTAATTTGACCCCTAAAATTTTCATAATTACACACTAGGCCCAAAATCTTATATTAGACCTAATTAAATTTATTTATTGTGAAATTAAGGTTTTGAATCTCTTTGAGTCAAAATTGATCCGATTTGTATTTTATCGTCAAATATCTAAGGTTGATTTATCGGAAAAATTTTCTTAGTGAAAATTTATGAATATAGTAGTAAAAACATCATATATATATATATATGAAATGGAATTCACTATAGAATACACCGAGAGTCGGTGTTACATTGGGTGTGTATATGTTTATGACACCCAATTTGTCTATGTTTTTGAGAATGTGCTTTGCAGTTCCCGACTTGGTGAAGATGTCGGCTACTTGATGATCACTCCTTGTGAAATTTGGAGAGATGAGCTTATTTTCAATCTTTTGCCTCATAAAGTGGCAATCTACCTCAATATGCTTTGTTCTTTTATAGAAAATCGGATTTGATGCTATGTGGATTGCCGATTGGTTATCATAATAGAGTTGGATTGGAGTAGGAACAAAGAGCCTAATTCTTCAATTAAGGCTTTTAGCCAAATTATCTCACTTGTTGCGGCCGCCATGGCTTTATACTCTGCTTCGGCAAACAACAGGAGTTGCCTCAAAATAGGCATAAGCTGGAGAATTGGAAGTGAAGAAAGCATAGACTTCTAGAATGATATGTGGGCAGGAAATACCAAACTTTTAGACCACACTATTCTCCCTCGCCAAAGAGAGCTCCCTGATTTTATGGTGAAAGATTTTATAGATAACGAAGGCAAGTGGACAGACCAAGACCTCAGAGATTGGATTGCTACTGAGAAGGTTGAGGAAATAAAAGGAATCTTGATTCCTAGAAAAGAAGGTATGGAAGATTTAATCACATTAAGAGTCTCCAACAATGGCTGTTTTTCTACTGCTAGTGCCTACTGGTACATGGATGAGCTTCAGAGGAGTGACACTTAGGAGGAGGAGGACTGGAGGTGGATTTGGAAAACTAAATGGCCGGAGAAAGTCAAGTTCTTTCTTTAAACTGCAGGGTTGGAAAGATGCATGACCAATGTTGAAAGAAAGAGAAGAGGTTTCATTGAAGATGATACATGCCCCCAGTGTAGGAATCTTCCCGAAACTTTGGTTCATGCTCTTAGAGACTGTGATGAAGTTAGGGCCTTCTGGAAAAGCTATTACCCCGATACTGAGAAGCTGGATACTTTTTGGATAGGTGATCTTAAATCTTGGTTGAAGACAAATTTAAATCCCACCAGCTGCAAGTTAGCTGCTCCTTCTTAGCAGTCATTTGGACCCTTTGGAAGAAAAGATGCAAAGCTGCTATTGAGAACAAGACTGAAGAAATCCAATCAACTGTTAGGAGGGCGATTATCACAAGTAATGAGTGGATTGGAACTTTCAAGAGAACTAGTAATGACTGCGAGTCCCTTTTGTCGTGGATTAACTGGGGAGCCTCCTAACATAGGGTGGGTCAAACTTAGCTCTGATGGTGCAGTGTCCCTGGATAACAAGAAAGCGAGTGCTGGAGGGCTCCTGAGAAATGAAGATGGGAGGCGGATAAAGGGCTACATCATCAACATTGGTTACACCAATGTCACCACTACTGAAATGTGGAGATTGAGAGAGGGTTTACATCTATCCAAGACGATGAAAATCAACCGTCTGCAAGTTGAGGTAGACTCTCTTTCCCTGGTACACCTCATGGAAGGCAAGGATACTGATGACCACCCTCTCCACTTGGTTGTGCTGGAATGCAACGATTTGATGAGGGAGCTTGGAGTGACCTATATCTTTCATATCTTCAGAGAAGCCAACAAAAGTGCTGATTTGTTAGCTAAGATTGGAAGTACAACTCCTCTTGGTATCTCCATCTTGGAGCATCCTCGTTAGAACCTGCGCATCCAACTGGAGAATGATAGATTAGGATCGGGTTCTTCTAGGGGCATTGGGCCTTAGTCCCTCCATGCTAGGAGGGATACTCTGGAGTGGTTTCTTTTGTTTCTCTGTTGTTTTTTTCTTTTCTCTCCTTTCCTCACAAAAAAAAAAAGAGTTTGAATTTGGTTAATGCTGGACTAAATCATCTTCAAAGGTGAAAGGTATAGATTGTCAATATTACAGTATTATACTTACCTCTTTAACTCTCTTTGCATAGTTAAAACTAGTTATTGCTGGATCTCGACTTACTGAACTGGAAGAGTAGATGTAAGCATAAGATTGAACCACTATAAAATTGGGTTTGATATCTCTATCTCTACTCTTTAATTTTAGCATTTGTATTTGCATTAATCATATAGTTTAGCCATAGGTTTAATTGTGATTTTGAGTGGAGTAAAATCAATAATTTAAAATCAACAATTTCAATCTCTTTTCTTGGTTACATAGGGACTAACAAGTGATATCAGAGATAGTACTCAACTCCAAAAAAGTGCTAACTTTTGAGTGAATAATCCAATGGCTTTGCAGTATACTTTTGCCCAATACACAAATATGGCTCCTTATTTTGATAGAGTTAATTTCTCCCATTAGAAGTGTAGAATAGAGATCTTTATATAAGCCACAAATTATGAAGTTTGGAAAGTGATTTCTCAAAAAAAAAAAAAAAAAAGATATAAAAACCCCTATAATGACCGAGGAAGATAATAGGAAAATGCCAATCAATTCACAAGCAAAATAATTATTGTTATGTGCAATATCTCCTATTAAATTTAACCGGTTTCTTCTTGCTTTACCGTAAAAAAAATTTGGGACAAATTGTACATCACTCATAAAGGCACAAGGACTATTAAAGACACTAGGATTAATCTCCTCATATAGGAATGTGACTTGTTTAATTTTCAATAAGGAGAACAAGTAAAAGACATGTTTAATCGATTCACCTCAATCACAAATGAATTGGAGTCTCTTGGAAAAGGTTTTTCAAACATTGATCTGGTTAGAAAAAATTTGAAAATACTTCCTAGAGCCTAGAATGCAAAAAGGACAGCAATTGAGAAAGTTCAAGACTTGACGAAACTGTTCTTAAAAGAACTAAGAGGAAAGATAATGACTTATAAAGCAAAAATCCATCATTCTTCCAGAAATGATGGGAAGAAAAAGAGCATTACATTCACAGCAGAGGAGGAAACAAATTCTGAAAAAGACAGCAACAAAAATGAGATGAACTTGTTGATTAAAAGGTTTTCTCGAATGCTCAGAAAAAGAGGTAAAAAATCTGTAAAATTTCAGAAAGCTAATGTCTTTCAAAAGTTCAAAAATGATATAGGAAAGTCTGGCAAAATCAAGGAACAGAAGGAAGAAGTTGTTGTTTTTTTTTTTTTTTTTTTTTTTTTTTTTGGTTCTCTTGACTTTAGCTTTGTTGATTTGGAAGTTGAAAATTTCTGAACTGTTTGTCGGGTTTGTTTCTTGTATATTCATTTTCTTGACTGGTGTTGCAACAAGTGGATGTTTGTTTGGGGCATGAAACCAAGCTGTGCTGTGCAAAAATATTAAAACCTGCCGATATAAAACTCCATATCTGCGGTCAAATGTTTAAAAGATTACCTCCTGTCATTCGGGAGTCGCATCTCTTTAGGCAGCCTTTTTCCTAATCGCATGGTATTGTACACATTTATAGTGTTTTTAATATTGTTATAGCTGTAGTTGGCAGACTATCATCAGGAAAAAAAAAGAAAATGATAAAGAGGACTATCTAGATGGAACAACAAAAGTGGACACATTGAGTTCTGGCCTATCTACTCAAAGTCAGATAAATGAGTTAATTTGATGAAAGAGGACCAAGGTGGTAGAATAGATGTACATTGGGATTAAAGTGTTACCAATTATCTGACATTTTCCGTGTCAGTGGCTTCTCTTAGTGTGACAAATTTCATGTCCCGAAAATTACTGCTTTAGTTATCCTAAGCCGGTCCTTGCCAAAAGGATGCGGCTTCAAGTTGTAACGTGATATAGAAGAAGGAAAGAAAGATGGAAAGTCATTGGACACATTCTAATGAAAAATTGTCCCGATTCTATGGATGCAAACCTGGTTCTGAAAATATGCACTGCCAACACAATTTAGATTACTGGTATCCACTAACTGATTTTAGTCCTTTTCAGTTTGAATGAATTGGTTGAGTGAATTGTATCTAGGCTGTAGAAAGTGTTGGGTCCATATTCTCAGGTACTACTCTTCAGCATGCATCTTGAAAATGTTTACTGTGCAATCCTTAGTAACTTCCCACCCTTTTCTACATGAGCAGAATGCCCATATTTGTCCAGCAATTTATCTTTCTTTAAGTAATTTCATGGGTGGATTATGAATCTCTTTTCTGAATCTTGGAGCATTTTAACAAAAACCGGTGATGTTAGTTCTGCTGCTGATTTGGGAACTCATTAGATCACTTATGCAGTTTTCTGACACTAAGGCCGCTGTGACTGAAGAGATGAGAGGCCTATGAGTGATGTGATACAGTTTGATGTGCGTAGCTGTTGTGGTTGGCCAATCTACTTAGATATTGATAATGAAGGTTTGAGCAACTACGAGAGCTGTTAGCATCATTTACACTATTTTGAAACAGAACCATTCAATTTTACACTTCATAAATTAAAAAACCTCTGGGAATGTAGTACGCATAGTAATGTATTGAATTCATTGTATTTCAAATTGAAACACCATCATATTGAGAAATTAAAAAAGGAAAATCTATCAGTCCAGGTGATGAGAATGAGGGAATCCCAGTATTCTTGATTAAATATCTGCTTTATTCCGGCCTGATATTGGCTGCAGCCAAATAATCACAAATGGGCTTCTTATGTTGTGGGTGCATTCAGTCCACATCAAACCTCCAAATTCTAGCGTGGATTGACAAGATTTTGTTGTGAAGGTAATCTTATAAGATAATTCTGATTCTTATTGGTGAATTGCAAGGTTCCTGGTTCCACTTTGATGGAAGCGCGTTCAAAAGATGAAGGTAATCATATAAGATAATTCTGATTGACAAGATTTTGTTGTGAAGGTAATCTTATAAGATAATTCTGATTCTTATTGGTGAATTGCAAGGTTCCTGGTTCCACTTTGACGGAAGCGCCTTCAAAAGATGAAACTGCAACATGATGTTTTGAATGAGGGTGACCGACATGTTACAGTTCGGTGAAGTGTCAAGGTAGTAATTGATGTCTTCCCTGGAAAAACAGCAGAGATGGCCGGGTAGTTCGGATCTCCTGAATTGGTGATTGTGTGATGGCAGGATCTATTTGAGAATTTGGAGAAAACCTTTAGCTACTCAGGGTTAGCTTTTGTGCGTAAAGGAATTCAAAGTAATCTTGTGCTTCAATGTCATAAATCAAACCATGATCAATTGCTTTTAATGGATTTATGTGTTCTGCACCATGGTCAAAGGCATTTGGAGGCGCATTTGTGGAAGCATCTTTCAGTGGGCTATGAGTATTGTCATGAACATAAGCTGTGGTCATCAAGGCTGACTTTATTGCTGCTGGACTCCACTCTGGGTGTCGTGCTTTCAGCAATGCAGCAACTCCACTTACGTGAGGACAAGGCATGGAAGCTCCTGAGAGTATATTAAACTTTACCCTTCCGTGATCAGTTGGCAAACTTGACGGGCCCCGTGTCTCCGGTCCAAGCAGCGAGAATGTTTACACCTGGTGCCACCATGTCCGGTTTCAGAATTTCTAGGTTGAGGAAATTAGGTCCCCTAGAGCAAAATGCTGCCACAACAGTTGTTGGATGGGCTCCCAACCTGGTCCCAAGAACTGCTAGAGTTGCAGTTGCATTTTTGCTTGTTAAAGCATAATGCTTGATAGATTTTGCTGCTGTTTCTCCTACTGCAATTTCTGGAAGAAAGTGAACATCAGCAACCAGCTTATCTCCATTTGCAGCAGTATTTGCCAAAATCATGCCCACTTCGCCTGCATCTTTCACCACCTAACCTTTTTGAACACGGGGACTAATTCCCCGATCACAGATGACAATCTTTCCAGCAACAGCTTTTGGATCCAAAGTTGCCTCTATGCACAAAGAGCTTGGTTCTGGGCTGCTTGAATTACTGCCCATATGGGCAACTGGGAAACTTTTTGCACAAATGTATTGTATTCTGTGCATATTGAAAGGCAGCTGGATGTGCGTGCTTGGTTCCGGAAGACCAGGGGTCTTTTGCACAAAGGTATTGTGTTCTAAGGATTTCTTGAAAACCTTTTGCAGAAATTAGATAGTAGTTTATTGTTGGGTGTATATGGCTTTTTTTTTTTTTTTTTTTTTTTTTTTTTTTTATGTTATACTTGGCATTATCGAGTTGGGGGAGTTGGGAACGTGTATATATGCTTTCTAATAAAGTGATCCGTTGAAATTCAAAGCCTAATTTCCAAATTTTGTGCGCATTTTACACATACAATTCTAAAATATTATAAAATAATGTTAAATTCATTTTTAAAATATTCTAAAACTAGATTTGAATTTTTAGGGTTGTACAAGGGCCAATCTTGGGCCCTCAAAGATTGGCCTGATGCCGGAACTCATGCCAAGGTTAGTGCCCTTTATAAGGGATGCAGGCCCAACCCAAACCCAGCCCCCAGACCCCAATGTCCGCCCCATAAATTGCATTGCAGCAAGTTCTATGGCGACTCTAAACCCTTGTTTACTCCCAAATAAAAAATGAGTTCAATTAATTTCAATGAACCAACGTTAGTCATCATGTGCTGTTAACTCTTATACTCATTTTGAAATTTAATTGAATTTCTATATTTGAAGTAATAAAAAAATATATATAAAATTTATCATCAAGATATAGCTATTTACTTAATTATCTCTCTGATAAAATAGTAATCGAGAAATAAAGTAGATAGGGTCAACAAACTCTTGTATAGTTTATTTACAGATACTACATTTTTCTTTTTTACTTGAACTCCATAGTTTTTGTATATTTAGATATGTATTCCGTATTTTTTCCCCCAAGCAACAAAGTTTAGATTTGGGATCGAAATAGTGCCGTGGCAAACAACAAACGCCGCTGCAACTCATACATCTTGGAGTGGGTGTATGAATGAGTTCAAATGGCACTAGGCAGAACTGAAATTTGTAGTACAAGTGAACTAAAGAAGACTCAAGACAAATGTAGTACACATCCCACACACAAATGTGCTACAGCACCGTCAATACAAACCAAATAATTGCACACACTTCTCTCTCTCTCTCTCTCTCAAACACACACACACACTCACAGAGTTTTCATTTTTTTTGTTTTTTAAACCAATGTAACATACTTGTAGGCTCAATCACAAATGTGGGTACCTAACCAATTGAATAATCAGATATCTGCTGCTGCTTTCTTCCTTACCTCTCCAAGTCTGCAGGTTCAAATGCTTTCCCAATGTCAATAAAGCTCTTGGTCTCCGACTCAACGTCATCTTCTTTCTTGTAGGGCAATGTTTTGTACTCAACTTTTTTGCCATAAAATTTAACCAAAACCAAATAAAGGACGATGGAGAAAATGACGACACCAGTCAAAAACCAGCAGAATTGAAGATTAGCAATCGCTTTTGCCCTTTGGAGAGACTTGTCATCGTGGCATCTCTCGATGTAATGACCCTCTTCGTAGCTCAAATAACAACCCTTGTATGTGAACGTGGGGATCCAAAGCACAATCCCAAGAAGATTCATCCAAATGCCTTGAAACATAATGCCCACGGACCTGACAAAGCTATTGATGAAGCTTTTTCTGTAATGAATTCCTAAAATGGTTGTTATCAAGCAAACAGCTATGACGAGTTGGAGAAGCCAATGGTATTGACCTTCGATGCCCATATGGTCGGTTGAGTGGAGGTGGAAAAGCAAGAGCTCTTGAGCAAAGGCAATAGAACCAATGTAAATAAGAAAAGGATACTCTGCATGGGGCTTGACTTTGTCTAGAATGATGGCAAAAATGGCATAAATGAAGATGGAGAGAGAGATGGAAGCATGTTCAAAGTTGTGGAGATGGACGATGGGGATAGTGCCATCCTGATCGAGCGGCTGGTGTTTGGCTGGGCCTCCGAAGAGCTCCATGAAAATGGAGGCCGAGGATCCAAACATCATGAGGTAGAGCTCTAGGTATCTCATTTTGGATGTGGGAAACCATGCGCCTGCAGTGTAGTTGTTAGGGTTTTTAGCATGGAGGATGATGTGGTTTATTAGATGCCATAAACCAATCACAAAGAAACCAAACCCTGGTAATACATGTCCCACTAAAGAACCCATCTCTTAAAATCTTTTTCCTGCAAATGAGAGAGAGAGAGAGAGAGAGAGAGAGAGAGCCGGAGAGAAAGAGAGAGAGAGTGATGGGTGATACGAGTTGAGAGGAGGGATAGTTGCTTTTATATCCAAAATGTGTAATGCCTTGCCAGATGCTCAAGTGGGCTGTGCCACTTTTGGGTTATGCCAGATGTTCAAGTCGCACTGAAACACATGCACAGGATATGCCTTTCTATCTCAAAAATACAAGTTATCATCATCTGTAAAGAAGTCACTTGTGTCTATCTATCATAACAATTAGTTATGTTTCATCATATTACATAATTTGTAAAAAAATTGTTCATTTCCCTCAAAGCTAGGGTGAAAAAAAATATAATACTTTACCATCTACTTGATAACTACTAATAGATAAATAAATAAAACAACTAGAAGAAAATGCTTTGGCTTTGTATATACTATTAATAAGTACATTCGTCATTTTTGTTATGTTTATAGCTTATTTTTCTTACTTCTTTTGGTGGAAAATGTTTGGGTCAGGGGATTCTCTCTTATTCATAAATCTTTTGATTTTTTTTTTTAACTAGACTAATTAGTATTTGAAGTCATATTCAAATTAATTTGATTCGAGTTGTTATCATACCCTTTTTAAGATGAGCTCTCCCAATGTAATTTTTTGTATTTTTAATATTCAAATCTGAATTTTGGTTAAGTAATCTAACGTTTTTCTCATTAGTGCCAACTATGTGTTGGTAAATCTTTTGATTTATGTTATAGGCGAAAATCACCAATACCCCTACATAAAGAGATTCTTTTTTCCCAATCTCATAATGAAATTTGGATCTTTTATTTATTTATTTATTGATGAGGTCATTATAAATGAAACTTGTCTTTGGGGCTTGGCCAAAGAAGTTAATTTAATGTGAACCTTCGTTGGAGTTATGTGAAAGAACTATGATTTTTTATAACTTAAAAAAAAAAAAAAAAATCAACTACATAAGCCAATGTACATTAAAATTTACAAAATTGTGCATATAAAATATTATAGATTGCACAACAAAACAAACAAAGCATCATTCATTTTTTCAGAATTAAACAAGTTAATCTTAACTTGATTGAAAATGAGATACTAATTTATTTAAAATGGGATTGAAATATTAATTAATTTCTTCAATTTGATTGAAAATGACACGATGATAAGAAATTCTGACTACATATCGATGATTTGTAGAACGTAGATGTATTTTCAACAAATTATTAGTAATCCCCCTCAATAATCGACGAGTCCCCCACTTTTTGTCTAGGTATTCATCATACTTTTCTCGTGATATTTCTTATAATTAATTTTCATTTATTATATCACTAGAAATCTTCGTTTCCATTTGAAAATAACATTTTCTATTACAAATAATAATAATAATAATAATAATAATAATAATAATAATAATAATAATAATAATAATTTTGACGTCAAGAATTTATTATTAAATTAATTATTTTATAATTATTTACGAAACAATTTTATATTATTAAAAAATTGCTTTTTTTTAAAGAAAAAAATGATTTAATAAGAAAATATTACAAATAAAATAAAATTAAATAGAGGGAGCTATTAAATAATATAGAAATAAACTTGGCAAAAGGAGTGGGGTCGCATTTATTCAAGAGTGGCCCTCCTTTTGTCTTTGTAGTCATCATAATTTTCTCGCATTATGCATCAATTTTATATAATGTCCTCTGCGAAATCATGATATATTGTGAATGTGAATTGCGATATTCTTCTAAGTTTCATAAAGGGTCAAGGCCCTTCACATGGATCGCCTGTCTCATTCAACAGTATTATAGTAAGGAAATTATGGTTTTATATATTCTTTTTTTGGTTCATATGGGTCACAAAAATCACGAAAACACACGCGCTCACAAAATTTTGAATACTAGGTCTCATAAAAAAAATTTAATAGAAGTAGCAATACTGTATACTTTTTGGATAAAATCAAAAAATGAAATATACTTGAGAATGGGTAATAAGAGTAGGACGACCTATTTTTACTATGCTAGTATAATATAGATCTTCACCAAAAAAAACAGTATAATATAGATAAGATATTTAATTATTAATATTGTTAAAATTCAACTTACCTTGTTAATGTCAAAAAAAAAAAAAGAATACTTGAAAATTAACGCAAGTTTGAAATCTTTTTCTAATAAATCCAACTCATTTTCTTGCCCCTCTTTCCTCTCTAAGCAGCATTGGTTGTAACCATGCCAAGTATAATTCAGGATTACCAAACTCATTTGGGTTAGTCGTCGCCCCGTTTGAGCCCAGGATTTGAAAGAGTTAATCTCTTAATGGGTCTTATAGTACTTAGAGTTGATTAATCGGGTGAAATCTGAATACCGATTAGTAAAAAAAATAATAATAATATTTCAGGATTAAATTTAAAGTCCATCTCCAGGGACGGTGAGCTCATGGTTAGGTTGGGCCCATCTTTTTCTAAAAGCCCAGGCCCCAATGAGCCACCCCAAAATATTACGCCTAGTACGCCGGGCCTAGTTCTAGGCCCAATGTGATGCCGGGCTAGCTTTTCTGGATTCTGAATTTTCTCCACTCCACTCAAGGCGACAATCGGAAGACTGCAGGACTTGTCACCCCTGTTACCCAAAAAAAAAAAAAAAAAAAAAAAAGACTTGTCACCTGTCATATTTCTATTGACTTTTAAAAACATTATTTTTCCTTTTTTCCTACCCTAATGAATAATATATTTGTTTGTTATATTCTAAATCAACTCCGGTTTTGCTGTAAAGGTTAACATGAAGCTATGGTAAAGGTTAAACACTGTGTTGCTTTCCAACCATTTTAGTGATCTCTTCGTATTTAAACATAATAATAATAATAATAATAATAATAATAATAATAATAATAATAATAATAATATGTAAAATTGAAATCTGGATGCTGGATTTGAACTTCTAATTTTTTTAATTAGGTTAGCCTGAGACTCCGCGAGCAACAGGATTACAAAGGACGCAATTGGGCTTATGATTAAATTATTTTCACCCCAATTTTATTTAAATTATATTTTAAAAATCAGATTTTTTTATATTTTATGCAGTGAAAAAATTCTTTTGATGTTTTAGTATATTAAAGAAAAATTTATTAGTAGCATTACATTTGAAATAAGAGGCTTGAAGAAAAAGAGAAAAAAAGTCGAATAGTTGACTTTCCTATTTTCAACTGAAGTGAACTTGCCCAACTACAAATGCTACCCCGCCCCCCAAGCCAACACTCCACTCTCCAAATTTGTCAAAGAGAGAGACTTACAAAATTTTGGTAAAATAATTGGGGGGAGACTGAGAGAGAGAGAGAGAGAGAGAGAGTCCATTACCCTGTTTCTCTCTTTGCTCAAGAGTACCTTCCCTGTACTTGCTGCGACTATTGTTAGATTCAAAAACCAGAAAACAAATCTTAAATTTACAGTTTAAGAATCTGAATATCTGAAACTTGTTCCTTATACAATGCACTAATACTTAAAATTCATGTTGGTCTTTATTGCTTAAAGGGTCTTCCTCCTATGTTCCTCTGCAATCTAAAATTTCTTCTCTGCTAGCCTGTTCCTACTACTTTATCTAACTCCCAATGGGTGTTCTTCAATATGTTCAATTCCTTGATTTCTTGAAAAATAATCAACTCCTTGGATTTTGGTCTCATGCAGATTATTAGGGTTCAAGGATTTCAAAATGCTTGTCAATTTGTAGACTTTTTTTTTCCCTGTATAGTCATTGCTTCTCGAAACCATTTTCCGCAAATGAGTTTTTGTCATTTTTTTCTCAATTTCTTCGGTTGTTGATTAATAATCAACTTCTTGAATTTTGGCATTATTAAGATGACTTTAGCATACAATTTTTTAGTGATTTTAAATCCTCATTCCATAGGTTGCTCCTCTCTCTCTCTCTCTAAATTAATTTCTATGGAATTAATTTACGATTTTGATTTGATTCTAGGAATTTATTTGTATAATAATTTAGTTGATTTTAAGTGGAATCAAATAAATAAATATTTTGCATTTAGGTGACATCCCAACAAAATCTCTTTTCTCTCCTTTTTATTTTTATTCTTTTTTTGCATTGAAAATTTTATAACGTCACAAATGATACAAACGATAAACCTTATTTCTTACAAATTAAAAGATTTAAATCTTGAATGTAATGTTTTATATTTTAAAATTTTTATTTGTTTAACTGAGATTTAGTTTAAAATTTTAGAAAATAATTTATTCTTAATTTTTCTTCAAAAAATTTTGAAAATGACTTGTTGACTTTGTGAGGATTCTTGGCAGCAAAGATAAATTTGAAACTTCCATGAAATTTTGCAAATTATGACTTTAGTTTCAAAGCAATTCCGCCCCCCTCCCCCTTTCTTTTTTTTTTTTTTTTTTAAAAGTACAAAACGCCATTGCAAATTAATAAAGGATATGCATATATGGGTGTATGTAGTTTTATTTCAGTCTTTTAAAATTTTTATATACATTTTGAAAAATATTACTGAAAGATTAAAAAATTTGCCCCCGCTTGTCTTTTTAATTTTTTTTAATATCTAATTTCTTGTTAGAGAGAGAGAGAGAGAGAGAATAATTTTAAAAATAAAAGTTTTGCATTTTTCTCTTTGCGCGTGAGATGAGAGTGGGTCCGGCCGGCGGCCAACTTGACATGGGAAGAAGGCCCGGTCTACGATGAGAAAAATCAAGAGAGGAGAGCCTTGGCACAACAACCAACCAAGAAAGAACGCACGAGGACTCCCCGTGGGTCATGCCATTATGTAGCTTGCACCTTTTCCCACAGTCCGAGAAATTGTTCAAAAAAATTTGAAGGGAGATTTAGTTGTTCATGAAAAGTTGAAGTTGAATTTCGGAATAAAAAATTTTAAAAATAAAATATAAGTTTGAGTCAAAATTCATATATTTATTTGGTTTCACAAACTTCTTATTTTGAATATTTTATTTTCAAATCTCTTTTTTCATTTTATTAATTCAAATAATTCATATAAATTTCAATTTAATTCTTAATTTTTATTCTTTTTTACTAAATATTTTCTAAGTTGCACTTTGAAATTGATATCATTATTTAAAAAATAAATAAAAAGAAGGTAAAAGAACAATTCCATTTACTCCTCTTACCAACTCCAACAATAAAGGTCCAAAACAATGGGCCCTCATGGTCCCTAGTGGCATTTTGTGTATGGTTTTGACAGTTTAAACAATATTAGAGCCCAAGTCACTTCGGCATTAAAAGGGGGGGGGGGGGGGGGTTCTCATCGATCACTCTTGTCTTGGCCATGGCTCTCCTTTCCTCTTCTCCTTTTTCTTCCATCCTCATCATTTTGTGCATTTTCTCCTCCATTTTCCTCACTCTAGTGACCGCAAAAGTGGACGGCGGCTATGCTCAGAGTTTTGACCCGGAGGAGCTTGGAATGAAGAAGGAAAAATTTAGCCATTTTCGCTTTTATTGGCATGACATTGTTAGTGGTAGCAACCCTACTTCCGTAACCGTGGTGCATCCGCCATCTAATAGCTCAACCTTTGGACAGATCAACATGATCGACAATCCGCTGACAGAGGGGCCAAATTTGACCTCAAAATTGATAGGAAAAGCCCAAGGATTCTACGGATCGGCGTCCCAGGAGGGGATAGGGTTGATAATGGTGATGAATTTTGCATTCATGGAAGGGAAGTACAATGGGAGCACAATCACAGTGCTTGGGAGGAACATGATCTTTACCAAGATAAGAGAAATGGCGGTGATAGGCGGCACCGGTGTCCTGCGCTTTGCCAGGGGATATGCCCAAGCAAGCACCTACTATGCCAACTTTACCACAAGAGATGCCATTGTCGAGTACAATTGCTATGTGGTGCATTATTGATGATGATGGTCTTGACCTTTCTGGGTGACCCTTTTGCTTTAAGCTTTTGATTTTTCCTTTTTCGAAAGTAATAAAAAAAAATTGCATTAGGTGTCACTAGATTAAGACGTCGCACCAGTTGGCACCAATATTTGTCACCCATGTCTGTTGTGGTTGTTTTACACCATTTTCCAGATGTAGAAGTTTCGAGAATGCATTGGGGATTGCCCAAACCTTATATCTTTGTTATTATTATGGATCAAATGTTATTAATTATTGATGGGCATTACTTCTTTAAATGTTATTCGTCCCAAACATTTAACAGGCAATAAATTGTGTGTGTGTGTGTGTGTTTTTTGTCTTTTTCTTTTTTTTTTTTACCAAACTAGTTGTGCTTATTTTAACCTATCTGTGTTATATATACCTGTTAGGTACAAAGTCGGGCTCAATACATAATAAATATAATCTGATTACATAGAGAGAGAGAGAGAGAGAAACTAAGTTCCCAAGCTGTTCATCACCGTTGCGGAACTAGGAATGCATACAGAATACCACCATTCCCACTTGAGAATGGAAATTGGAATCCACCTTTTCGCTGATAATTTTGAGCATCATGAGGCTGCTTAGTAGTCTAGAGACTATAGGACAAAACTCCAGAAACCTTCTATACCATAACCTTTAAAAAACAGGATAAAAGAAAATCCAAATTTTGTACGATGCGTAACATTAGAACTTAGAACTACTAATCTGTGATCCAATTTGATGAGTCGCCCTTCAATTTAGGGATCATGTGATGAGGGAAAGGAGGGCAATTCTCTCACGCCACACGACCCAACTCAATTGGAAAGGCATGTGACCCAATTTAATAATATGAAAGAAGTAGATAAGACTTTAATCATACTCATTCAAGTTCAATTAGACATTTAAGAGATCCGAATAACATCCAAACCGGAGAGAAGAAAAGAATTGGGCAAAATATGCTTTTAGCGGATTTTGTGATGCATTTGGAGCTAGTTGCCTTTTTTTGTCATTTCCTTGTTTTAATAATTTTGTTAATTAGGCAAAATTATCTACTTTGTTTAGAAAAGATACCATCTTTTTTCATTCTAAGTACGTGGCAAGATGATTTACTTAATTTAGGAAAAATATCATATTTGTTATTCCGGTTTAATTTTCTTTTAGTTGGGCAAGATGATTTGTTTTATTTAGAAAAAATATCATTTTACTTGATTTTAGTTGATTTGTCTAAATTGTAGCCAAAAAATATGACAAAAATTTGATCAATTCTGGTTATCATTTAGAGATGAGTTCTACCTTATAAATAGGTCAATACTAAGCATGTAAGAGACACTTCAGTTCAGATTCATTAATTAATCATTGATTGATTTTTGTGAGAAAATTATTATTTTTTTTTATTTTTGTACAATCTTATCTTGTCATTCTATATTATTAGTAGATTGGTGATCTAAATTTACAAACACAACAATTCGTGTCTCAACCCAAGTGTTTTTTCTTTTTTTTTTTTTTTTTTTTATGAGTTGGTTTGTCATGTTCGAGATTAATTAAGTAATCTAAATGGTAGGTCATATTTCTTTAATGTTGATTGATTATTTGTATTCTTTTCATTCTCGAATCTATTTATCTTTAACTTACATCGTAAAGATCGGGACATCTTTAGGAAGAGCACATCACGATGACTCCGTGGTTTTGGTCAAAGGGCGTGACCCCATTCAAAGTGGTGCATTTAAGAGTTGCACGTTAGTTGTGTGTAGAAATGTCTCACTCAAATTTTCTTTTACAACACATATATTTATTTAAAATTTAAGTTAATAAAGAGAGATATTTTAATTGTTTTATATTTTAACTTTTTTATACACGTGTTACATAATATATCTAATTACATAAAATTTTTAAATTGTAATGAGAAAGAATTTGACATAAATTTTCAAACTCTCACTCTTCTACTATTATTATATTGAATATAAATAATTTATTAAAAAAAATTGTTATGGAAGTAAACCATTGACATCCAGAGGTTTAGAAAAGTCAATTGCATGGAATACTTTGGCCCAGCCCGGTTGACAAATCTAGAGGGAGTGGGAGGTGAACTTCCGACATTCAACCACAACATTCATCTGTGATGTCCTTGAGCAATCATACTTAGATTAATAGGCATCGCAAACAGCAATTTCAACCGCAGAAAATTTTGAATATGACAATTTCTCCAGCAGAAATGAATTATATTAACAGAAACAAGAAAATAAATAAATAAACTAGCAGATCTTTAGACCCATTTTATGGAATTTCGACAATTTATCATTCATAAGACCTTTAGAAAAATTGGATTCGAACCATTTCACTTTTTTCATTGAAATCCTGGAAACCCTTAACCAAATACTTTATAAGCACCACCATCACAAATTGATTCTTCAGCATACTCCATATCCATTTGTTTTTATTTTAAATTTGAAATAAAGGGAGAGAAAAGAGGGATGGAGTGGTTATTTTGGAAAACAACCCCTCAATCTCCTTTAAAATTTCAAAAACTCCCCATTGGCCGGGACTCTCTTTTTCTCCGCCTTTGATGGACGTAAATGAATAACATCAAAATGGGTGTCTTCCATTTTTTTTTAATTAACATGAGGAGAGACAAAAATGGAAAAAAAAGCCATTTTTTGTGTTTGAAAGAAGGTGAGAGGGCATCAAGTTTATTGATCATTCTTTATCGAATATATTTGGATTGTAAATAATAAGAGATGATCCGATTTTATAACATATTTTCGATCTAGAATACCCAATTATTAAAAGAAATAATTGATTTTAATCCTAAATGGATCTAGAAATTTTTACATACCAAATACATTTGTTGGTTTATTTTAAAACACACATCACCTCTCTTTCTTTAAATTTACATACTCCATAATTGTTTAGCGTCACAAATAAATAATCAGGTGTCTGTTCCTTTAGTATTAACTCCCTCTTTCACCATAAAAGAAAATTTCATGAGCCAAACGAGAGAAAGAAGTTAATGAATTTCAGTTCAAGTGATACATTTTCTCCTTTTTTTTGTAATAGGCTCGGATTCGAGTCACTGTTTACATCAAGAGAGAGAGAGAGAGAGAGAGAGAGAGAGGGAGCGCGTTCACTAAACTAACCAAATCCAAACTAAAGCAATATATTTAACGGTATTTGGTTAAAAAAAATAGAAATCAAGAATCGAAATTCTTGAATTAATAAAATAGAAATACAAATTTGAGAATGAAGCTCCCATGAAAACCACATAAAAATATGAGATTTATCAAATATTTTTTATTCGGAATCCAATTGAAATGTCCCCTTATTGTTTTATTTTTGGGAAAATTACAAATAACACTGATGTAATTTGCAATATTGACCAGTAATCCCATGATTTCAAAACTACCAAAAAACCTTATATGCTTCGTAAAATTGGCATTTGTAATTATGGGAAAATTACTGATGTAATTCGAATATGGGATTACTGGTCATGGGATTACTGAAATTTTTCCCAATATTGACCAGTAATTATGGGAAAAAAACTGAAATCATGGGATTACAAATAACGATGAAATCCGAATATTGACCGGTAACCCTATAGTTTCAAGACTAGCAAAGAACCTTATATGCTTCGTAAAATTGGTATCTGATGCAGGAAAGAAAACAAGAAGGAAATGAGATGAAAAGAAGAGTTGTCTAAGCGAATCAGCAAGTCTGAGATGGCAAGTGAGCTGGCAAGTGAGCTGAGTATGAAATGATACATAAGCTGAAGATGCTCTGAGATGGCAAGTGAGCTGAGGAGGAACTCAAGTCAGCAAGAACGAGAGGTCAAGTAACTCAAGTCAGAATAGGTAGTTAGAAGTAATAAGGGAAGTGGTTAGAGTTAGTTAATCAGTTAGAAAGCTGAGTTAGATAAGAAAGGAAGGTCAGGGTAGTTAGAGGAATAATTCTGGATGTTTTCAATGTTCTACCTTTCTCTCCCTCTCTCTCTTTCTCTCTGTAAAACTCTGCATTCATCAAATTCAATGAAGTACAGTTCATTCATGGTGTTCTCCTTCTAAGTTCGATTGTTTTTCTTCAACATATGTCAATCCTACATAGAAGGTTTAGTTGAGATTTTCTTTCCCTGCAACAATTGGTATCAGAGCTAGGACTGAATTTCATAAATGGCAGAGGGAACTCGATCTCAAGATGTAAACAAGAAGTTAGAAGAAACGGTGAAGGCCTTATTCAAGGAACACAAAGAAGCCCTTGACAAGGAGTTAGAGGCTCTCAGAACATTGGTTATAGAGAATCATGCAAGAAGCAACAATCCATTCCATCGACAGAATGGGCAAGGACAGGGTCATACAGGAACAGGAGGGGCTAGTGGTGCAGTAATCACCAGGCTTCCTAGGCTGGATTTTCCAAAGTTCCAAGGGGAAGACTTCCGTGGGTGGTTATACAAATGTGAACAGTTTTTTGATGTTGATGAAACTCCTCCAGAGATGAAGGTGAAGCTGGTGGCCATGCATTTGGAAGGCAAAGCTCTTCAATGGCATCAAGTATTCATGAAATCCAGGTACACACGTGAATTGCCCAACTGGGAAGAATATATCAGAAATCTAGCTGCTCGATTTGGAAACACCTTATATGATGATCCTATGGGGGAACTAATGAGTCTTAAGCAAAGAGAAACAGTAGAGGAGTATCATGAAAGGTTTGAAGAGCTCCTCAATAGGGTGGAATTGCCAGAATCATATGCTGTGAGTTGTTTCCTAAGTGGGTTGAAGGAAGAAATTCAGATTACAGTAAGGATGTTCATGCCAAAGACTTTGTCTCATGCTGTGTGTTTAGCCAAATTAGAAGAAAAGAAATTTACTGCAGCTTGGAAAAATTGGAAAGGAGTTTCAGGGAAGGGAGTAAATGTACCTGGAAATAATAGGATTTTCACCAAGAATAGTGCTGCAATCTTACCCACTCCAAGAACAAGTCAACAGGAAACTGCTAAGAAACCATTCAGAACTCTCAGCTCGTCAGAATGGGAAGAGAAAAGGAAGAAAGGTCTGTGTTTTTGGTGCAATGAAAAGTATGAAGTAGGTCACAAATGCAAGGGAAAACAATTGTACAGAGTAGAAATGTGGCCAGAAGATGATGAGGAAGAAGGAGATTCAGAAGAAGATGCTAGTGAGTCATATGAATCAGCTACCAATGCTCACATTTCAGTACATGCAATGTCCTGTTTTGCACTTCCCAACTTTCACACAATGAGAGTATATGGTCACCTAGGGAAGAATGAATTCTGCATCTTATTGGATGGAGGAAGTTCCCATAACTTCATTCATCCTGATATGGTATCTAAGTTTGGGCTGAGAACACAAGAAGTAGGGGTAATGTCAGTAGCATTAGCTGATGGTGGAAGACTTCAAACCTCCACTATGTGTACTGAATTTAGGTGGATCATGCGGGGACAAGAGTTTTGCACACAACTTATGGTGTTACCAATTAAAGGATGTGATATAGTTTTGGGAGTTCAATGGCTGTCGACACTGGGAGATATCATTTGGAACTTTGGAACCCTCAGGATGGAATTCAATTACAACGGAAGGAAGGTGGTATTAAGGGGTCAACAAAGCTAAAAATCATTAAAGGGTCAAAGATGCGAAGATTCGAAGACATCTTCACAGGCAACCACACTCGACTATGTTTAATTCAATTTGAATCAAATGAAAGAGAGGTCGATTCAGATCGACTCCTCTCTACACTCCTGCCTGCAGAGGTAAATTCGAAAAACATATTGAAGTTGGTCAATCTCATTCTTTTATACAACAACTTTTGATAGAATATTCAGATATATTTGAAGAAACTATGAACTTACCCCCATCAAGAAGATGTGACCATAAGATTCTTCTTAAGGAAGGGGTAAATCCTATAAATGTGAGACCATATAGGTATCCCCACTTCCAGAAAACTGAACTTGAAAAACTGATCAAAGAGATGCTTTCAATTGGCACAATCAGACACAGTACAAGTCCTTATTCCTCCCCTGTGGTATTAGTGAAGAAAAAGGATGGGTCTTGGCGTATGTGTGTGGATTATAGAAAGCTCAATGAGGCTACCATTAAGGATAAATTCCCCATTCCCTTGATTGAAGAGCTGTTAGATGAGCTAACTGGTTCTCAAATTTTTTCTAAGCTGGATTTAAGATCCGGGTATCATCAAGTTAGAATGTATGATGATGACATAGAAAAAACAGCATTTAGAACTCATGATGGGCATTATGAATTTTTAGTCATGCCCTTTGGATTGACCAATGCTCCCTCAACTTTTCAAAAACTTATGAATGATATATTTAGACCACATTTGAGACATTTTGTATTAGTGTTCTTCGATGACATTCTCATTTACAGCAAAAATGAAAGTGAGCATTTACAACATCTCAAAATGGTCTTTGATCTTCTGAGACAAAACCAGCTGAAGGTTAAGCAAAGTAAATGCTCATTTGCTGTCACTCAGATTCAATATTTGGGGCATATTATTGACCACTCTGGGGTTAGAGCTGAATCTGAAAAGCTGAAGGCTATAGAGCAATGGCCTCAACCAAGATCTGTGAAAGAGCTGAGGGGATTTTTGGGTCTCACAGGATATTATAGGAAGTTCATTAGACATTATGGAATAATAGCCAAACCTCTCACGGACATGCTTAAGAAACAGGGATTCAAATGGACAGAGGGGTCAATATCTGCTTTCCAAAGATTGAAAGAAGCTTTATGTAAATCTCAAGTCCTTGCTCTACCAGACTTCAGAAAGGAATTTGTGGTGGAAACAGATGCATCCAGCAGTGGAGTGGGAGCTGTGCTATTGCAAAACAACCAACCAGTATCTTTTTTTAGCAAGGTCTTAGCTCCTAGACACCAGGCTCACTTTGTTTATGAGCTAGAATTACTAGTCGGAGTCTTGTGATTCAGAAATGGAGACCTTATTTAGTTGGAACTCACTTTGTGATAAAAACAGATCATCAAAGTCTGAAATATATTCTAGAACAAAAGATATCTACTCCAGCACAGCAGAAATGGTTGATTAAACTCTTGGGCTATGATTTCTCTGTGGTATATAAAAAGGGAAGTGACAATGTGGTAGCAGATGCATTATCCAGGAAACCTATAGAATCTGAGGAAGCTGAAATCAAAGCCTTATCAACTATTAACACTAATCTCATGTCGGAAATCCAGCAAAGTTGGCAAGCTGATGTTAAAGTCCTAAAGGTGCTGTCACAACTACAAGGTGGAGAATCTGTCAAAAATTATTCCTGGGACAATGGAATATTGTGCAGGAGAGGAAAAATTGTAGTAGGAAATGTACCTCAGTTAAGGAGGAAACTAATTCAACTATGGCATTCTAGTACCATTGGAGGACACTCAGGTATAGAGGTTTCTTACAGAAAACTCAAACAATCTTTTTACTGGAAGTATATGCACTTAGAAGTAGCTAAAGTCATTGCTGAATGTGAAGTCTGTCAAAGGTCTAAACCAGACAATGATGCATATCCAGGTCTTCTACAACCCATACCCATTCCCACCTCAGTCTGGAGTGATATAACTATGGATTTTATAGAAGGACTTCCAAATTCCTATGGAAAATCTGTCATTCTGGTAGTGGTGGACAGATTAAGCAAATATGCTCACTTCATTCCATTGTCTCATCCTTACTCAGGGGCGTGGCTCAAGTTTTCATGGACTATGTGTTCAAGCTTCATGGAATGCCAAAGACTATTATAAGTGACAGAGACAAGATATTTCTCAGTCAGTTTTGGAGAGAATTATTCAGATTGCAACAAGTAAAACTGCAGTTCTCTTCAGCTTATCATCCACAATCTGATGGCCAATCCGAAGTGGTGAACAGATGTTTAGAGCAATATTTAAGGTGTATGGTTAGTGATAAACCTAAGGAATGGGTGAAATGGTTATCCTTAGCTGAATTTTGGTACAATACTAACTACCATATCACACAAAAACAACTCCTTTTCAGGTGTTGTATGGACAAACTCCTCCTATCCATCTTCCATATCTTCCTGGTTTTTCCAATATAGAAACCATTGATAGAAGCCTAACTGCTAGGGAGTGTCTCATTCATAACCTTAAACATCACCTCAGTCAAGCTCAGAACAGGATGAAACAGTTGGCAGACAAGAAGAGGACTGATAGAGAGTTTACAGTAGGAGATTGGGTTTATGTTAAGCTCCAGCCTTATCGACAGCATTCCTTGAAGACTCACCATTGTCAGAAACTATCCCCAAGATACTTTGGTCCATTCTTAATTCAAGCTAGGATAGGTAAAGTTGCATATCAGCTGCAATTACCTAGTGATGCAAAGATTCATTCCACTTTTCATGTATCATTACTTAAAAAGAAGGTTGGAAGTGAACCAGTTACATCTCAGCTGCCTAAGGACATTAATGATCAAGGTCAATTATTATTGGAACCTGTGGCAGTGCTGGACAGACGTGTAGTGAAGAAAGGAAATGTTGCTGTGACACAAGTACTAGTTCAATGGAGTAATAGTTTCCCTGAAGATGCCATGTGGGTCAATTGGCATGAACTCAAGCAAAAATATCCTGCTTTTAATCCTTGAGGACAAGGATTGTTTTGAAGAAGGAGGGATTGATGCAGGAAAGAAAACAAGAAGGAAATGAGATGAAAAGAAGAGTTGTCTAAGCGAATCAGCAAGTCTGAGATGGCAAGTGAGCTGGCAAGTGAGCTGAGTATGAAATGATACATAAGCTGAAGATGCTCTGAGATGGCAAGTGAGCTGAGGAGGAACTCAAGTCAGCAAGAACGAGAGGTCAAGTAACTCAAGTCAGAATAGGTAGTTAGAAGTAATAAGGGAAGTGGTTAGAGTTAGTTAATCAGTTAGAAAGCTGAGTTAGATAAGAAAGGAAGGTCAGGGTAGTTAGAGGAATAATTCTGGATGTTTTCAATGTTCTACCTTTCTCTCCCTCTCTCTCTTTCTCTCTGTAAAACTCTGCATTCATCAAATTCAATGAAGTACAGTTCATTCATGGTGTTCTCCTTCTAAGTTCGATTGTTTTTCTTCAACATATGTCAATCCTACATAGAAGGTTTAGTTGAGGTTTTCTTTCCCTGCAACAGTATCTTGTGCCCCAATAAAAAAAAAAAGGTGAAATTCCACTTGTCAAAATAAAAAAAAATAAAAAAAATTCCACCTCATGTCACTCTTTTCCTCCTCCTCTTCTTCCCACATTTTCTCCATTCTTCACCTTTACCTGTTTTGCCCCATTGTTCCCGATATTTAGAACAACAAATGATAACCCAGAAACACAATTCTAGAACTGGTAATTTTTTTTTGTTACATCAGGATTTGAATTTGAAATCATGCGTTAAGAAGTTAGGAAAGGAGATTATGATCATTAGATTATTTCTTTGGAGACGAACGGACCAAATTCCCAACAATTGCTTAGTTTAACATTTATAGAACAAAATTTCCATGCACAAACCCAAATTAGATGCTCAGTGAAATCTATATATCCATTTACGTGCAAATGACAACCCTAAAAACACCCAATAATGAAAACAAATTAGGGAAAAGAAGAACCCTAAAGATCCCCAGAATGAAAACACCACAAAAAAGTGTTATAGCAAATAGAAGGAATGATGGCAGAAGGAAAAACATATCTATGACAAATAGAAGGAGAAATGATAGCAGAAGAGAAGACTCTTGTTTTCTGTACTCATTTACTTCAAAGTAGTAGCAGCCTTTAAATAGGCAAAGTATATAACAGAATAACTCAAAAAGATCGAAATTGACGTTAAAAAAAAAAAAAAAAAAAAAAGAGTTAGCTAAAATTCAATTCTGCCGTAAAACAAACTCCTAATTATTAGAACAAAAACCTTATCTAAATCAAAGATCATAAAATTCAAGAAAACAAAAGTGCAAGCTTATCCAACAAAGAGGAGAACAGTACTTGCAAAATCACAAGAAACTGCGTCAACAAAGAAAAAACTTCTAGGAAGACCGAAATACCAAGTGTTAGAAGAGGATTCATTAAGAGATTAAATTTTATTCTGTTTTAAGACAATTACATTTTACTATATATAGAGGATTGTGAAAGTATACATGTACACCATGATTGATTATACAAAGTGAGAGAAATCATCTAAAAAAATTAAATAATATTAAAAACCACTTTCACTAGGTATAGGTGATGTCCAAAGGTCACAATAGATAATATCAAAAGAAGCAGAACTCATAGATTGTGAGGTGAAAAAATAGAAACCTAGTGTACTTCCCTAATTGACAAGCATTACAGAAAGTATGCGAAGTATTTTTATTATAAAAAATTAAATTTTGTGATAATAAGTAACGAAGGTAGGTTTATCGGGATAATCAAGACGTCTATGCCAAGTAGTGGAGGAGGAGAAGGCCAAGGTAGTGGGTGGAAAAGAAGTGGGAGAAGGAATTATGGGATAGAGATCTCCTGAACTATTGCACCTAAGAGTGATTTGTTTCATTTGAAAGTCTTTCACAGAGAAGCCAAAGAGTATGAGTTATCTTTTGTAAATTGACGTACAGAAATAAGATTTTTGATTATATGAGGTGCAACTAATATAATTTTAAGATAAAGAAGAGAGGATGTGTCACGCCCCGACCCACACCCGAGCCGGGCACGTGACGAGCCCGCCGCGGCACCTCGATGCACGGGCACCACGTCCCGCACATCGAAGCACCGTAAGGCTGTCGATATTCACAAAATCCAGGTTTCCAAATCACAGAGATCCCCAAGAAATAAAAATAATACATGTATGCCTCAATACAAATTAAAACAAGTGAGAGTTAAACTTATACAGACTAGAAAAATTTTAAATACAGTCATCCCAATTTAAACAAATATAATGGTCATTCTAACTTCCTCAAATGATACAATAACCTCAATATATATATAGAGGAAGAGCGGATAGTCATACCCCAGCCCAGTAGTCTCCAAGAATATTCAATACAACAATGCGCACAAATCTCTTAGTCCGAGTCTACACCTGTAGGAGGGAAATGTGAGGGGTGAGTACCATAGAGAGGGGGGTTGGTACTCAGCAAGTCGGGGGGATGACATGCTACAATTAATTTTCGGGTGAATTAGGAGTGTCAAAATTATGTCCCAATAAATCCATGGTATGCAAAAATATTATGACATCTCAATAAATCATTCACAGCATACGTAACAAATCAAATATGCATCCATTATGCATGTCCATCATATCATGTAGAGCCGGCCGAAAATATCCCGGCGAAGGCCAACCATGGCCAAGGACGGGCAACGTTGGGGGTTTTCATGGTGCAAGTAATAAAATAAGGCTCTCCACCCCAACGTTGGCCACAGACTACTCCAACTAGCCTGTATATATATATCGCACACGTATCAAGGATCAAGCGTGTATGGAAACCCGCCGGTGCTAGACCTACCAAGGTCCTCCCCGAAGTGGTTCAACCGACGACTGTCCGTACCATATGTATGACAATCTGGTGGATACCCCCTGCAGAGGCGTATCCGGGCACAACAGGTGCCTCTACCAAATGTCCTTCGTAGCTACGGAATGCCATAGGAAGCATATCATCATCATCACAGTATCCACAGGGGCATCCAGCCCAAATCACATATCTCAAGCCATAACATGTCAAAATCATGTGCCAATATGCAATGGAAGTATAAAATCAGGTGAATATATCAAAGTGTGGCACAATCATCAAGTGTCAAAATCATGGATGCATATCGATATAAACAAGTTGGGACACTCCATATATTCACAAAACATTTTCATAAATCCAGGGAAATAGGTCAATCATATCATTTTAAATCATGCCTTTGAAAACTTTTTAAAACACAGTACCAATTAAAAGTAGATGTCAAGTCCCACTCACTGTTAGGGGAGGATAATGCACTCCCCAATATCTCCACAAAGCGTAAATCAAGTGCTCCCTCCGTTCAACTCAAATAACTCTTAGGGAGACAGTCTGCAGATTTTTTTTTAACCTGCGCAGTCATGGAAAATAGACTATAACTTTGGCTATACCAGTCCAAATCAGATGATTCTTATCTCATTTTAAAGCTAAGAGACAGTACTATAACTTTCATTTTGCACACTTCCTCAGATTCAAATCACAGAATTCCCGGTAAGCCTCATTTTGTTACTGTCATATTTAAGTTTTGGATTCTGTCCAGTTTTTGTGCAGAAGCCATAACTTTCATTCTACTCACCAAAGTCTAATGAAATTTTAACATGTTATAGCTAAGATGTAGATCTACAACTTTCGTGTTTTGAGTTTTATCCAAATATGCCTGGAAGGGGTTCAACAAAATTCATGAACAGGACTGATACGTTTTAGTGAAACATAAAGTTTCTGTCAACACAGTTTTAAGGAAAATTGTATAACTTTCAATTTCCTCGTGTGAAATGGCTGAAATTTTAATATGTTATAGGAAAGAAGTATATCTATAACTTTCATGTTTTGTGTTTCTTCAAACTAAGACTGAAGAGGGGTCTTTTTTACTCACTACTGTCAAGGTTCGAAACAGGACACTTCTATGTCGAGTTTCAGGAAAAGTGTCATAACTTTTGGCACAGGCATCTGATTTTGGTGATTCTTATCTCGTTGGAAAGATAAGACTTTGATCTACAATTTATATAACTAGCACATTTTCAAATTCTGGCTCTAAGATGCCTTAAAACAGAGATGAAATCACGGACAGAAATAAAATTTAAAGTGAGACAGGATAAAATTTCTTACCTCACTTTCTTGGTCTTCCTCTCTTGCTTCTCTCCTTGTTCTCACGAATTGGGAAGAATGAACAAGCATTCTAAGGCCTTCTTCTTTTATTATTGTGTTAATACCTCACCACCCTAGGATCAAATCTCCAATTAATCTAAACCATAGGATCATTTTGACTATTGCATGTGTTCTCATTGGTTTTCATGTGCATGTGTTTTCATTGGCCCACCTTGCCTTTCTCATCTCCATTTGGCCAACACTTGTCCTCCTTACTATAACACTTGTTCAATACAAGAATACACTCGTCACATTTCATTTAAGTTTTGTTAATTGCTTACAAGTCCTTTGATTTATAAAAATTCTAATTTGACCCCTAAAATTTTCATAATTACACACTAGGCCCAAAATCTTATATTAGACCTAATTAAATTTATTTAATGTGAAATTAAGGTTTTGAATCTCTTTGAATCAAAATTGATCCGATTTGTATTTTACTGTCAAATATCTAAGATTGATTTACCAAAAAAATTTTCTTAGTGAAAATTTATGAATATAGTAGTAGAAACATCATATATATATATATATATATATATGAAATGGAATTCACTATAGAATACACCGAGAGTCGGTGTTACAGGATGAGGTGTTTAGGCAAATGTTTCCAACATAAGAAACAGGAAGGGCGTTTCATTACCGATAAAAGTATGCGACATAAGGCTCTTATTAAAAATGGTATGAAGATTACCTGAAGCATACGTCAAGTGAAAGGTAGCGTCAGTGTCAAGATACCACTGATTGTCATGCGACTGTTGTAGTGGCAGAAAGTTGAGTTGTTGGGCTATGTCTATCATAGTTATTAAATCCGACCCGCATATTAACGCGTGCATCTTAAAATTTATAGTTCAACTGGTTGAACCGTTGGATTATTGGTTCAACCACTGATTATTTTTTATTATTTTGAAATTTTAAAATATATATAATTATATTTTTTTAAAATATAAAAAATCAATTATTAATGAACGATATAAAATATTTTTACATTTTAAGCAATAGAAATATTAATTTCTCAATTTTAATAATAAGATATTATATTAATAAAGACATTATAATATTATATTATATTAATATAATTAATATTTTTAAATAACATTTAACAAAACTAACATATTTTAAATATACAGATATTTGGGGAAGGAAAGGACGCAAGTGGTCTGACATGGAGGAAAAACTAATGGCACGTACAAAAGTGAAAACTCATTTCCTTTTTGGTTCCTCTCTCGGTCTCAGTGTCTCTCTCTCTCTCTCTCTCTCTCTCTCCGCTGGTACTTATAGATTTCTCTACTTCTTCTACATCAGAATTTTTATTTTCGGCTTTTGGGAAGACTGTGGCGGTGCGACTACTTTTTCTTCTTCTTCTTCTTTCGAGATTTCTGAGTCTTCACCGTCTTCGAGTATACAGATCCAGGATGGAAACGGTAGAGTTTCTTGACTCCGACGATGGCCGGAGCTGATTTGAGAGTAGCTTTGGTCGTGACCTGTTATCGAGGAGTTTTGCCACCATCTTCATTTCTCTCTCGGTTGGCTCTAAACCCGCAAGTCACACGGTTTTCTGGTTAACCCGCATTGACCCGCGGGTTTTTCCGGTTCAATTGCACAAACGGCCCATTTAATGGACCGATCCGTACACAGTATAGGCGACAGGTTGACTCGGTCTGACCGACGGATCAGTCCGAGTTTAATAACTATGATATCCATAGACTGATAGGAAGGGCTGGAAGTATGCGAACCACTCCAAAAAACTATGGTGGTGCACTACCCAGTAGATCAGGCCCAGTGGAATTGATGGATGGCCTCTGGCAGGCCAAATAGGAGTTTGAGTATTTCAAAAAGGTGCTACAAGCGGCCCAAAACATAATTCAGAATTTTTGGTTTTTGGACCATAACTACATCCACATCTTTTGTCATTGCAACCATGGCCGCGGTTTCCACGGTGATGGTAGTGGTAACGTGGCCATCCCCCATTATAAGCATATGAGAATGAATGATAAGTGGGTGAATCACTGTTGTTTGATACTATGAAATCAAAGGATATTTTTTTTTGTACCTTCTTTTTTTGTACCTGATTTTTTTTTGTATTTCCTGTTGGCACATGGGGCAGGTCCGCCCATGAGGGTAGACCCGCCCTCTCTTCTAGTTTGAATTTGGGGTGGTTTTAGAAGAAACGACCCCAACTCCCAACTCTCTCCTTCTCTCTCTCTCTCTCTCTCTCTCACTAGGGAATAACTTCCCCTATAATGATCCCATTTTCTTTTATGAGTAATGGAACAAGAAAAACACAGGAATGAAGAAAACAAAAAGGAAATGAGAAGACTTGTGTAGTTTTTCTTATTTGTTAGAGTGGAGAGAGAAATATGATATTAAGAGATAAAGGGGTTGAAATTTGTTGATCATTGATTTCACCATGGCATTGGGATTGTGAAAACTAGAAGGTGATCTAAATCCGTGATATCTTCTTAGTCTAAAATACTCGTCCGTCAAATAGGTAAGTGATTCCATCCAAATTTCGATTCGGGAAATTTTCGCATGAAATATTTTTTGTAGATTTGTACGAAAATCATTATTGGTATCAGAGTATGCATGGGTTATTTCTACCTAATTTGGGTATTTAAAAAAAAGTTTAAAATGTCATGCATGATCTTAGAATTTCATTAATGGCAACTTGAAATTGGTTTGTCAAAATACTCTCAATTTTATACCATAACATACTTATGAGATATAGATCTGATCTGCAAAATTTCGTATTCAATGGATGAGTATATTTGAAGATATTTCAAACCCTAGCTGAAACTTAATGTACTCGTAGTTTTCAAAATACTAAGTTTCATGACATAAAATTTATATGGTTAGATTTTTCATGAAAAATGTTTTCCAACCACATAAAGATCGTAAAAAGTGGTTAAAAATTGAGAGAGATATTACCATTCGAAATTTGGGTCGAAAACCAAAATTTTGAGGAAAAAGATGAACAACAATTTTCCTATCCCACTCTCGACCATGGCAAGTGACATCCACCCCCTAAGTTAGAAAAATCCGATTAAAAATCCGAGATCACCATTGAATTTAGAGATATCGAAAATGGGGGGTAACCAAAATATAATGATCCAAAGCCCCCAGGAAGGCGGTGCGTGACCTTCATGCGCCACCGCGGGCATGTAAAAGGCATACTGAACTTTATTTTGTAACAGTTAGATCCATTGGCGCGTGGAGGGGCGTGTAGAGCTGATTTTGGTTCCAATTTTCACCAAAATAAATTTTATATTTATTGTGATTTTTTTATTTATAATTTATTTTTCGAAGATGAAAAATATTTTTTATTAATTATTAAATCGATAAACAATTAGAAAATTAATTAAAATAGTTTTTCAGTCTTGTAAATTCTGAAAAATTTTGTATGAGTCTGAAAAATCATTATAGATTTTTTGTGAATTTTAATATATTTTTCGGAGTTGAAAATTATTAATTATTTATTTATAATAAATAAATGTTAGAAAATTATAGAAAAATTAAATTTCTGTCCTAGAAAATTCTGAAAAAATTTTGGTGGGTTTAGAAAATTATTTTCTTAATTTTGACTATTTAAGTGAAAATTTTTTACACTCGTTTTAATTTTATACTCTTTTTTATGTATAAAAAATTCATTTTTTCAACATAAAATTGTTTAAAAATTGAGTATATTATTTAAAATAAATAATTTTAAAATTTATTATAATATTATAGTTGGCTATGTATCTAACCTAATATTGTTCCCATTTTCAGAGAAATGGTAATAATCGAACGTATTTTTGGAGAACTTCCTGCCCTCTGGGAAAGAGAAAGAGATTTGAGAAATTTAGTGCATTTATTGAAGTTGGGTCAAATTTTAACGTATAAGATGGACTCATCTCATTCTTTGTCAGATCATTTAGAGATCATGGAGCAGAAACTCTTGGAACTCATTCAGTTTGGTCATTCCTTTTGAGGGGATGACGTATATACTGAGAAATTCCGTACCTCCTTATTGAGCTAACGTGGTTGATAAATTACTTGCCGAGAACGAACATATGATTCTTGATGTTGTAAGACCAATATTAATAGAAATATGGAAAATCAAGAATCTAGAAATCCAAGTGAATAAAATGTTTTCCCAAAGTATGAATAGCTCCACATATGTTGTAAGGAGATTCACTCATAGGGATAGACTATTTAAGAGAATTATAAACATGGTATCACGAATGGATGTATCTTAAACCAGATAATTCATTTGTATGTTTTTTCTTGTGCATGTAATGAATATTTGATTAGGATCATGATCATATAATAGATGAACTTTCAAAATTTTAGTTTCTTTTGAATATATGTCAATTATGTTTATTATTGATTATCATGTATGCAAAATGACTTTTAAAGTCTCTGTGGGAGATTTTAGGTTGGAAGAATTTGAATAATCTTCACTTAAAACTTATAAAATTTTTGTAACATTAAATTAAATTCATGATAGTGATACATTAGGACCATAGATGATAATTGGGAATATAGTGAACTTTCAATTCTATACCTAATGATGATTTGTCATGAATGTTAATTTTAAAGTACAAAATTACTTGTATAATATGAATATTAGTATTTATGTTTACCCTCTTAGAAAATTCAAACCATAGCATAGAAGTCCTTTATTAGAGACTTGAATAGAAGTGACAATTTGAATGGTGATAATCGTGAGAGATAACGCCATAAAATGTGAAATGTGCTGAAAGAATAAGATGTTTTGGAAAGTATCAAGCATATCAAGTAATACCCTATAGTGGGCAATACTGCCTTGTAAGAGAGAGAACTAAATGCTAATCAGGTATGGAAAATGATAGTTCCACTATTCGAGAGATCCTAGTTAGTTTTTTCATTAAAGACATGATACCTGAGTATGAGCAATACTTTGATTGCTCATGACATTAGGGTGTACCTTGAAAAAAAATATAGAGGTACCAGTGACTCACTTTAGATAGGTGACCATGAAATTTGATACCTATAAAGGGCGTAGTGATCACAGTATCAAACGGCAATTGAGGGTCATGTTTAGCATGATTAGAGAGTGGGAGACAGCTGGTCATGTTCTCTCCAATGAACAGAAAGTTTGAATTTTGATCTGATTCCTTCGTATCAAGTGAAAGCACCTGAAAGTCAGTTTAATTCACAATGACAGTGTGAAGACTTTTTTGAACATTGCTTGTCACGTTCAGCTTGGGGATGAGCAGCTTTGTGTAGCAAAATCCATAGCTGATACTTTTGTTATAGAGTCTAGTTTTAAAAGAGTTTCGGACTCTAAACGTGAGAGGGACTGGAACAAAAGTAAGAAAGGTAAGGAGATTGTAAACGGATCACAAAAGAACAATCTAGAATATTAGAACAGACAATGAGACATTTATGAATTTTTCGTCGATTGCTTTCTGATAGTAGATAGTATGTAGAGAACAATACAAGAATAGACGATAGAGGTGTTAGCACTTGTAAATTGGAATTACAAAGTGGCCAAACTCTTATTCTACATGTTGTTCTCTACGTGTCAGAAATTTAATGGAAGCTTATCTGTTCTTGTTCTTTTGGAATTTTGGCTATTTTTTGAACTTTCAGAGATATAGGGTTGATTTGTATTTGAATGACATGCGTATTGATTTTGGACAATTTACAAATGGTTTTATCATTTTGCGAATGTTGATAATGTGACGAGATATAATAAATTTGATCACATTAGGGTAAGATATGGTTAATCAATTAGTGAGAACAGGATCATTGGGTTTACTCACAAAAGTTGATTTACCAAAATGTGAACATTGTCTTCCTAATAACATAATGAGAAAACCATTTAGAAAAAGCATACGGGCTAAATTTTCATTGCACTTAATCCATTCAGACATTCGTGATCTAATAGAAATGAAGGGTACGCATGGAATTTTGTGTTTCGTTATGTTTATTGATGATTTCACGTGTTTGACCATATCTATTTGATTTCTCACAAATTTGAAGTATATAAGTACATTAGACATTATATGAGCAAGATAGAGAATCAGACAGATAGATGGTGTGAATATCTATCGGATCAATTTAAAGATCTTGGTAATGAAAGAGACACAATCTGACATTTGACCATTCTTTAGATATCTCGGCAGAGTGGTGTTATAGTGAGAAGGAATAGAACATTGTTGGATATGATGAGATCCATGATGACACAGGTTCACTTGTTGATTTCCTTTTGAGGAGATATCTTGTTGATTGTGACTTTTGTTTTGAACAAAGTGTCTTCAAAGACAATACTAATGATATGATATAAACTTTAGACTGATAGAATGTCGTGTCTTAGTGACTTGAGACCTTAGAGATCAACAGTTTATATTTTGAGATTTTTTCAATAAGTTTGGAAAATCGGGTCCCTATAGAAGTAAGAGTATTTTTTTTTAAAATACTCTGAGTAGTTTAAAATTTAAGTGTTCATTGCTGAACAAGATGATGGTACTGCAATAGAAATTAAATCACGAAATGTTATATTTCTGGAGAATGATTTTCCTATCATAGGAAGTGTGAAGGACATAGAGCTGTTATTTGAATAATTTAATTCAAATGATAGTTTTTTCTATTGTAGATTGTTAGAATGATGCTGATCCCAGTGAGAGAGATTTAAATTTTAACGATCCAACTGAGTTACAGACTCAGAAAAGTGTTAGGAAAACAATATCCAATTGTTATTTGGAGACTAAATGGCATACATTTATTGTTTCTCCAGAAAATGAAGAAGAGTCAAGAATGTATATGAGATTCTATCTTATCCCACCAAGGATAAATGGAAAAAGCAATGGAAGAAAGAAAAATAGGAGTCAATGAAGTCCAACCATGTATGGAAATTTGTTGAACTTATATTAAGACGTTAAGTTATTGAGAGCAATTAAATTCTCAAAACTGAGCATAGGGTAGATAGAACTATTAAGAGATAAAAGGATCAACTGGTAGCAGAATGTTACACTCAGTGAAAGAGTGTTGATAATGAGGAAACCTTTTCCCAGTAGTGAGATTTATCTCTATTCGCGTATAGTTAGCAATAGTTGTAAATTTGGATTTAGAATTATATCAGATGGATGTGAAGACTGCCTTCCTTAGTGGTGAACTTGGGGAAGACATTTGTATGGCACAACTAGAAGGTCATGTCATTAAAGGCCAAGAAAACAACAATTGATGGCCTTAAGTAGTTTTCGAGACAATGGTGTTTGAGATTTCATAGAGATATGCTCTCTTATGACTACGTTATGATAGATGAAAACCACTGTTTCTATTTAAAAAGTCTATTAACAAGTTTGTAATTCTATCCCTATATATTACGGACATATTGTTAGCGACGAATGATAAGAAGTATAACCTTCAAGATGAAGGAAGTGGATGAGACAGATTGGAAATTGAATTCCAGAGAAATCGTTCCAGGAGATTACTGGAGTTATCTTGAAAGTTTTATATTATAAAGACTCTTGAACGATTCAGCTTAAAACACTGCAATTCTACTAATACTCATGTGATTATAGGTGATAGTTCAAGAGAAGACATATGCCCTAGAACTCCTAATGAATAGATGAAATGTCTGAAACACTGTATTCTAGTACAGTTGAGAATTTAAAGTACACTATGATGTGTACTTATTCCGAAATTTGTCATGCTATAGGGTTTGGTCGGTATGTATCTGTTCAACCTAGATAAAATGATTGGATTGTAGTGAAAAGGATATTAGGATATCTGAGCAGAACTGCAGATTATTTCCTTTATTATTAAGGAAATGATCTCGTATTGAAAGAATACACGAATGTTGATTGGGGAGGAGATTTGCATGAGAGAAAATCTACCTTTGGTTATGTTTGCTTGCTCAATGATAGCACTATCTCATGGAATAGTAAGATACAAACATGTGTATCACTTTCTATTATGGAAGCAAAATTTGTGGCCATTGATTCAGTAGTTCAGAAAATGAGTTTGGTTAAATGGATGTTGCAGTATTTGAGAGTAATAAACAACTCAGTGAGAGCTTGACAATTCATTGTGATAATCAGTCATTTATTGCTTATACGTGAAACTTTAAATATAATGACAAAACCAAACATAGACACAAAGATCAATCTTGTTAGAGATATGATTAAAAAGAAGGGAATGACATTGAAATATGTATCTATACATTTGGTAGTAGCTTGTCATTTTTCGGAGGCCAATGCCTAAGACATGTTTGAGAGACATATTAAATGACATGGATTGCATAGATTGTGATAGTTTTTGTTACTATGGTAGTGATTGTAATTATATACAGAAAGTATATATATTGTAATACTCATATTCGATGACATTTGAATTTTTTTTTGTATCCAAAATTCTTGTGTCTGAAATTAAAAGTACGTCGAACAAGTTTTGAGATTGGTTCTCTCACACGAGCAATCGTCTCTAATGTCTGTGTGACATGTAGAGATTAGGCGTGTTAATTTATGGTGGATTAATACACAGATAAGCCGCCTTAGTTAAATACTAAGATGAAATTACCAGTTAATATACTACATATATGGTAATCGAAATGGATTCCCCACAATCCATTAAACTTATTGAATAGCCAGGTGTGGGTTTTCCTTGATATTGTGAGATGTTTGAGGACTTGTAAGAAAGAAAACTCAGGTTAAGTGTTATATATACTTGGACTAAGACCTGTATGATGCGTTATTTTAGAAAAGAAAACATACACTTTCAAATGGAAAGGAACGCATCGTAGCACGTGTTTCATACCACGTGTGCTAATGTGACTATATGAGTAATGAGATGGTACATCCCTCTTAATCTCATTATGCCCATCTCATTGTGTGGGACTCAGAGGTTTATGTTCAACCTCAATTTATACCCTTAAGACTTTTGTTTGTCTATTGAAATTTTATTTTAGTGTTGCTACTTTAGCATGTTACTAAGAAATCATGGATGATTCGTTTTAACGGTGCATGTCTAGGAAAGCAGTTAAGATAAAGTTGAAAGTAGTATGAAAGGCAACATGTCTTTGACCGACACGTTATTCAATATTCACAGACCAATCAATTATATCTATGACTTAGTGTTTAGAGACGTAATTGTGAATACATGATTAGATTAGAGTCAAACATGCTCTTACATTATTTTGAGGGATGAGAGATACGTTGACTGTATCGAGTAAAAGATGTTTGGGGTATAGCGAGATATGATATCATCTTCACCACTTTGACGATAAGCTACTATATATCCTTAACTGGTGTGTAGCTATAGAGCTCTTGGTATTCTCGCAGGTCACATGGTTCTCTTGCCTGTATGAAATTAGTGATATTCAATTGATAGTAATGATCATGCTATGTGCGAGTCTAACCCCCATGTGCGAGTGGGAGATGTTGGCCCATGGGGCAGGTCCGCCCATGAGGGTAGACCCGCCCCCTCTTCTAGTTGAATTTGGGGTGGTTTTAGAAGAAACCACCCTAACTCCCAACTCTCTCCTTCTATCTCTCTCTCTCTCACAAGGGAATAACTTCCCCTATAATGATCCCATTTTCTTTTATGGGTAATGGAACAAGAAAAACACAGGAACGAAGAAAACAAAAAGGAAAGGAGAAGACTTGTATAGATTTTCTTCTTTGTTAGAGAGGAGAGAGAAATATGATATTGAGAGATAAAGGGGTTGAAATTTGTTGATCATTGATTTCACCAAGGCATTGGGATTGTGAAAACTAAAAGGTGATCCGAATCCGTGACATCTTCTTGACCTAAAATACCCGTCCATCAAAGAGGTAAGTGATCAAATCCAAATTTCGATCCGAAAAATTTTCTTATGAAATATTTTTTGTAGATTTGTACGAAAATCATCATTTCCTTTTTTTTGTACCTTCTTCCTTTTTTTTTACCTTCTTTTTTTTGATATATTTTTTTTTGGATGATGTTGTCTCAAATGAGAAATTCAAACGCAAGTAAGGAGCAAAATGGACACATGAAGAGAATAAGCAAGTTGAGAATGCTTTAGCTGTGTATGACAAGGATACTCTTGATAGATGGTTTAAGGTGGCTGCTACAATCCCTGGTAAGATAGTGTCCGATGTGATCAAACAGTACCAAGAATCGGAATAGGATGTGCACCGAAAAATTAAAAAAAAAAAAGGTGCTAGCAGGAAAGAAAATCATGTCACAAAATTAGATGTTGCCAAAATAAAAATGGTGAGATTTGGAGGAGCACTGAAAAAAAAATCAAAATGGTGCAATCAAGGAGGGAATGAGATCTTAGCAAGAAATAGACTCAGGGTGATTTTTTTTTTTTTTTGAATGTCCAAAAAATTAACCAAATTCGTTCTAATACACAGGATCCTTTTAAGAGGTAAATTCAGAGCATAATTGAATCAGAAAGATTTCTTGACGATGGATGAAAGAGAGAGAGGTTAGATTTTCTAATGTGACTCTGATACCATGTTAGAAGAGGGTTTATTGAGAGAATAAATTATGCCCTATTTTAGAACAATTGTATTCTACTATATATAGAGAATTATAAGAGTATACATATACACAACGCATGGTCAGATACATGATTGATTAAACAAGATAGATTATTAAATAAATCAATATTCTATACTAAATAATAATCTAAATACATGGATCAATATTCTATCACCAAGGGGCCGTTGAGGAACGGAGAAGGTTGCAGTGAAATCGGCGACTCTGCTCCAATGAAAACATTATACTCAGCATCACATCGTGGTGCTCTTTGTTCATATTATTTGTAGTTGTCCTAGAAAAGGAAGAAAAAGATGGTTGAAATTACTAGTAAAGTATCCGGATTTTCTAACAATATCAAATATTTGTGCTTTTAATATCTCGCATTAATATAGGTAGAAAGGTAAAGAACGAAGAGGAGGGTGAAGATGATGGGAAGAAGAAGAACAAGAAAAAAACAGTTACATGAGGTGGGATTATTTAATCTGGATTTTCTTTATATTTTTTATTTCTATTTCTTTCTATAGAGGGTAAGTTGCCAATTTTGCAAAGAACGGGGAACTCTTGGAGGGTTTTAAAATCATGAAAGGCAAGTTGCCAAAATAGTAAACTTCAGTGAGCTCTTTGCCAGTTTTGAAACTACGTGGGATAACTTTGCCAATGTTTCATACCATTGGGGGCTATTTGTATTTTATAAAATAAATAAATAAATAAACAACAGAAAGGAAGAAAGAAAGACACCCACGAGGAAGCAGCATAAGAGCCTCAATGTCCTGGTCTAATGACAAAAGGTACTGGATTTCTTTATTCAAATTCTGGAGTTCGAGTTTTATGTTGTAAAAACTCGCCCCTTAATTGGCCCAATAGTTAGCTCAAGTCAAATTAATTGAAACTTGATGGGACGTAACCCTAGATTCAATTCGAAAGGACAACATTTGAAAGGTCCACACACAAGGCCCATAAAGGACAGCTACCGATCAATGTTCAATATTCTTTATGACTATATACAGAAAAGTCTCAATCGCCTAGATCTCCCGAATGATAGGGTCTCAGTCGTCCCGCCAACCAAACATGATTCATCAAGCGAAAATAATCGTCTCGATCGGGTATTCAATCATTGGTCTACCGAACGAACGAGTCCCAAATACCCTTCATCGGCCAAACGACCGATCGACAGCCAACGGCTCTAATGATGCTAAAGGAAGGTCCAAACACGCTACGGCTCTGATATCCCACTTACAAATAGCATCTTTAGAATCATTCAATTAAGGAAAGAGTCTCTCTAGGAAACGAAAGGTCTCATATGATAAAAATCATGATCAATTCAGAATATTGAACTCTCGAAATTTTCATATCGATTCGATAAGAAAAGTAGGGTTGAAGCACCCTAATAACATATGACTCTCGCAGGTATAAGATATCCTAAAACTCTTCAAACTAGATATGCTCCCTTGGCCTTATACATTGAAGTACTCTAATCACAGAGAATCTCTCCCTCTTTGAGCTCTCAGTCTGTTCCTTTACATTCAAAAACCGCTCTTTCTCACTTGAGCGTCGGAGGCTCTCCCACTGGAACACCCTTCGGTAATTTTTGCAGGTCTCACACTCCATCGAAGCTAACCGTTCGATTCAATAAGGAGTCGATATCTGTGGAGCCATAACCCACCTCTAATAAATTGACACCGTCCATGGGAAATAGACTAGAGTGACTTTTGTAATTCTGACAATCATGCCTCCGAGAACCAAAGCATCTTCGAAAACCGTCCCCATTACAGAAGGGCGCACTGTAACGCCTTCTGAGGTCGCCCTTCCTATGGTGCCCGATCACTCTATTCGTGATCGTGCGGCCTCCCCTCGCCTGTCTCATTAGGAATAGGTCCTGTGGCTTACGATCTTGGAACAACCGATTGTGGCCCCTGCTCCAGAACGAGTCAGCCGCCCCCAGATGGAGAGACTGGAGTCAAAGATTCAGGACATGAGCAAACAATTAGAGGGCCTCAGCCGCGCTCTTAGGCCTGAGGACCAGTCTTCTGTCGGGGGTCCAGGCATCCTTAGCGACGACCATCGCCCCCACGCCATGAAGTGTCTAAAAATTTCAAATTAGATCCCTGAGATCTTCAAAAACAAGTTGAATAACTCGTTGCCGATGAACTCAGGCGGATTAATGCCCAGGGAAACCAAACTTTTCTCTATTCTCACGCTTCACCTTTCGATCCGAAGGTCTCTTCGAAGCCTATACCTCGCAACGTACTTCTGCCCCCATGGAAAGATACGACGGGACAACAGATCCCCGGGATCATGTGACCCATTTCGTGACTATGATGATTTCAAGAAACATGTCTGATGCGACCATGTGTAAACATTTTCCCACCACTCTTATGGAGAACGCGTTAACTTAGTTCGACTCTCTTCCTCCATTGAGCATAAAGACTTTCTCTCAACTACGGGAACAGTTCGAGTCATATTTCGTGATAAGTAGAGGGGTTAAAAGAAAATCCACATCTTTACTGTCATTACATCAGAAGGAGAATGAGTCTCTAAGGGACTTACTGGAGAGATTCAATGCAGAAATAATGAGGGTCTCATCTTTGAATCATTTCATCACGCTAACTGCACTACTAACAGGACTACGATTTTCTGGCATGAAAGTATTGATCATAAAGAACCCTCCTGCTACTATCCAGGAATTTTATGCCTGAGCCGAAAAATATATCGCCGTTGAGGATACTGAGGCGTTTAACCATAGAAGAGACCGATCCATTCGAAAGGAACGTAACCGATCACCCAAAAGGTCTCCACCAAGGAAGAGCCGAGTAAATCCCCCTCCTTCGTGGAGGTATAACAACTACACCCCACTGAACGAGACCCCTAGTCAGGTCTTGGCCTTAATCAGAGATAAGTCATACATCCGATGGCCCCCACGATCGACTGAAGATGACTCTAGCAAGAACAAAACCAAATACTGCCACTTCCACCATGATTACGACCACACAACAGATGATTGCAAGAGCTTAAAAGATGAATTAGAATTCCTGGTGCGCAATGGGAGACTACAAGAGTTCATTGATAGGAGGGAAGGAGATCCCCCTGCCGATCTGTCACGCCCCGACCCGCAGGTCAAGCACGGGAACAGACAGCCGCGACTCCTCGAGGCACGGGTATGCCCTACTCGCACATCGAGGTGGCACAATTCTAATATTATGACCCTACTCGATATCATTAAGTTAAAATCATACAGCGGGAGATTAAAAAAAAAAAAGATAGTTTTTAATAAATTTTTTTTTTAAAACATTTGCCTCTAATTTACATATAACATTTATACGTATGGTCCAATCGTAAACAAGAATGAGTATAATCACTTACCCGATAGCGTCTCTCAGTAAAACTCGTGGGATAGTAACTCAATATATGTCAAGTACAGTATAAGCTGAAAATATTAATATGAGGGGTAAGCATAATCCACATATTCAGCGAATGAGGTGCAATGACTATATAATGACAATAAATGAATTTATAAGAGTGGCAAGTCAAAACATCATTTTCAAATTATATCTCATTCATTTGCAAACATATCATATAATTCAAAATAATATGCATCCTTATCATTAAATCATACATCAATGGGGTGTCAAAAACGTATTCTAACCATCGTTTGGCCTAATTAGGGTAAAATCCATCAAGGAGTCACGACAATATCATAAGAATAAAATACATATATCCTCTCCCCTTCCTTTGGTGTTGACACGGTCCTCACGGGTGCTCGTCTATCGGATCCGTTGCCCAGAGACAGGGGACTCAAACCCCTGCTCCTGTGTTACCCTACCACATCACCTCGTCGGTTAAACGCTCAATACCGTGGTAGGGAGTGCACTATAGCCACTATGCACTATCCCATAATCATACACATGTGCTATATATCATCATTCATAAATCTTTACTCGTAATAACAACACGACACTATCAAGTTATCATAACATCAATATGTAATTTTCACATAACATCATTTCAAGATATGCCATAAAACACTAAAATATTTCTAAATCACATTTCAAAATTTATTTATAAAAATCATGATCAACGTTATTTTTCATTTAAAGTAAAAAATAAATTGCTCCACTCACCTCGATTGAGGAGGGTACGTCACTCCCCCTAACTGTCTTCGTTTATCGAACGAGTCACCCCTCGAACGAAAACGTAACCCTACGCCTAAATTAAATAATATGCATTATTTGTCAATTCAATATCATATTATTGATCTACAAAATACGTATGGAAATGTTTTCTTTAAGGTAAAATCTCAAATTCCATACTTAGAAAAAAATTCCTACAAAATCTATCACGCGCAGGTTTAGTAAAATCACGATATCTTCTAAAATATTGATCAGATTCAAATGATTTAATTTTTTTCTTAAAAGTAAGATATATATCTCCAACTTTTATGTTTAGACCAACTTCAAATTCAGAACACACGAATTTAGAAAAATTTATAACTTTTTAAGTCTAAGTTCCTAAAACCAATTCTATATAGTTTTGGGAGAATTTTCATATCTCCCAATATACTTCTCTGATTTAAGTGATTCTTATCTAAAATTAAAGATAAGATATAGATCTAAAACTTTCTAGTTTTGACCATCCTTAGATTTTAAATGTATAATTTTGTAGAATTCAATTTTCATCTCAATTTTAGTTTTAGAACTACTTCTACACAATTTTATTAAAAATATCATAACTTTCTGTATACAACTCCGATTTAAGTAACCTTTATCTCAAATTAAAGATAAGATGGAGATCTAAAACTTTCATGTTTAAAATTTCTCCAAATTCAGAACAAAAGATACCTCAAAAATTCATATAAATTACTGATCATACACAGGACATGAAACAGAATTTGTGAAACATGCTAAACTTCCAAAAATCACCAAAAATCGATTCCTTTATGAATTACTTTAAATAATATACCATTTTAAAGCTTAGGGAGTCTAGTTAATAGAGAAATAAATATTTTTGATTTTTGATTTCTACAGAATGAGATATTCTAAGAATATTATACAAAACTTAATCTAAAAATCAACATCTAGCATGCTAATATGGATACCAAAGTAACTACTCATCAAATAATTTAATATTAGCATAAGTTAGAATATATTTCCTCCTTTGTAAGATCTCTTTATCAATAAATACCAGTACTTCGTTTGAATTCTTGAATTTTTTTATGACCTTAGGAAAATCAAATCACAATGAACATAAATTCCTACACAATACTTCTATACTTCTAATTTAAGAATTTTCAAAAATGTTCTTACCTCTTTGGCTCCATGGTTAAACTCAAAATGGATATAGAACCCTCATAATTTCATCAAATGGGAGTTTGAATGAAGAAAATATGTCAAACTCTTCCAAAACAAGTTATTTTATAAACCTAACAACATATCTTTGACCATTGGATCATTCCATGCATTATCTCAACCTTCCACTTGTCCTAACACTTAAACCATGCAATTATTGATTCAAGCAACCTCCATGCACTCCATTAGGTGTCTTTGGACGTCCATGTCAAGGAGAGGAGGTGTCACAAGCTAGAACAAGTAATTCTAGTTAGTTTTCATGCAAAAATTTCTACCCAATAAGTTTTCATGCATAAATTTCTATCCAATGAGTTTTCTTGAATGTGAAAAATCCTATGTAGTCACTAACCAATCTTGCTTTCCTCTTGACCAATCACTTGGCTCCAATTGTCCATCCTTGAGTGGTTTGTAACTTAATCCCTTAACTTTCCTTAATTGCATTTAAACCCCTAACTTTTAGCAATTTATATTTTTGGTCCTTATGAAAATTTGTTTGAAATTTCTTAAATATGTGAAATTTCATTTAAATATCTTTATTTAAGTGTGTATGCCTTCTCTTATCTATTTTTGACTTCTTTAAACCTTGTCGGCGTTTTTCGAAAAGTTTTTGACTTACCAATAAAATTTTCGATTTTAGCGATTTTGAGATAAAATCTCAAAATAAATAAATAAATAATTAAATAGATGTCTCAAAAGGATGCTTATATATTTAGAATCATGAAGAGTAATGCATGATATACAGTCACCGAAAATCGATATTACACGATCATCGGTAGGAACCGCCGCGACGTGACCGGGCGAAGGATCGATAAGCTGCTCGGCCCCCAACCAACAGAAGAGATGGAGTAATACTCCAAATCCAGGATGGGCGAGTCCTCCAGAAGTTTTCCCATCTTTCCGATAATTTGTCAAAAAATGAAACAGGACATCTAATCATGTTGATCTTTTATTTCCCGAAAACACTTCCCTTTGCACCGTAAGAAGTTCTAGCAACAGACGCCAATAAACGACAAGGGGGGAAGAGGCCCGTCATTGGTTTTATGGACAAAAACCTAGTCGGGATAGATCCAAGTTGACACAACCCCCTTGTGATGACCGTCAGGATTAGGCAACACGAAGTTAGAAGGATCTTTGTCGATCAGGGGGCAGACTGTAACCTTCTATACCGAGATGCTTTTATGTGAATGTGGTTTACTTCTGCCCATCTCCAACCCCACGCAGGCCCGATCAAAAGGCTTTCAAGCGAATGGATATACCCTGAAGGTATTATCTCACTGCCAGTTACCCTTAGAATGCCTCCTAATCATACGACAGCTTCTGTCATATTCAACGTGGTGGATCTTCCTTCGCTCTACAATGTCATCCTGGATAGGTCAGACTTGAACGCCCTGAAAGCTCTACCCAGCACTAAGCACATAAAGATCAAGTTTAGGATGCCGCTAGGGATTGGGATATTGTCATGCGATTCGGAATCCTCGACTTCTGCTCCTAAGTGACCATCAAGCTCTACTGCTAAAGGTTCTTCCTCCAAACTACGGAGGTATCTTTCAATTTAGTAAGGTATCGACTTAATGTACTTTCTACAAGCATGTTCCCTGATCTTACTGAACGGCAGGCCTAAATCACCCAGATCTTATCATTTGTACGTATCGTCAATAAGGGATGGAACTATCCAAATGGGTGGATACGGTCCCTCTATCTAACGTTTCTACCGAACAGTAGGACTAAATCGCTCAAATCCTATCGTTCGTATGTGTTGTCAATAAGAGATGGAACTCTCCAAATGGGTGGACACGGCCCCTCTATCTAACGTTTCTACTGAACGCAGGTCTAAATCGGTCAGATCCTATCATTCGTATGTGTTGTCAATAAGAGATGGAACTTCCCAAACGGATGGACACGGCTCCTCATTCTAACGTTTCTACCGAATGGCGGGTCTAACTCGCCGAGATCCTATCATTCGTACGTATCGTCAATAAGGGATGGAACTTCCCGAAGGGGTGGACACGACCCCTCTATCTAACATTTCTCTCGAACAGTGGGTCTAAATCGCCCAGATCCTATTATTCATACGTGTCATCAATAAGGGATAGAACTCTCCGAACGGATGGACACGACCCCTCTATCTAACGTTTCTACCGAACGATGAATCTAAATTGTCCAGATCCTATCGTTCGTACGTGTCATCGATAAGGGATGAAACTCTCCGAACGGGTGGGCACTACCCCTCTATCTAACGTTTCTACTGAACGATGGGTCTAAATAGCTCAGATCCTATCATTCATACTTGTCGTCAATAAGGGATGAAACTTCCCAAACTGGTGGACACGGCCCCTCTATCTAACGTTTCTACCGAACGACGGGTCTAAGTTGTCCAGATCCTATCGTTCATACATGTCGTCAATAAGGGATAGAACTTCCCGAACGGGTGGACACGGCCCCTCTATCTAACATTTCTTCCGAACGGCAAGCCTAAATCACCCAGATCCTATCATTTGTACGTGTCATCAATAAGAGATGGAACTCGCCGAACGAGTGGACACGGCCCTTCTATCCAATGTTTCTACCAAACGGCGGGTGTAAGTCACCCAGATCCTATCGTTCGTATGTGTCGTTAATAAAGAAAGGAACTCCCCGAACGGGTAGACACAAGCCCTCTATCCAATGTTTCTACCGAACAGCAGGCCTAAGTCACCCAGATCCTATCGTTCGTACATGTCGTCAATAAGGGATGGAACTCCCCGAACGGATGGACACGGCACATCTATCCAACGTTTCTACCGAACGACGAGTCTAAGTCGCCCAGATCCTATCGTTCATACGTGTCGTCAATGAGGGATGGAACTCCCCGAACGGGTGGATACGGTCCTACTATTACTTATTTTTTACCGAAAAATGGGTCCAAATCACCCTAATTCTACCGGACTGACGCAGCAAGAATTGCAACTGAGAATAACAAGATGACTTCTATCGACAAAAAAGTAAGGATTTCTTAATGAGTAAGTAAAAGATACCGGATACAAAATTTCAAACGAAGGTTACATAAAATCAAGAAGGGGGCAACCGGACACTAAGTCTTTGCTTCCTCCTTAACCGGGGGCAGAGCATCACTTAGACTCATACGGTGGATTATTTCTTCGGCGTACTTGAACCTTTCAGACAATTTGCGTTAAGAATCTTTGAAGGTGATGGCATCCTTCGTACGAGATTCCTCAAGGTCAGCTATTCTGCATTCCGTCACCCGAAGAGACTCTTTACGAAGTTGGGCCAACTTCTCGACCAATTGAAGACGTGCCTGGTGCACCTTAGCTTCCGATGTCAACCTTTCGCATTGCCCTTGACACTGGGCCAACTCTAATCGAAGGTTTCTTAACTCTTCTTCTTTCTTATTGAGCAACGCATCGAATGTGCTCTCGTTCTTTGTGTCCTCTTCCTTCCGAACAGGAATTTCTCCCTTCACTTGAACTGGACGACTAAATTCAGAGACATGCCCCTCTAAGTGATTTATCACATGCCTCCCCTGTTGTTCTTGAAATTCAGCAAGAGCTATTGTCTGAAAGGAAAACTGAGTCAACAAAGGCAAAAATGAGAAAGAACCCAACGAGTATAGAGAAAATGATACCATTAAGCCTAGGGACTTAAGAGCCCCCCGACTTGCTCGTAAGACATCCTATGGAAGTCGAGCTCGCACCGATAAAAGTCTAACTGGTTGGCAATGCGATCCACCTCAGCCAGGTCGATGTAACTATATTGCATATCCCCTGCACAAATGGCGATGGTCCCCTGTTCTTTTGAGCCCTTCTTCCCATCAAAAAATCGAACGGGAATGGCAGGTGGAAAAGTAGTAACATCAGGAACCTTACGCTTTCCTTTGCGCAAAGGCCAAACTGGAACAGCAAATGAAGGTTCTGTCGTTTCCTCTATCACAGTTGTGGAAGTGCGTGAACCTACCTTAGCGCCAGACGAGGAAGCATCTCCCGATCTCCCCTGTTCATCCTCACAAGTGCTTTTTTTCCCCGAAAACTCACTATCTTCCGAGACAAGAGTCTCCATTGGAATGGCTCCTGACGGATCCGAGCGCTCCGACAGAACAACCAGCTCACATCTTGACAAAGGCAAGGGCGATGAAATCTTTCTTCTCTTCGACAAGGGAGAAGAAGACTTCTGGAGAGCCACAGAAGGCCCGATGGACTCCTGAGGAGATTCCCTCACACCCAACCGAACCTGTCTTTCGATGGTAATTTTCTCCGACACGGCATCATCGAAGGTGTTCATAGAATCAACCAACACAACCTTTCCCCTTTCCAATAAGAGGGGTCTATCGATCTTCCTCTTCTCCCCAATCAGCAGGCCAGTCAAGGACAACATCTGATCATCTAGTAGGGACTCGACCCATATACTTTGACTGGTGGATTTACAATAACTGCCGACAGACCGACTGTGCTTAGATGCGGCTGGAGGCTTTAGTCCTAAAGAAGGCCCCTCATTGGCATCGGATAGAATAGGGATACGATTATTATCCGAAAACTCTACGAAAAAGAACTTGTGCATCGAATTCTTATCAAAAGACTCCTTGTAGCAAAACTTCCAATCAGACTCAGGCCGAGTCTGTAGTTTATACCAGCCCCTGGTCGAGCCACTGTTTCCACATTTCATCAAAATAAAGATGGACGACAAGAAGTCGAAATCAAAGCGAAGACGACAAAACCCTAATAGAGAAGCCACAACAACTACTCGACGCCAGGCACTTGGGATCAGGAGAGTTGGAAATATATTCCAACGATGTAGTACTTCCGCGAAAGGACCTGTGTATGAAACTTTTAATCCATACTTAACCGATTGGAGGTACATCGGTACGCAACCCTCAGGCGCCGTATTAGCCCTATCAGCATCCGTGGCAAACACCAAGATATAATCATCTCTCATCAGCATATCAGTTTGGACCTCTTAGAGTTCCTTTAGGGACATAGTACTGGCGATGTCACTGATACCCAGAAAAGCCCGAGTAGCGGAAGTTTTTCGCCATTGTTTCTGGAAATGACTTTTCTAACAGATCTCAAAGAATGAAGAAGAATGGAGGTGTCAGGTACGTATGAAAAAATGGTCTTATAAAAATATCAAGAGACTAACCGTATACCCCCCACGATGGCATGCGATGCCAACATTACTCATGGTACCTTTATCACGAAACGGCACCCTGAGTAAGGGGCAAGTGATGGGACGTAGCTCTAAACCCAATTCGAAAGGACAGCGTTTGAAAGGCCCACATACAAAACCCACAAAAGACAACTACCGTTCAATGTTCAATGTTCAATATTCTTTATGACTATCTATCGAAAGCTCTCAGTCGCCTAAATCTCCCGAACGATAGGGTCTCAGTCACCCCGTCAACCGAACATAATTCATCAGGCCAAGGTAATCGCCCGATCGGGTATTTAATCATTGGTCTACCGAACGAACGAGTACCGAAAACCCTCCATCGGTCAAACGACCGATCGACAGCCAACAGCTCTAATGATGCTAAAGAAAGGTCCAAACACCCTACGGCTCTGATATCCCGCCTACAAACGACATCTTTAGGATCTTCAGTTAAGAAAATGGTCTCTCCAAGAAACGAAAGTTCCCATATGATGAAGATGAGGATCAATTCAGAATATTGAACTCTTGAGATTTTCAGATCGATTCAATAAGGAAAGTAGGTTTGAAACACCCTAACGGCATACAACTCTCGTAGGTATAAGATATTCTAAAACCCTCCAAGTCAGGTACGCTCCATTGGCCTTACACATTGAAGCACTCTAATCACAGGAAACCTCTCCCTCTTTGAACTCTCAATCTATTTCTTTACATTCAAAAACTGCTCCTTTTGACTTGAGCGTCAGAGTCTCCTCTACCGGAACACCCGCCGACGGTTTTTGCATGTCTCACACTCTATCGAAACCAACCGTTCGAGTCAACAAGGAGCTGATATCTGTGGAGCCATAATCAATCTCCAACAGAACTAATATTTAGTTATTGGATACTGATTGGATTGGTCAAGCAAAAAAAAAAATTAATAATAATAATAAAGGCCTCTCTACTACATGGGCAACCATAAGGTTTCAGAAGATGGTGGATACAGAGTTCAATAGAAAAATCAAAATATGGAGGATAGATAATGGTATGGAATCCACATATGGTGCTTTTTAGTAGTACATGAGAGATCATGGGATCATTCATCAATTATGTTGTCAACACACCAGCTCAAAATGTTGGTTGCTGAACAAGAGAAATCAAACATTTGCTATGCTGAAAGTTACCCAATTCCTCATGTTCATAGTGCATGTTCCACAGGGCTATTTTATTTAATTTCCAGGCAAAAGCATTTATCTCTCGCACATACAAAAATCACCAAACTAGGCACCTGGTGAATCAATTTTCTTATTAAAAGAATCCAGAGAAATTTTAACATCCTCAAACAAAAGCCTAGGAGAAGATGAGTCTTCACCCACCACTATTCTGGGCCGACTACAAGATGCTCTTACTTGCTCATGACTGGAAAAATTCTCTTCGAAATGAATTACCATCAATAGAAATCCTAACTCTCTATGTTTCTTCATCCTTTTGAATTCCCAATATGAGTTTAAGTAAAAATGTATCACTGCACACGGTAGGAGTAGCTTGCCATTTCAGAAAAACTGAACCCAATGAGTTAAGACAGCTCATATTTGTTATTACTTATCAGCATATTTTATATTTTGTTTGTATAATTTTCCTTCTACTTCTCATTCGATGCAAAATAGAACAGCTTTCCTTTCAGAAGTAGTATCATTTAAAAAATATTTGCTCACTAAATTAATTAAGAGATACAGTTTTGGAATTCAAAACGCCATGGGTATAACATTAAGTCTTCTTTTTGTTTGCATAGGGTCAAGGTATCTAATTTTTCCGTGGTCCATTGCTCTTGTGGTTTTCACTCTATAGGATATGGTGCCGATGGAATAAAGAGGTCTTCGGTTGTTATAGTCTATTGCTAGAATTTAAGAGTCTTAGTTTATTTGTTTTCAATAAGTCCTAATCTCTAGGAATCTGTAATTTTTTCATTTCTGTTGCTGTGAATCACGTAGTTATACGTAAGCTATTTTCTTGCTTTCAGTTAAGCTTTGTAAAGGCTATTTAACAGTCTCTTTGAATTCAATAAAGGTAATTCAGTTTGCAAAAGTCTTGAGATATCATATAATTCTTATTCTCTACAAACTGGTATCAGAGCCCCCACTGGGCCTAATAAAATCATAAATAAGTTGTATCTTAGCTAAGAGAAGAAGAGCGACGCACGAAGATGTGTAACGAAAAGATTTCAAAAAAAATCCCTCACTTCGATGGCCTTCGTTATGATAATTGGAGTGAGTTGATGGAGAATCTTCTTCATGCCAAAGGTCTACGGAGCCTAGTCGAAAAAGGCTTCGAGGAGCCTTGTGAAGGAACTACGCTGACTGAGACGAAGCTGGAGCAATTAGAAACCGCCAGAACCAATGATCACAAGGTCAAGCACTATCTTTTCTGGGCCATTGATAGATCAATCTTCAAACAAGTCTTGGACAGGTGCACATCCAAGATTGTTTGGGATTCCTTGAAAAGGAAATTTGGAGGCAATGATCGTGTGAAGAAATCGCTTCTCAATTCCTTGAGAAGGGAGTTTGAGGTGCTTGAAATGAAAGAGACAGAAACCATCACTGAATATTTTGCTAGAGTAATGGCAGTGGCAAACAAAATGAGAAGCAATGGAGAGGACATGCCTGCCTCGAAAGTGGTGTAGAAAATTCTTCGAACATTGACAGAAATATTCACCTATGTAGTGGTTTTGATTGAAGAGTCAAATGACACAGAAAAAATTTCAATTGATGAGCTTCAAAGCTCTCTGGTGGTTCATGAACAGAAGTTCAAAAGAGTCAGCTGAGATAGTGAGCAAGCACTCAAGGTGGAAAGCAGCAGAGGAAGAGGAAGAGGAGCATACCGAGGTCAAGGATGTGGAAGAGGAAGGCAATCTTTCACAAAGGCCACGGTGGAGTATTATAAGTGCCACAATTTGGGACATTTTCAATATGAATGTCCCCAATTGCAAAAAGGGGCAAATTACGCAGAACTAGATGAAAAATAAGAGCTTCTGTTGATGGCTTACGTAGAAGAAAATGAAGCAAAAAGGAATGATGCATGGTTCCTGGATTCAGGGTGTTCTAATCATATGTGTAAAGACAAAGGTATGTTCTCAGATATGGAAGAAGAATATAAGCACTACGTTAAGTGTGGAAATAACTCTCGAATGAATGTTGCTGGAAAAGGTAGTGTTAGATTGGTGTTTAAAACCACTGTTTTCCTTGTTCAAGGTATATATCATGTCCTGGAGCTTCGAAACAATCTGTTGAGTGTAAGGCAGTTGTAGGAAAAGGGCCTTGCCATCCTTATAAAAAATGGGGTATGCAATATCTATCATCCATCCAGGGGCTTGATTATGTACACAAACATGAGTGCCAATCGTATGTTTATCCTCTTCAATAAAGGCTCCAATCTCACTGCTCCTGTTGAAGAATGTCTACACAGTTCCCCTGATCTCACTTATCTTTGGCATCAAAGATATGGTCACTTAAGCTACAGCGGTTTGAAGACACTACAAATAAAGAAAATGGTGCATGGACTACCCCAACTGGAAGACTCAAGTATTACTTGTGCTGATGGCTTTACTGGCAAGCAACATCGAAATGCAATCCCTAAGAAGAGTGAATGACGTGCTAGCAAGGTCTTGGAACTCGTACACACAGATATTTGCGAACCAATAGAGCCAATCTCAAACAGTGGAAAGAGGTATCTACTATGCTTTATTGATGATTACAGTCATAAAGGTTGGGTCTATTTGCTCTTTGAAAAATCAGAAGCTTTGGAGTGTTTCAAGACATACAAGAAATTGGTGGAAAAGGAAGTAGAGGCACCCATCAAGTGTTTGCGATCGGACGGAGGAGGAGAGTTCAACTCTCTCAAATTCAAATCATTTTGTGAAGAAGAAGGAATAAAAAGGCAACTTACTACAGCCTACACACCACACCAAAACGGAGTAGCGGAACGCAAAAACAGAACAGTTATGAACATGGTGCGCTGCATGCTTTCGGCGAAAAAGGTTCCCAAAACTTTATGGACTAAAGCTGTAAATTGGACCTTCTATTTGTTGAATCGGTGTCCAACACTAGCTGTGAAGAACATCACACCTCAAGAACCTTGGAGCAGAATCAAGCCTTCAGTAGAGCACCTTCGAGTTTGGGGCTGTGTGGCACATGTACATATTCTAGAGGCAAAACGAGGTAAACTTGATGATAAGAGCTTTCCTTGTATTTTGTTAGGTGTGAGTGATGAGTCAAAGGGTTATCGTTTGTTTGACCCTAGGACTAAGGGAATTGTAGTTAGTAAGGATGTAGTGTTTGAGGAAGAAAAGAGTTGGGATTGGGGTGTAAATTATAAAGAACAAATAGAAGCTGAGTTGGTTTGGGGTGATGATGATTTCAATGGTGATGAAAGTGAGGGAAAGCACAGTGATGAGAATGATGGGGATAACGTAAGGGGTAGTGAAGCTGGAAATGAAGCAGTGAGTACATAAGAAAATGTGATTTGAGAGAGAGAGAGGAGAATACCTGTTTGGATGGGAGACTATGTGAGTGGTGAGGGGTTAAGTGAAGAAGAAGAAGAAGAAGCAGAGGCATACATGGTACAAGATGCTGTAGGAGATGATCCAACTCTGTTTTAGGAGGCTGTGAAGCATGAGAAATTGAGGAAGGCCATGGATAGTGAAATAAGCTCGATTGAAAAAAATTAGACTTGGGAGCTCACGAACCTGCCAAGTGGAGCAAAAACTATTGGAGTTATATGGATTTTCAAAACAAAATTGAATGAGCTTGGTGAAGTTGATAAATATAAAGCTTGATTGGTGGCTAAGGGGTACTTTCAACAGCAAGGAATCGATTTTACTGAAGTCTTTGCATGCATGGATACAGTAAGAATGATCGTGGCACTTGCAGCATGCAGAGGATGGGTCATCTTTCAATTGGATGTCAAATCTGCATTCCTTCATGGAGAATTGAACGAGAACGTGTACATTGAGCAACCAATGGGATATGTGAAGAAAGGGAAAGAACACAAGGTTTACAAGCTACACAAAGCCTTGTATGGCCTAAGGCAAGCACCAAGAGCCTGGTTCAGCCGCATAGAGTTCTATTTCTTGGGTAAGGGATTTCAAAAATGCCCAAATGAACAAACCTTGTTCATCAAAAGAAGCACAAGAGGTAATATATTAATTGTTAGCATTTATGTTGATGGTTTAATTTATACCGGTGATGACAAGGGCATGATGAATGAGTTCAAGAAGTCCATGATGCAAGCTTTCAACATGACTGACCTAGGGAAGATGAGATTCTTTCTTGGCATTGAAGTATTGCAAAAACCAGAAGGGATTTTCGTGTGTCAAAGAAAATATGCCATTGATATTTTGAAGAAATTTGCAATGTCTGAGTGCAAACCTGTGAATAGTCCAATTGTTCCAGGTTTTAAGATTAACAGAGATGTTGATGGAGTAGCTGTGAATGACACTTATTTCAAGCAAATTGTTGGAAGTTTAATGTATCTTACAACTACAAGGCTGGACATCATGTTTAGTGTGAGCTTGATTGCAGGCATATGTCAAAACCCACTGAGTTGCATTTACAGGCTGCTAAAAGAATATTGAGGTACTTGAAGGGGACTGCTAGCTATAGGATTTTCTACAAGAAGGGACGGGAAGAAAACTTGCTTGCTTTCATGGATTTTGATTATGCAGGGGATGAAGAAGATTCTAAAAGTACATATGGTTATGTTTTCTTGTTGAGTTCGAGAGCGGTGTCATGGATATCCAAGAAGCAACCTATTGTTACCCTCTCAACTACTGAAGCAGAATTTGTTGTTGTTGCTGCCTGTGCTTGTCAAGCTGTGTGGATGAGAAGGGTTTTGAGAAACTTAAGCCATGTTCAAGAAGGTGGCACTACCATCATGTGTGATAATAGCTCAACAATTAAACTTTCAAAAAATCCAGTAATGCATGGAAGGAGCAAGCATATCAGAGTGCGCTTTCATTTTTTAAGAGACCTCACAAAAGATGGAGAAGTCGAGTTTGGGTGCACTGTGGAACTCAGGAGCAGGTTGCAGACCTGATGACTAATGCCTTAAAATTTGAGGCCTTACAGAAGCTCAGAAATAAGATGGGAATGCTTGATTTCACTGAAGTAAACTAGCTGCAATATTGCAGTTAGTTTAAGGGAGGGAATGAAGAGGTCTTCGGTTGTTATAATCTGTTGCTAGAATTTAGGAATCTTAGTTTATTTATTTTCAATAGTCCTAGTCTGTATGAATCTGTTATTTTTTCATTTCTGTTGCTATGAATCACATAGTTATACGTGAGCTATTTTCTTATTTTCAGTTAAGCTTTGTAAAAGCTATTTAACAGTCTCTTTAAATTCAATAGAGGTAATTCAGTTTGCAGAAATTTTGAGTTATCATATAATTCTTATTCTCTACAATGGAATGGCATGGTCCAGCCTAGTTGATAAAATCCTGTGGGAGGTGAATTTTAAATTGCTTAAGAAATTATGATATTTTCTTTTTGGCATGGTGAAAAATATTGCTAATCTTTCCAACCTCTGCTTTATACATCCTTTTTTTTTTCTTTTGTGCTGTACCAATCAGAATCTGGTTCGAATGTTTATGAAGCCTATTTAATGAAACAGCTTGCAGTGTAATTTTTTTTATTTTTAATTTTCAAACACAAATTTTAATTAAGATATCTAATATTTATTTATGTACTAAACTGATTGTCAGTTTGTAGCTTTATTATTCTTTCATCATCCTTTGTGACATAAGGAGGCTAGTCATTAGCATCTGCTGTGTATGATTCCGAAATTGGTGAGACCAGACCAATGCTTCCTTTCATTCCACACATAACAACAGTGCTTTCCAGATTACCAGACACTTCCTTGAATTATCTTTCATTTGTCGAGATTAGTCTGGAATTTTCCCTAAATATGTTCAGCAAATACTGTTAAAAATCTTAAAAATGCCACTTGCTCTTTGTTCTCTATAAAATTATTAACATATACCCCCTTCCAACAGTTTTCTGCCTTTTAATTATTATATTTGATCCTCCTAATATAAATTTCTTATTTCGCCACCGCCCACATTTAATGCATATCTATTTTTTCAGCGGGATGGAGCAACCTCCTCTTATGATGGTGTTGCAATGTTGGTTTTATTGCTTTCATCATTAGATATGAGAACCTAATCTCAAACATTCCTATCATTAATATCATAGTGTTAGGTTAGATTTCCTAAAACAATCCTTTTGGTTTGGACCACGAATCCAGGGTCACACTGATGATGCTGCGATTTGTGGTATGTCAATGATCAATTGGCTTTGTCCCTACTCATAAAAATTAAAGGGAAATGATATGAGGATCCAAGTGAGAGTCATCACTGAGCAATCATTACTTCTATCTCTCATCATCCAGCTAATTTTTGAACAAATGTTCAGAGACCGAAAGCATGTTTGGTGCATACTAAGTGAGAATCTAAGCGGGGCTTTCATGGTCGTGGCACTTGGACCTAGCTAAGGAAAGAATCTCTCGAGTGGGCCAGTGAGATCATGCTAGTTACATTCATGCAAATGGGAGGTCACCAATTGGAAGAGCACATAAAGTGAAGTTAGAAAAAGTTGGAAATCATCTCATTTTTCTTTTTTATAAAAGCAACAAAATATATCAAATACTTGAAAAATAGTTCTTTTTTAATGATTAAATACTTATAAGATGTTCACCAAGTTGACCAAACATCATGTTCTCTCTCCTGTATTTCACAGAGACATGGAATTTCGTGCTAAAAATATATAAATGGGAATTAACCCGCCTCTCTTTCTTTTGTTTGGCTTTACGAATCAAAAGCTTGCATGGGTGACATGGACCACCCACCTCTAGATGCACAAGCTTTTGTCCATCTAGCTTTTTCTTTATGATTATTCTCCTTCACCCACTGATCTGGTCTCTGGTCGGTTGTACGTGGCAATACCTTATTGGTACACTGCTTTACAGCAAGGAATCTTAACCATGAAATTCTCACAACCGACCTTGGTACTATCTTGATGGATTATAGCTCAATAAAAGTAGAATTCCTATAATGAAAGTAAAGCTTCTCTCCCTCTCTCTCCACACAAAAGCTCCCTATATAAACCATGTTATTATGCCGTCTTCTCCAAAACTATCCGCAATATTCTAGAAAAGATCATCAAACAGATTAGTATCTTCTTCTCTTTTATTAAAAACCCTTTTGGATTCTTCAAGCATCGGTAAACATGGCTAGGAATTACAGCACTTCTTACTATGGTTATGACTATGACTATACTGCTTTGCCTCTACATTTATGCTTCTTTTTCTTCATCTCACTCCTCTTACTAGCTTTCTCATGGTACATAAACTATGGGTCCATGTTCGAGAGCTTGATTGATCAAGTGAAGCTATTTGTCATACTCTCTCCCCTCCTATTACTTCTCGTCGTGCAGCTCTTGTCAAGTGAAAATCGACGCCGTGTGCCATTCTTCATCTCGTTGCCGGAGAAGGATTCACTTCATAGAGCCGGAGGCTCTCCTTGGGGTGTTGCACTTCTACTTGTCTTTCTTTTGTTTATGATCTCTCATCAATCTTATTTCCACGAGCGTTGGTTTCCTTTGCGTACTAGGTGACTTCTCATCGTATAACTTAGGACATTTGTCCATGTGCTTGGGAGAGTGAGCTTGTACTTTTTATCGGCATACAAGACTTACTGCCAGTAGCCTCCCATTTTGTTATGGTGTCTTTTCGTATTGAAATTTCGAAATGTTGTGTAATGAATTGTATAATGTTTGGTGATATTTTAAATACTAGAGAGCTAAATGACTTCTTGCTTTGCATATGTTATTGTAGCTCTTTGTTCAGTTTCATATTAGACATCTTGGCCTCAATATTTGCTAATTTTAATTGCATTTGTTGGTTTTTGCAAAGTTAACTCATTCTTTGAAAACTTTCTTTGAGACAGAGAGAGAGAGAACTTCGGTATCTTTTGCTTTTTCGACGCCCTTACGGAATATGCTTTTTTGGATATGCATGCAGGAGCATGTTTTTTCTCATAAAAAGCTAAGCAATTGTTCTCTGAACAGATCTCTCTCTCTCTCTCTCTCTCTCTCTCCCTCTCTCCCTCCCTCCAAAAGTTATTAGTCTATGGGTTAAACACCGGTAGAGGGCCAAGCTGAACTAGAAAGATTAAGCCCACTTCACTTTAAATTCGTCTTGGCCCAAATGATTGGAGTTTAGATTTTTTTTTTTTTTTTCCTTTCTTTACGGCTTGTTTGGGAATTTTGGAGAGAAAAGAAAATATTAATTAGGAGAGAAAAGAAAAGAAGAGAAAATTTTAATTTTCTTTCCATCTTGTTTAGGAGTTTTACAAAAGAAAAGAAAAGAAATGAGATTTATTAAAAATAACAAATTTTACTTTCAATTTTTAAAGGATAAATTTGATATATCTATGAAATAACTTTTTTTTCTATCGTTTTCTTTCCTTTTCTTCCCACTTGAAGAAAATTTTTTGTATTAAAAATTTTTTCATTTCCTTCCTTTTCTTCCCACATAAAACTTCCAAACAAAAGAAAAAAAGTAATTTTATCTTTTATTTTTTTTTTTCAAATCTTTTCGTCCAAATATACGTATTTGAATAGCTTTTCTTTTGTAAGAGAGAGGAAAACAAGAAATTCCGGTGCTGCAACCCAAGACTACTAGCTCTACCTTTAAAACACGTTAAACAATAGAAATTTAAACACCAGAAGGCCCTGCCTTGGCTTCAAGCCCAATAAGAAGGGTTGGGCCTAGACATGAACAGGCATGACCTTCAAACCAACCCAGTTCGTGGGAACTTTTAACGATCACAAGATTTTTTTTTTTCATCTACTCTAACTAATTTATTATGAACGTTTACAATATTCTATTTAGAGAGTTACTTTCTTAACATAATATTTTTTATTTTTAAATTTTAAATTTGATATTTAATTAAAAAATTTAATACTCTATCTCTTCAATTCGGATATCCAAATATTCAATCATTAGTTTTGATATGTATCTGCAATAACTCATATATTACTCATACCAGACACAAGATATTGTAAAATTGCCTACTAATTTCAAATTTCCTTTTCTTAGTTTGAGCACTAAGCAAATATATAAAATAAATAATAAATTCTTTCTGCAAACTTCAAGAGAATCAAATCTAAGTTTGAAAAAAAAAATTGACTCCTTTGACATATAACGACAATTTTCACAAATTGGGACCGAAAGAATATAATATAATAGAATGTACTATATTTTTGTTATAAATAGATTATGGTTCCACAGATACCGTCTCCTTGTAGAGTTAAACGGTTGCTGTCGAAAAAAATGTACCAGTAAAAACCACTGAAGGATGTTCCGACGGGAAGATTCCGATACTTAAATCAGAAAGAGCAATTTTCGAATAATAGAAACAGACTGACAGCATAAGGGAGTGATTCCCTGTGATTAGAGTGCCAAATGTGTGAAGTCAAGAGAGTGTACCTGAGTTTGAGGGTTTTGAAATGTCATATACCTGTGAGAATTATGCGCCGTTGAAGTGCTTCAACCCTATTTTCCTTATCGAATCGATCCGAAAATTTCGGGAATTCGATATTTTGAATTGATTGTGATTCTCATCCTTTGGGAAACTTTCGTACTCTGGAGTGATCCTTTCCTTAGCTAAAAAAACCTCAAGATGTTGTCATCAGTAAGAAGCGGGGGTTAATATGGCACTTTGGCCTTCCTCTAGAATCTTTGGCTGTCGATCTGTCGTTCGACCGATGAAGAGCCTTTAAGACTTTGCCGGTTGGGGTGCCGATCGTTGAATACCCGATCGGGGCGATTACCTTTACTTAACGATCACATTCGACTAGCGGGGTGACTGAGGTCTTATTGTTCGGTAGACTTTGGCGACTGAGACCATTCGGTAGATAATCGTATTTGAACCTCGACCGGTAGCCGTCCTTCGTGGGCTTTTCGTGTGGGCCTTTCCAAGGCTGACTCATCAGATCTAATTTTGGGATCTTGTCCCATCATTTTCCCCCGACTCATAGCTTTCTTAGTAAAGAGGCGCCATGAGTAATGATTGCTGAAAAAATACGCGGAACTTTTTTAACGTGACTCCTGTCGTTTCGATTTCCACGAATCGTTTTCTGTACGCTTCATAAGGATTTATACTAATCATACTACTATCTCAGTTTTCCTTCGCGTTGCTTTTCTGATCCCCCTTCTGAGATCCATAAGAGAAACCATCTCCAAAAATAATGGTGAAAACGTCTGATTCCCGGAGTTTTCTGAGCATTAGTGACATTGTGAGTATTATGTCCCTGAAGGGACTTCAAGAAGTGCAAACAGAAATACTGTTGGAAGATGACTATGCCCTGATGTTTGCAACGGAGGTTGATAGGGCTGATACAGCATCAGAAGGTTGTGTGCCGATATACCTACAATTGGTCAAGTGCGGACTCAAAGTTCCGTACACGGGTCCTTTCATAGAGGTGTTATACCATTGGAATATATTTTCAACTCTTTTGATCCCGAGTGCTTGGCGTCTGGTAGTTGTCGTGGCTTTCTTGTTAGGGTTTTGCCGCCTTCGTTTCGACTTCGACATTCTGTCGTCCATCTTTATTTTGATGAGATGCGGAGGCAGCGGCTCGACCAAGGGGTGGTACAAGTTACAAACTCGACTTAAGTCCAACTGGAAGTTTTGCTACAAGGAGTCCATCGATAAGAATTGGATATAGAAGTTCTTTTATGTTGAATTTCTGGATAAGGATCGTTTGCCCTTGCTGCCTGAAGCTTATGGGGTGCCTTCTTTGGGGCTGAAGCCTCCGACCGTATCAAAGCATGGTCACTTCATTCGGTTGGTCGGTGGTTATTGCAGGTCTACCAATCGGAGTATATGAGTCGAGTCTCTAATGGATGATCAGATGTTATCTTTGGCTGGCTTGTTGATTGGTGAAAAAAGCAAATTTGACAGGCCTTCTGTTGAAGAGGGAGAGAATCGGACTAGTTGATTCCCTAAATTCTCTTGACGACGTTGCGTAAGAGAATGTTACCATTGACAAGTTGGTTTGCCCAGGTATGAAGAGGTTCCTTCATGAGGACATCGGGGCGGCTAAGACCCTTCAAAGATCTTTTACCGGGGCGTATGAGGCCCTTCTAGAGTCGCCACCTCCCTCAGTGAAGAGAAGGACGATTTCTTCTCCCTTATCTGTGTTGATGATTCTACTTGATTGTTCGGTTCCAGTCGTAGGCCCACCAAGGGAGACTGTCATTTTAAATGAAGGCATTCCGCCAGGTGAAGTGAGTGTAGATGTAGACATATTAAGAGGATTGAGAGATGATCCTTCGTCTGGTGCCTCGATGGGGGAGAACGTTCCCAGAGCAGCGAGAGGCAAGATGGCGGGGCCCTCCTCTGCTATTCCGATCTGGCCTGTGCACAAGGGAAAACGCAAAACTTTTGAAGGAGTGGCGTCTCCATCTGTCATCCTCATTCGGTCCTTTGATGGTAGGAATGGCTCAAAGGAACGTGAAACCGTCGCTGTTTGCGTTGGGGATATGTAATATAGTTACATAGACCTAACGAAAGCGGATCGCATCGCCAACCAGTTTGACTTCTATCAATGCGAGCTCGACTTCCACAGGATGTCCTACGAGCAAGTCAGCGAGGCTCTCAAGTTCTTAAGCTTAATAGTACTGTCTTCCCTATACTTGTTCGGTTCTTTCTCATTCTTATCTCTATTTTTCCTTTCAGACCACGACCATTGCCGAATTTCAAAAACGGCAAGGGAAACAGGTGATATATTACTTGGAGGGGCGTCTGACTGAGCTAACTCGTCCAACTCAAGCGCAGGAGAAGATTCCTGCTTGAGTGAAACAGGCAGCAGAGACTGAAAACACTCCTAGTATATTATTCAATCAGAAGGAGGAAGAGCTAAAGAAGCTCCGATCAGAGTTGGCCCAATACCAAGGACAATGTGAGTGGTTGAAAGCACATCTTCAATCGACCGAAAAGCTGGCCCAACTTCGCGAGGAGTCTTTTCGAATGGCGAAACACAAGATAGTTGAGTTTGAGGAGTCTTGTGCAAAGGATGCTACTATCTCAAAAGACTCCCAACACAAATTGTCTGAGAGATTACAATGCCGAAGAGATAATCCGCTGTATGGGTTTAAGTGAAGCTCTCCCCGCGGTCGAGGAAACGACAGATGCTCGGGGCCTGGCTGTATAATCTTCATTTGAAACTTTGTGCTTAATGACTTTTGCCTGCTCAATAAGAAATCTTAGCTTTTTCGTCAATAGAGACCATTTCGTTACTTTCAGTTGTAACCCTTGTTGCGCCAATCAGTAGAATTAAAGTAACTTAGGCTTCCCCTTTAGTAAAGGACTTTTGTTCGTTCAACACATATGAACAGCAGGAGTTGAGCAACTTAGACCCTCCGAGCGATAGGAAATCTTTAGGTAGATGGGCCGCGTCCACCTGTTCGGAAAGTTTCATCCCTTATTGACAACGCATACGAACGATAGGAGTTAGGCGACTTAGACCCTCCAAGCGATAAGAAATCTTTAAGTAGATGGGCCACGTCTACCAGTCCAGGGAGTTTCATCCCTATTGACGATGCGTACGAACAATAAATATTAGGCGACTTAGACCCTCCGAACGATAGGAAATCTTTAGGTAGATGGGCCGCGTCCACCCATCTGGGGTGTTCCATCCCCTATTGACGACACATACGAATGATAGATGCTGAGCAACTTAATCCCTCCGAACGATAGGAAATCTTTAGGTAGATAGGCCGCGTCCACCCATCTGGAAAGTTCCATCCCCTATTGATGACGCGTACGAAGGTAAGTGTTGGGTGATTTAGGCCCTCCGAACGATAGGAAATCTTTAGCTAGATGGGCCGCGTCCACCCATCCAGAAAATTTCATCCCCTATTGACGACGCATACGAACGATAAGTGTTGGGCAACTTAGACACTCCGAACGATAGGAAATCTTTTAGTAGATGGGTCGCGTTCACTCGTCTGAGGAGTTCCATCCCCTATTAACGACACGTACGAACGATAAGTGTTGGACGACTTAGCCCCTCTGAACGTTAGGAAAATCTTTAGGTAGATGGGTCGCGTCCACCCGTCCGGGGAGTTCCATCCCCTATTGACGACGTATACGAACGATAAGTGCTAGGCGACTTAGACCCTCCAAACGACAAAAAATCTTTAGGTAGATGGGCCGCGTCCACCCGTCCGAGAAGTTCCATCCCCTATTGACGACGCGTACGAACGATAGATGCTGGGCGACTTAGACCCTCCGAATGGTAGAAGCTGGGCGTGGGCTTGCAGAAAATCCATTAAGTTGATTGCTACAATAGTTCGAGAAAGACCCCACAGTCCAGAAAAAAAACCACTGGCAGTAAAACCTGATGATTACTTAGGAGCTGAAATCGAACGCTCCTGATCGCATGACAATATCCCGATCCCTAACGGCGTTCTGAACTTGATCTTCATATGCTTAGTACTGGGCAAACCTTCTAGGGCGTTCAGCCCCGACCTGTCCAGGATGACATTGTAGAGCGAAGGAAGATTCACCACGTTGAATACAATAGAAGCTGTCGCATGATTAGGGGTGCTCTAAGGGTAACTGGAAGTGAAATGATACCCTCAGGGTATATCCATTAGCCCGAAATCCCTTTGACTGGGCCCGCGTGAGGTTAGAGATCGACAGAAGTAAACCCCATTCGTTCGAAGGCATCTCGGTATAAGAGGTTGCAGTCTGCCCCCTGATTGACAAAGATTCATCTAACTTCGTATTGCCCAATTTTGACATTTATCATGAGGGGGTCGTGCCGACTTAGGTTTATCCCAAGTAGATCTTCATCCGTAAAACCGATGACGGACCTTTTTTCCCTTTGTCGTTTATCGGCACTTGTTGTTAAGACTTCCGGTGGCGCAGTAGGAAGTGCCTTCGGGAGATAGAAGATCGGTGTGGTCAGGCATCTCACCTCATTCCCTGATGGATTATCCTAGATCTGGAGTATTACTCTGTCTCTTCTGTCAGCCTGGGGCCGAGCGGCTTGCCGTTCCTCCACCTAGTCACGTCTGGCGGTTCGCACCGATAATCAGTGGGGGGATCTCTTTCCCTTCTGATGATAAATTCTTGTAATCTCCCATCGCGTACTAGGAATTCTAGTTCGTCCTTTAACTTCTTGCAATCGTCCGTTGTATGACCGTAATCACAATGGAAGTGGTAGTATTTCGTTCTGTTCTTGTTGGAGTCGTCTTCAGTCAACCGTGGGGGTCATCGGATATATGGCTTGTCTCTAATTAAAGCTAAGACCCGACCTGAGGTCTCATTCGTTGAGGTATAGTTGTTATACCTCCACGGAGGAGGAGGATTCGTTCGGCTCTTCCTAGGTGGGGACCCCCTGGGCAATCGATTACGTTTCTTCTGAAGGGGTTGATCCCTTTTGTAGTCGAATGCTTCAGTATCCTCCGCTGCAATATATTTCTCGGCCCGAACGTAAAATTATTGGATGGTAGCAAAAGGCTTCTTCGTGATCGAAACTTTCAGACTGGAAGGTCGTAATCCCGTTAACAGCGCAGCCAGCGCGATTGAATGGTTCAAGGACAGGATCTTCATCATTTCTGCTTTGAATCTTTCCAAGAAGTCTCTTAGGGACTCTTTTTCCTTCTAATGTAGTGACAATAGTGATGTGGATTTTCTCTTGACCCCCTGCTTATCACAAAATGTGATTCAAACTGTTCTCGCAATTAGGAGAAAGTCCTTATGCTCAAAGATAGAAAAGAATTAAACCAAGCCAATGCATTCCCCGAAAGTGTGGTGGGGAAATGTTTACACATGGCCGCATCGGGCATGTCTCTGGAAACCATCACAGTCACAAAATGGGCTACATAGTCCCGAGGGTCTGTTGTCCCATTGTACCTTTCGATGGGAGGCAGGACTACATTACGAGGCATGGGCTCCAAAAAGATCTTGGGATCGAAAGGTAAAGCATAAGAATATGGGGAGGTTTGGTCTCCCTGGGCCTGGACTCGCCTAAGTTCTTCTGCGATGAGTTGTTCGACTTGCTTTCGAAGATCGCAATGATCCAATCTAGAGTTTTCAGACATTTCACGATGTGGGGGTGATGGTTGTCGCTAAGGACGTTTTAACCCCCCAATGGAAGATTGGCCCTCTGGCCTAAGGCGCGGCTGAGGTCCTCCAGCTGTTTGCTCATATATTGAATTTTTGACTCCAGCCTTTCCATCTGGAGGCGGCCGACTAGTTCCGGAGCAGGGGCCGTAATTGGCCGGACAGAGATCGCAGGCTGCAAGGCCTAATCTTGATGAGGCGGGCAAGGGGAGGTCACATGGTCGCAAACAGAGTGATTAGGAGCTACAGGAAGAGTGGCCTCAGAAGGCATTGCAGTGCATCCCTCTACAATAGGGGCGGCTTTTGAGGACGCTCTCTTTCTTGGAGGCATAATTGTCAGAATAACAGAAGTTGCTCTAGTCAGTTCCCATGGACGGCGCCATTCTGTTGGATGTGGGTTATGACTCCATAGATACCGACTCCTTGTAGACTTGAACGGTTGCCGTCGAAAGGGATGTACCTACAAAAACCACCGAATGGTGCTCCGGCGGGGAGACTCCGACATTCAAGTTAGAAAGAGCGGTTTTCGAATGATAGAAACAATCTGAAAGCTTAAGGGAGTGATTCCTTGTGATTAGAGTGTATAATGTGTGAGGCCAAGATAGCGTACCTGATTTTGAGAGTTTTGAGATGTCTTATACTTGTGAGAATTGTAAGCCGCTGAAGTGTTTCAACCCTACTTTCCTTATCAAATCGATCTGGAAATCTCGGCGATTCGATATTTTGAATTGATTGTGATTCTCATTTTTTGGAAAACTTTCGTATTCTGGAGGGATCATTTCCTTAACTGAAAGATCCTCAAGATGTTATGCTCAGTAAGAAACGGGGGTTAATAGGGCACTTTAGCCTTCATCTAAAATCTTTGGATGTCGTTTGGTCGTTCGACCGATAAAGGGCCTTTAGGGCTCTGCCGATCGTTGAATACCTTATCGAGACGATTACCTTTACTTGACGAATCACGTTCGACTAACGGGACGATTGAGGCCTTATCGTTCGGTAGACCTGGACGACTGAGACCCTTCGGTAGATAATCTTATTTGAATCTCGACCGGTAGTCATCCTTCGTGGGCTTTTCGTGTGGATCTTTCCAAGGCTGACTCTTCGGATCTGATTTTAAGACCTTGTTGCATCAATTTTAAAATATACTCCAGTATTTTCCTCATCGAATATATAATAGAAATCATTCCATCTCTATCTGTTAACTCTTTAGAACTTGTGTATGAGAAAATTTTAATTTTATAATCTCTTGATATTATTTTTAAAATTTTTAATTATTTAAACTAGTTAAAATATATTTTTTACTTTTTAATTTTTATTTTTATACAAATACATGAAATCAGTTTCAACATAGAAACCGATAATGGTCAGGCCATCATGTGGCTAGACAAAGGCAGCACATGAGCCAAGCAAACCCCTCGCATGCAACCAATCTTTTTTTTAAAAAAATATATATATGTATATATAAATTTTATTTTTCTGATGGGTGTCTCACATAAAGTTTAACCCTGGCTTATTGGGGTAACGCCACTTCCCTCTTCACCCAGCTCCTCTGTGTCACGAACCCAAGTAAATGTACCTGGTCAACTGTGGAACTTGTTAGTTGACTAAACCCAAGTAAAGGAACAGTACTTGGTCGACTATGGAAATTGCAAGAATCAGAGAAGAGAGAGAAAAAGAGAGAGAGAAGAGAGAGAAAGAGAAAGAAGTAGAGAGAGAGAGATGTAGAATCGGTAAGGAAGAGAGATAGAGTGAAGAGAATTTCTCAGAATCAGTTTTCATGCCTTCTTCCATTCACAATGTAGTAAATATACCATATTCCAACTTCTTAACTGTTCTAATCAATTCCTACACCTTACTAACTACTTTGCTGATTGGACTATATGACACTTCACCTATTGACTCAACTTGCATGTCCCCAGGATTCTAAGTTGTTACATTTATCCCCCCTTTGTCCTCAAGGACAAAAGGATGGAAATTGTGCTATGATGAAATCCTTGTCTTCCCAAGTTGCCCCTTTAGGATTCATATTAACCCATCTAATTAATACTTGAGTTATCGGCCTATTGTTCCTCATGTTTACTCTTCTTTTCAAGACCACTTCAGGTTCCACGATGGCTTGTTTATCTGATCCAAGTAAAGGCAGTGTAGGCATTATTGTTTGGGTAAGACCAAGTTTCTTTTTGAGTAAGGACACATAAAAGACTGGGTGTATCTTGAACCCCTGAGGTAATTGCGGTCTGTAAGCCACCGTCCCAACCTTAGCTATCATAGGAAAAGGTCTATAAAATTTGGAGAAAAGCTTGAGTTATCTTCTCAATTCCACAGTCTACTATCTGTATGGCTGTAGTTTAAGATATACTAAGTCTCCCACTTTGAATTCCCTTTTTGTACGATTGAGGTCTACAAACACTTTCATTCTGTTCTGAGCTTTTGTCAAGTGGTCATGGAGAATTTGTAACATGGCCTGCCTATTCTTGATAAAGTTGTTAACTGCTGAGTCACAGAATCCAAGTAGGGTCCTAAAGGTATATGCCTTGGTTGGTAACCATAGAGAGTTTCAAAAGGAGTTATTTGAATGCTTGTGTGGAAGTTTATATTTTACCACCACTCTGTCAAGTTCAACCATTACAACCAAAGGACAAGCCTATCTATAGTCATGCATCGAAGGTAACACTCCAAACATTGATTGAGCCTCTCACTTTGTCCATCAATTTGAGGGTGATATACACTGCTTAGTTTGATTTGAGTACCTACCAATCTGAACAACTCTTGCCAAAATAAATTGGTGAAGATTTTATACCTATCAGACACTATAGCATCTAGCAGTCCATGTAGTTTAAACACTTGATTTACAAACAACTGAGCCATAGCCATAGCAAAATAGAGATGCTGTAAGGCTATAAAATGGCCAAACTTTGTAAACCTATCAATCACTATCAGAATAGTGTCATGGCCATGTGATTAAAGAAGACCCTCAATAAAATCCATATTGATTTGTGACCAAGCTTGTGATGGGATGGGTAGAGGTTGCAGCAGTCTAGGATAAGCCATATTTTCATGCTTATTTTTCTGACGCACATCACATTCTTGCACATATTGGACTACAAAAGATTTGAGAGATGACCAATAGAATGTAGATTTAATTTTTCTTAGTATACCTTGCTGTCCAGAGTGTCCTCCCATTGCTGAACTATGTTTGATCTGTATCATTTTTAATCTCAATTAAGAACCATTTCCCACATATATCTTCTGATTATATCTTAGAATACCATCCTTATACTGCACATTAGATCTACTTCCAGGTTGCAATGTTAATTGAGCTATTAAATTCTGACATGCCTCATCACCTTCGTAGCTCTGCACTACTTCTTCCATCCACTTAGGCTGTACAATAGAGATGGCCAACATATCGTGTTCCATTAGAGTCTCTTCATCTTTAATTTCTCTCCTGGAAAGAGTATCAACAACTTTGTTTTCTACTCCTTTTTTGTATTGAATTTCGTAATCATAGCCAAGCAATTTTGTGAGACATTTGTACTGCAGAGGAATAGTCAGTCTTTATTCCAATAAGTACTTAAAACTTTGATGATTAGTCCTTATTATAAAATGGCATCCTAACAAATAATGTCTCCACTTAGTTATAGCCATTTATACCACCATTAGCTCTTTCTCATATATAGATAATCTCATACTCTTTGGTCCTAAAATTTTACTTAAGTAGACAATAGGTTGTCCTTCTTGTATCAATACATTCCCCCAAGCATGTATCTGTCTCAATAACAAGAGACTTAGAAAAATTTGACAGTCTCATCATAGGTGCAGAGATCATTAACTCTTTGAGCTTCTTGAATGCTAAATCAACTTCTTCACTCCACATGAAATTATTTTTCTTAAGCAGTTCATTCAGAGGTCTAGCTATGATTCCATAATGCTTTACAAACCTCCTGTAATAACCTGTTAGTCCTAAAAAGCCTCTCAAAGCCTTGACAGAGTTTGGGGTTGGCCATGAAGCTATACATTCAGATTTTTGGTCCTCTATTTTAACTCTTTTCTTCAGTAACAACATGGCTTAGGTACTCTACTTGTTTTTGTGCAAAGATATACTCTAAGAACTTAGCAAAAAGCTGGTGTTGTCTAAGTAATGAAGGGACTATTTGCAGATTTTAAATGTAAATAGATAAGTCAGCACTATATATGAGAATGTCATTAAAAAAAATTTAAAAAAAAACCAAGAAAACTTCCCAAGGTAGGCTTGAAAGATATGATTTATTAAGGATTGAAATGTGGCTAGAGCATTAGTCAATCCAAAGGGCATAACAAGGAATTCAAAGTGTCCATGATGTGTTTGGAATGCTATTTTAAGGATCTGACTCTTATTTGATGGTATCCAGATCTTAAGTCAATCTTAGAAAATACTTTGGATCCATACAATTTATCCAATAATTCATTAATATTTGGAATAGGTTATTTATTCTTAATGGCTTGATTGTTTAGCTATCCATAATTCACACAAAACCTTCAAGTATTGTCCTTCTTTTTTACCAACAAGACAGGTGATGCAAAAGGACTTTTGTTGTGCCTAACAATATCATTACTTAACATCGCTTGTACTTGTTTCGAAATTTTAATCTTTTGTGAGTGGGGATATTTATAGGGTTTAAGTTTGAAAGGTTGGGACTCTGGTTTTAATGTTATAGGATGATCATAGTATCTTTCGGAGGCAAGGAAGTGGGTATTTGAAAAACATCCTCCTATTGTTTCAGTAAGGCTAATATTTCTACAGGTCTTTCTACCTTGTTCTTCTCATCATTAATAGCAATGGAAGCACACAACTGTAGTTGCTGTTGTCTAAATGCCTTAGTATCCTTCCCTCTAATAAGTTTCATCCTAGGATGTTGCGCATTCTCCTCTAAAACCACCTCCTCCTTCCCTCTAAAAAACTTGACCTGCAATTGCTTAAAATCAAAAGTTATAGGACTGAAATGAAACATCCAATCCACTCCTAAAATGACATCCCATTTGCCTAAGTTGATTACCCTTAGATTGAATGAGAAAGCATAGCCTTGTATTTTCCACTTAACATTCTTGACTTCTTTGTAACTGGAGACTATACTTCTATCTGCTATGACAGCATGCAGGGGAGTTGATGTTTCAGCATTCAATTTCTATTCTTGTACTACTCTATGACTTAGGAAACTGTTTAAGCTACCAATATCCACTAGAATAGTTATGATAGTCTTATTCAACTGTTCTTGGAGTGCTATGGTTTTCCTAGTTAAAGAATTTGACAATGTACAGAGAGAGATGTCTACGGTTTTACTTGCAGTGTCAATCAACTCCTCTTATCCTCCTTCTGCCTCAACAGATTCCCACTCTTCATCTTCTTTTGCCAATATCAAGTTTAAACCTTTGAGTTTACACTAGTGGCCCGGACTGTACTTCTCTCCACACTTGTAGCATAGGTGATTGTTTCTCCTGTGCTAGATTTCTTGAGGAGTGATCTTTTGTAACATGCCTCCTCCCACAGTATTTGTACACTGACTTTTCTGAAGTGCTGTTGTTTTTCGATTTGTTGTAGTTGTTATTCTCATTTCCCTCCCTAAACTTCTTTCATTTGTTACTCCAAACTTGTTCCAAGTAGTGATCATTTTCCCTTTTTTAGTTATCTCTAAGGACTACACTTGTAAGGCAGCAACCTCAAATGCCTGTAGCAAGGTATTAGACTTCATAAACCTCAACATGGGCTTGATTTCCTCCTTGAGTCCACTGATGAAAGTGGATATAAAGTTGGATTTTGACAGGTTAGGATTTTTTATAAGTATCAGTGACCATAATTCTTCAAATCTCTCTTGATACTCCATTACTGAACCAGTTTGTCATAATTTGTTAAACTTCTCAATCTCATCTTGCATCCCTTTCTTGTCAAACCTTTGACACAAGAGCTTATAAAACTCATCCCACTCCACCAATCTTTTTACCAGTTTTAAGCCCTGGTACCAAATATCAGCTTTGTCTTCTAAATAGAATTCCATAGTTTCCATTCATAGATTACGTGGAATGTGGTAGATCATAAAAAATTTGTGGCATTTTCTTAACCAACTGTGAGGATCTTCTCCTGAAAATGTTGGTAACTCAATTCTTGGATGGTTAGGGATTGAGGTCTTTGGACTATTTTCCTTCTTGGTAAGATTTGCATCTGTTCTTCTTCTGTTTCCAACTAGAGTGGGCAACAAAGAAGGTAGTGGGTTTTTGTTTATATCCGACTCTTCAACTGCATCTTTGCATAATTTCCTTACAAGTGCATTGAATTGGGCTTCCATATGTGTCATGAATGTCTCCATTTTTTCTCCAATTGTTCCTTCAATTGTGTGAGTGCGGCATGAATTTCTTGCTTCGTTCTTAAATTCGTAATTCTTGTTTTTTGTTATGTTCTTCCATGGTTTTTGATCTTGTTTCGTTAGCCATGTTCACTGAAAGATAGCTTGAAGGGCCAAGAATGTTGAGCTCTGATATCAATTTGTTACAAATCTAAGTAAATTAACAGTACTTGGTCGACTATGGAACTTGTTAGTCGACTAAACCCAAGTAAAAGAACAGTACTTGATTGACTATGGAAATTGCAAGAATAAGAGAAGAGAGAGAAAGAGAAAGAAGTAGAGAGGGAGAGAAGTAGAATCAGCAAGGAAGGAGGGATAGAGTGAAGAGAATTTCTCAGAATTAATTTTTATACCTTCTTCCATTCACAATGCAGTACAGATACCATATTCCAACTTCTTAACTGTTCTAACCAATACCTACACCTTACTAACTACTTTGTTGACTAGACTATATGACACTTCACCTATTGACTAAACTTGGGATTCTAAGTTGTTACACTTTGTAAGACAAGGCATGTGATGAATCGGCCCACTCTTATTGTATGGAGTTTTTATTTCTTTGTTTTTTTTTTGTCGGATTTAAATTGGATTGAGGTGAAGTTACATTTAAGTAGATAAATCATGTACACATGTACTATGTTGGGAGGACACGCTATATGTGAAACAGGGGACTCTAGTCAAAGAGACTCTCAAGTGGGATTTTGAAATTATTCATTTTGCTTGAATTCTTATATATTTTGACCTTTGCAATTTGTACTTGTGTGGATTCAATTCAAACTCATATCGAGTAGACAGATGAAGACTTTTAAGCTGTATACCAAAGAAAAAGGAAGTAGGGCCACCCTCAATGGATTGATCTTTGGAATTTTGAGTCCCTGTCCCATAACAAAACAAATATATCGTACTAACTTTTTCTTGGGGTGGGGAGGGGATGGTACAGGCTTCATCATCGTCATTATTAGTATTGTTGTGATTATGATTGATCTGTGATCTCTGGTCATGAAAAAGAATCATCGGGATAAGAAAAAAAAGCACCGATTTAACCTAATGTATTTGATTGAATAATCATATATTTTATTTTTTTAATTAAAAATTTTAAATTAATTTTAAAAAATTAATCCTTAAATTAGATTTTATAATACTCAAATCAGATCAATCAAACAAAATTCAAATATCAAATGATCGTAATTTTTTTTTTTAACTTTTCGGCTTAAATACAAATTTTCGAAAGGAAAAAAAGGGGAAAACTTGTCATTTAATAGTAATGAAGCTTATTAGTCTTCAGACTACGTTGGATGAAATTTTTCTAATTGCAAATCAGTATATAATTTTTTCAATATTTTTATTAATATACATTACATGGAATTGTATGTCCTTTTGGGTTTCTTCCATTTATATTGGAAGGATAATGATTAGGAAGCTAAAACCAGAAAATTAACACCCCCCGGGAGGGTGGGGAGGAGAGAAATCAAAACATGGCCAAAACTGGCCACATTTGTGCAATAGTGCTAAATGACTATAGAATTTTTATGTTTGAAAACTCTTCGATATTAATTTTTTTTTATTTTTAAAATATTTCAATATATTAAATTAATTAATATTTATATAAAAATTTTTATATTATTTATATTTATATATTTTTCATATTTAATAAATTATTTGATTGTTTAATTATAACTATAATTTTTATGTTATTTTTTATAATTAATAATTACATATTTAATAATTTTAAATTTTTATTACAAAATATGATCATTATAAATATTTACATATAAATCTTTATATTTTTTTATATTTATGTATTTTTTTCACATTTTCATTTTAAAAAGAAATGCCATTTCTTGGTTTCTATATTTGTTTCCATGAAACCTACGTTGAGGTTGACCCTGCTAAACTTTTGCACCTGTAACACCAGCCCAAACATACACAGCTTGTCCATTTGAGAAAGTTGAATCTAAACTAAGAGTAGAATTTTTAATATAAAAAATTATTAATATGATAATAATTTTATTTTTTATTTTAAAGTTAATTTTTACTTATGAAATTATATATATTTTTTAAAAACTATTTTAATTAAAAATATTATAAATAAAATAAAATAAAATAAAAACAAATTGTGTTAAGCAATGATTTTCTAAATATGCGTCAGCCATTCTTCAACTTCACGGTGATCAACAATTTTATCATGTAAGTTTACATGGTAGAAATGCCCCCATGAATTATTTACTAATTGTGTGTATAAAGTTATTTGATTTTTAAATTCACAATAAGAGGCTTTTTGGTTACAAAAGAGTATTCGTGTCGAGTCGAATCTGAATATCTCTTAATTTAAACTTAAATTTGACGAGTACTTTGTATATATATAATATATGTTATATTTAATTTAATTTGTTATTATAATAATATATAAATATATATAATACATATTAATATATGTTATCAAGTTACTCAACTAGTTTTCGAGTTTAAAATTTTATTATTCGAACTCGACTCGAACTCAATCAAAATTGAGTTGAGTCGAGCCATTGACCGAGCAACTCGCAAGCGGCTCAAATTTGGTTCGATTCGTATAACAACCCTAATTTTGTTCTACACTTGTTTTGGAAAATATTGTTAAATACAAAAATTTCATTTAAATAGAGGTTCAAAAAATAAAGGGCGATTTTTCTAATTTTTATTTTTATTTCAAAACAACAGAAATTTTACTCCATTCCATCAAATTTCTGCTTATAACGAACCGATACTACAAAATCACAACTCTGATATGAGACATGCTTAAACCCTTCTAGGATTGTACGCATTCTAGTCTTCCAGCATAGGGACACCAGTGCACAAGTTCACATATAAGGCATATAAGCTACTGCATACAAATATAGCACATAAATCAAGCAAGAAAACCAAACAATGAAGGTTGGTAAGAAATGAGGAAGTAAAGTAGAAGCAGCAGAAATGCCACGCCCCAGGGTGAGGTGCCGGCACGATGAATGGCACCAGGCTCAGACCCTGGCAGTGGAATGCTCAGACGGCTCGAAGGCGGGACTGTGGAAAGCCAGTGAACAACAATTATCAGAAGCAAAGGAGATATTACCAGCAACCGGTGCAATAATTCAGATGCAGTGGCCATTATTGCATCATAGATTATATATCCCAAGAACCCACATACAAAGATTATCATTGTTGTTATTGCTGTCCATTGCTCTGAGAAATTGGATCTTGAACTGCTTGATCCTGTGCCTGCAGCCATGAGAGAGAGCAAGAGAGAGAGAGAGAGAGAGAGAGAGAGAGTCTAGTTCAGGGGAAGATATGAAGTGAATGGTGCTTTAAAAGTTGAAATAATTGTGTACAGTCCTTGTTTCTGTTTTTTCTGCCGGACATATCCCCTCAGTTGTTTCAGCAAGGACAATTAATTTGAGACAGTAAATTTCTGATTTTTGTCACATATGCAACAAAAGGAGGAATAAGTTACAATACATTTTAAACTTTGGGATTTTTAATCCCCACATGTGATAGCATGTGATCAATTGAAACTGTTCATCAATTGCATTTTCTTATAGTTAACCACTAACCAATGTTGTCACTTCATGGAGAGGACTGTAAGAGCACTTGAAACAGTAACACGTTGATTTCTACATACCTTTTTCAAGTTTTACAGTGAAGTGCTACTTCTTTTATGCTTCCAAATCGTCAATATAACAATTACCATAACATGCCACCAGGGTTTGCCAGTTCTGCCAATCATGTCAAAATTGAATAACCCAAACTAGCTATATGAAGTGTACATTGAAATACTCATTCAAATAGAGAAAACTGAAAAGAATAAATACCCAAAGCACCAACAAGATGTCTGTAGAAAATTTGAGAAAATGCTATTCTTTTATGGTGGCATGTTATGATCGACTAAATTCATCTGCATATTCTTTTTTCTCTTTCCTTTCTGTCCAAAAGTGTTTAACCATGGGGTACCCTGTTCCCACCAATAGATCTGTTAACCTCATCCCAGATGAGATTTGGATTCATGTCTTTAGTACCACCCCAAGAAAGTTTACCAGACTTTTTTGTGGTGATCTACCTGAGCATAACTGGTCACCTGGGGCTTTGCATAATGGTAGTTCTCAAAATTTTACAGGGCAGAAAACATTTACCAACACCATGAAATTTATTACTGGTATAGGAGTAGAAATAAGGCATATCTCTTTTTGGTCCAGAAAGTTTACCTGATTTTGAGGTTGCCTAAAGAAAGGATAATCCTGGTTGGGATGTATGCTGAATTCATCACATCACCACCAAAAATTCTTCTCTTCCAATTATTTCAAATCCTTTATAAGGATCTTTCATTCTTCCCATATGCGTTGAACAGGACCAAATCCTCAACAAACACATCATTTCTGTGGAAGGCAATGCAACACTTATCTCAGCTTGTTGACACCACCCAGTGATTTCGCTCAATGTTTCTATGCATAACTGGAACTTATTCATGCAGATGCATACATTTTGTCTATCTTATCCTATAGCCACTCATTCACCTGCAACATCGTCATTTCATTTATGCTCATGGTTATCAAGGCATCACCTTATGACAAACCAACTGTATGCTGCACAATGAGCAGTGATTTGTATTCTTCACCACTCTCCAGGTACATCTCATTTCATTAGCTAGACCTAAATGTTCAACCTAGATTCTGTTAGCAAATTATGGCAATTTGAAAAGGAAAAAGTTTAACCTATGCCACTTCACTCATCTGCCATGCAGAATCTCCAGTCACTTCAACCCTTTTCTTTCATCACAACTCTCAGGTTAGCTGCATCATTCCAAGGACCAGAGAGAGATGATATGCTAGCAGAAATTACATAATTAGCCCCAAGATAGGGCTCAATTTGAAGCAGAAGTTTGCTCAGATGCACATGAAAATGACAATCACTTCCATAAGTCTTACAGGCACCAATGAAACTCCTTAATATGACTGCATCGGCACGTGTTTGGTAATTGCATAAACTTCCCTGACCATCCCAGCTCGCCCAAATATATCAACTATACAACCATAGTGTTCCAATATTGGCTTTATTTTGTACGCTCTCACCGTCAGGTCAAAATACTTTTGGCCTTAGAGGTTTACACACAGGTGACTACTAGCAGGTAGGGTTGATGAAAATGAAAAGCTGTCGGGTTTTATTTGAGTCCGCTCCATTTCACTAAACAAGGAAATAGAATCTTTTCCACGGCCGTGATGTGCAAGGGCACAAATCATAACTGTCCATGTTTGCACCTTTTTATCAGACATGGAACTAAAAACTTGAAAGGCCTCTCAAAGCATCCACACTGGGACCGCATTTCAAGGAAGGCAATCCCAAGAGCAACATCCAGATTCATGCCATTAACAATGTGGACGGATTCCCTGTCCTGATATTCGGAATAACATCACGGGCAGAAAGTGAGCTAACCAATGTAATTGAGTTGGGTTTCTCATGTGCAAGCTTCATCTGCTGGAAGACCAGTAAGGCATCCAAGGCCCGGCCACTGTGACATCAAAACAAACAGTCAAAAACAAAGTCTGTTTAACCTCCCAGAAGATTCCTTAGATCAATTTCACTAACTTGATCAGTTCAACTATCATTTCATTCAATTTTATTGTCAGTTAACAAAGAAACGCGCCCAATGAAGAAGCAAATTGGCCATTATTGAGAACCCATTTGATGTGATAGATTTACTACAGAAAAAGTTGCATGATCTTACTAATCGATAAACCATTATCTTGAGGCAAATGTAATTATTCTTGAAATAAACATTAACAAAGGAGGATACATGCTCGAGAAAGAAGGCGAATCTACTATGCTAACACAGAGAAAGGCAAGATCACAACGTTCTCACCCAGTGCTTTGTATTTTTCACCGCTTTGGCCCGAACCGCTCACCCTTGTATTATATGCCAACAAAAGGGCAGCCTTATGCACGATCCTGGAATTCTAGTGTCCAGGCTGGCGAGAGTCAAAAAGTACACAAAATTGCCCCTACAAGAAGAGAGGCCCTTTTTGTGAAATTATCAAATTCTTGCTGTATGATCAGTCTCTGTGCACTTGGTAAAGTAAAAGTACAAATTTTGGGGATAACTCCCCCCCCCCCCCAAAAAAAAAATCCTCATGCCTCAGTTGGGTTCATTTTCACCATCAAAGTTGGTCAAAACTAGAGATTGTATAAATAGTTGGCAGAAAAACATAAAAAGCAAGTGTGTCCGCAAGCTTTGCACAAACACCAGTATATCAATTGCCGGCGGCATCATGCTTATGGACATATATAAGCAAAATGAGTCAAACAAGGACCATACCAAGCGACATATCCCGCAGCCATAGAGCCCCAGGAGACCAAATCTCTCTGATCCATTTCTTCGAACACCTTCCTAGCAAGCCCAATTTCAGTGCAATCTGCATACACTCGCAAAAGGGTGCTGGAAAAATCCAATGAGATTGAACCAGAAATGTGTATAAATTCAGAGATGAAAATTGGGTTTTGATCTAAAGAAGTTTTTAAAATCAGAGACTGCAGTCGCAGAAGATGACTCGTGGGTTTTTGACCGTTGGAAGAGGGTCCGAAACTTTAGGGAAATCAAATTCTTTTCCAAAGAAGAACAATCTCCATATGCTCCCCTTCATATATCCCAGATCCAACGTTAGCCCAGTTGCATCCGCAAAAAGAGCCCAAAATTGGAGACATGTACGGATTTATTTTTAAAAATAAAAAGATTTTTAAAACTTTTTTAAAATGAAATATCAAAAATAACATCGAAATATTGTATGTGAAAAATACGATAATGAATGTCGCAGTCATTATTGTCTCATCTTAAACGTGACATACTCTATTTTCAGATGAGATTAGGGTTAGAGTTGGATTTCTTCGATCCTTTCAACTTCTTCAAATGCTATTCTTGGTTAGGGTTTCTCAACCCTTTCAATTTCTTTAAATATTTTTCCAGTTTAGAGTTTTTTTAAATACTCTGTTTCTAGGCTAAGGTTTCAATATGCAACATATGCAATAGCCTTTTGGAGGAGACGCAGATTCACCCGAGCATGAAAGTTTATGTCACGTTTTCAAGATATGATATACATGTCATATAGTGAAAAAGCGACATACCGTGACACATCTCCAATATACGATATTTGGACACTACTTTTAAAATTTATTTTTTCTATATGTTGTTTTAATTTTTTTTTTCATTTTTGAAAATAAATCCGCACATATCTCTTCAAAATTATCAATAAAATTAAAAGTTTATTAATGAATCAATATATTATCTAATTACACAGATTAATAAATTACTAACTTATTAAGATTTCAATATAGCAAAAATCCTATTCCATAATTTTCTTTTGCCCATTACACTGCACTATGAAAAGTTAAAAGAAGAGAATCAAGATGACAACAATTTTTCCCAAGAATAGAACTAAAGAAAATCAAATGAGTAAATTTTCATGGCATCCTATTATTTATTCTGGTTACATTGCTCTAATGTTGTATAAGGATAATTGTAGGGATATACGAGTGATAAAAAGCTCTTATTCAAATATCTTTATCCAGATTTAATGTTCGAGTCTTCGTAAATACGTGTATTTCTATTATTTTTATAACACTTATGTAATAAAAAAAATATAAGAATAATCTATCCATAACCAGTTTTAGTATTAAATGAAATCCAAAATTTTAAAATTAACTAACCGAGTAAACACATAATCTGTAGCAATTTAGTGGCAAATTTAGAATGTGGGGGCAAAATATTTTCATGAAACAAAATGACATATATTTTTAAACCACAAATACATTTTTTTTTTTTTTGCATGGGCGTAATTTTTTTAAGTGTGGGGGTATTTTTTTGTGTGCGGAGATAATTTTTTATTTTAGTGGGGGCAATTGCCCCCACACCAAGGCTCCGCCACTGTAGCAATCAATAAATTAAATTAAACTATAGACCAAAATGTATTTCTAACATATAAAAAGCACACTCTCTTGGGAGAATCATCGATTTCCCTTATTCTCAAACAATAAAAAAATATAATATAATATAATAAAACATATTCTTAAAAATTTTAAGTTTTAACTATACTATTGAATACCTGATCATAATTAACTAATAATTTTTGTACTAATTTTCACACGTTGCATTAGATTTGTTTAGTGTTGATCTCTTAAACGGGTATATGCATCTTAATTGATGTCTTTTACATAAAATTTCTTTTTTTTTTTTTTGGGTACAACTAATCATGGGTAGATTATTCTTATACATTTTTATTATTATTATATAAGTATCGTGAAAATGACGAGAATACATACATTTTTTTATATAAAATTTCTAATTAATGTTTATTTTATTTTTTTATATATAAAGAGGCTCAAATTTAAGACTTTTACGATGGGTAAAGGACGATATTAATTGAATTATAGGTTATCTGCCTAATTAATATTTATTAAAAATAAAACAATTTCCATTCCACAAGTTAGGCCTACTATGACAGTGAGCATCTCATGACCCAAATTCAAAATTAACGTTTGGGGTTATTGGTCCATAAAGCTTTGGGCCTAGCCCAGATTCAAAATCCACATTCATGGACTTTTAGAGATTATGAACTTAGTTACTTTTTATCCCACCAGAGCATCATGCCCTTACATGTATGGAGCATTTTTTATTAGAGATCTATTTCTAAAAGGAGTTATTGTAATAATCGATCCGGATTAGTCGGGATAAAGTCTCAGATACCGGGCGATATCCAAGATAAGGTACCAAAAAAAAAAAAAGGAGGAACATGTCTTCTTACCTATTTTATTCGCTTGGAACCCAACCTGTGCATTATGGTGCGATGACTCTATTAAAACAAATAATTGATTAAATTAATAAAAAAGTTTAAAATAAATATTTATTTAAATCATTTGAAATTTTTATTTTTCCTAAGGATTTAGAATTTTAGTTTTGTTGTATTTGGTCGATATTATTAAACTGCATTATGTAATGAACTAATAATTTATATAAAAAATAGGTATAAATTAAATAGAACCTATTTATGTATTCAAAATTTAGCTATTTATCTCCAATCCAATTTTTTATTATAAAATTTTGAAGAAAAGGTGAAAAAAAAAATTGTTTCCAAAAAGAAAATAACATCCCCAAATCCTACTAAGGTTTTTTTTTTCTTTTTTGAGAAAATCACATGAATGGCCCTAAATTTAATATGAAATTACACTTTACATCTGTAGTTTCAATTACCACACTTTAGTCCATATTCCTAATTGTGTTAATTTGCCCGTAAAATTATTTAGAATTTTAAAAAAAAAATTATATAAAAAATTGTAAAATATACTTTATTATTGAAAACCCCTAAAATGTTGTTTCTTCCATGGCAAATCATTCTTTCAAAGCCTTATTCATCATCTCACTTTTCTTTTTCTTTTTTCTTTGTTTTTTTTTCAACAGAATTTATTTTGGAAAATAAAGAAATAAGGTCTAAAAAATACTTTTAATTTTTATTTTATTTTATTTTATTTAAAAAAAAAAAAGGATTTAACCAAACACCATGTGTATTAAATCCATTGCAGGCAAAAGCGCGGTGGGTAACCGGACTCAATCGTGAGAAGGCAATGAACGCAGAATTTGCTATGGGGGAGTTGGCTGTTGGGACAGTGAAAGTGTCGGAGACTAGCGAAACCCAGACGAAGAAGAAAGAGAAGAAACCCTTTTTCAGACCTGCCATTGACGACACAAAGCCTCTTCTCCAAGACCCGGTATGTATTCTCTCGCTCTCTCTCTTTCCCCCCTTCCTCCCCTTCTTTTGCTAATGCATGTTTCTTTTCATAGATTCTGCGACCGGACCCAATTGAGACTGAGGAAGCTGTACTTCGGTTGCCTCCTTTTCCAAAAAAACCCTAATCTCTTTCCAGTTTGTCTCTCATTCCTTTTTTCTTGTCACTGGTTTAACCTTCACTGTATCAGTGTTCTTGAATTTGGGCTAAATTGATCTATTAGGTATGCTTCGTTTTCTTGAATTCTCTCTCTCTCTCTCTCTCTCTCTCTCTCACTTGAATTTTTGCCAGAAATGATTTTGTATGTAGATTTTTGTATATTTGCCGTTTTGAGTGCCAAGTGTTTGATCAATTGCGCAAACGTAAGTGGATCACTACCAATAGTTCATTGTGTTCATAATGGGCTTGGATAAGTTGCAAATGTAGATGGCTTTCATTAATGTTAGGTTCCTTGATCGATTCCCATTTTTGTCAACATGAGTTTGCAGTTACAGAGATCATTTGGTATGGTCAGTTTGGTTTTTGTTTTGCTTTTGCTTATGTTTTGCTGATACTCTAATCCCTGAAATGACTACTGAGTGTGCGGTGCTTGCTGTGTGTTCTGTGGGCTTTCTCTACCTTTTCATTTTGGGTGAGTAGCCGTTGGCATCTTAGTTGTTATAGAGAAAATACAGAATCCTATACCCTAGTTTTAGTTTCAATGGTCGAGAACCAATTCAAGTGTGATTGTGCACGATGTTGGTTGACAGGAAAATGAGTCTGATGATTAGAGGGCGGACTACCTTGGGTGTGTGTGTACGAGAAAAAGGAAAAGGTAGGCTGTGATTATATTTATAAAAAAAAGAAGTCTTGCACAAGACTGGGAGCTTAATTTAGCTTTAGAATTCTAGAATAAGCATGGTATCTGTACTTTAGCCACAATCAGTGGTTGTTCTTTAGGATGGGTGGAAGGCATCACTTCTTTAAGACATTCTTTTTGAAAAAAGGCATCTATGGTACAATTTATTTATGCATTATTAGATTTTGGGGTCCTAGATGAAAGAGAACAGGATGGGCCGAGGAATATTAGAGGGTCAATTGTAATGTTTGATGTATTTCAGAATACTGAAATTGGGTTGATTAGGAAACCAGTGTTTGAGAGTTAAGAAAAATTATGCCAATAACCAAATGTTGGAGTTCAATGTTTCCCCCTTGTAGACTCTAAATTCTTAGGACCGAAACCAATAACGTGGGAAAAATTACAAGACAAATTTGGATTTTTTGGGCAGAGAACTTGGAGAGCGTTGCATCTTCCACTTATGTTGTACTGCTGGATGGCTGGATGGATCACATAAAATATAAAGTCCGTGTAATGTATTTTCTGCATTAATTGTGGGTAATTTCCTGTCAACACTTGGATAAAGGTCTTTTTCTTTTAATGGAAAAATGATAGCATTATGCATAAACTGTGGAATATGTCTTGGATATATCATTTGCTTTGAGAAGGAATTTAATTCTTGGAGTAAAATAACAGCACGACTTAGGCTTTTGAGGAAAGGCGTTTATGATGTCCTGTGGGAAAAAGGAATGGAATCAAAATTATTAAAGTGCAATCCCGTTTTATGAAGGGTCTATTTAACCAAGCAAGCTGAGCCTGTACAATTAGCCTAAAAAAATTTCACAACCTTCTCTCTAGAATGAGTGTTGCCATCCTCAACAGCTTGACGGTGACAGAGTTTGTAGAAGACAAAGAAGCCTTTGAGAAATGCATTGCTGAGCATTTTCTTTTCTTAGATGTAAATGGAGACGGAGTCCTTTCCCGTGCTGAACTACGAAAGGGATTGGATAGCTTATTAACTTTGACAACTGAATCAGGGACAGAGGAGGAGACAAGCAGTCTTTGTGAAATCGTTTTTGAGAAATTCGACACCGACCATAGTGGTAGTGTAGATATTGAGGAATTCAGGTCAGAGATGAAGGAGATCATGCTGGCTATAGCTCGAGGGATAGGTGATTCCCCAGTCGAGGTGGCCTTGGAGTCCAATAGCTTGCTTATGAAGGCTGTTGAACATGAAATTGGCAAAATGGAGATTCGGGATTCACCAAAGCAGGTAGGGTTGAAGAAAATGAAAAGCTGTCGGGTTTTATTTGAGTCCGCTCCATTTCACTAAACAAGGAAATAGAATCTTTTCCACGGCCGTGATGTGCAAGGGCACAAATCATAACTGTCCATGTTTGCACCTTTTTATCAGACATGGAACTAAAAACTTGAAAGGCCTCTCAAATCATCCACACTGGGACCGCATTTCAAGGAAGGCAATCCCAAGAGCAACATCCAGATTCATGCCATTAACAATGTGGACGGATTCCCTGTCCTGATATTCGGAATAACATCACTGGCAGAAAGTGAGCTAACCAATGTAATTGAGTTGGGTTTCTCATGTGCAAGCTTCATCTGCTGGAAGACCAGTAAGGCATCCAAGGCCCGGCCACTGTGACATCAAAACAAACAGTCAAAAACAAAGTCTGTTTAACCTCCCAGAAGATTCCTTAGATCAATTTCACTAACTTGATCAGTTCAACTATCATTTCATTCAATTTTATTGTCAGTTAACAAAGAAACGCGCCCAATGAAGAAGCAAATTGGCCATTATTGAGAACCCATTTGATGTGATAGATTTACTACAGAAAAAGTTGCATAATCTTACTAATCGATAAACCATTATCTTGATGCAAATGTAATTATTCTTGAAATAAACATTAACAAAGGAGGATACATGTTCGAGAAAGAAGGCGAATCTACTATGCTAACACAGAGAAAGGCAAGATCACAACCTTCTCACCCAGTGGCTTTGTAATTTTTCACCGCTTTGGCCCGAACCGCTCACCCTTGTGTTATATGCCAACAAAAGGGCAGCCTTATGCACGATCCTGGAATTCTAGTGTCCAGGCTGGCGAGAGTCAAAAAGTTACACAACATTGCCCCTACAAGAAGAGAGGCCCTTTTTGTGAAATTATCAAATTCTTGCTTTATGATCAGTCTCTGTGCACTTGGTAAGGTAAAAGTACAAATTTTGGGGATAACTCTCTCTCTCTCTCTCTCCCCCCCCAAAAAAAAAAATGTCATGCCTAAGTTGGGTTCATTTTCACCATCAAAGTTGTTCAAAACTAGAGATAGTATAAATAGTTGGCAGAAAAACATAAAAAGCAAGTGTGTCCGCAAGCTTTGCACAAACACCAGTATATCAATTGCCGGCCGCATCATGCTTATGCACATAAATAAGCAAAATGAGTCAAACAAGGACCATACCAAGGGACATATCCCGCAGTCATAGAGCCCCAGGAGACCAAATCTCACTGATCCATTTCTTCGAACACCTTCCTAGCAAGCACAATTTCAGTGCAATCTGCATACACTCTCAAAAGGGTGGTGGAAAAATCCAATGAGATTGAACTAGAAATGTGTATAAATTCAGAGATGAAAATTGGGTTTTGATCTAAAGAAGTTTTTAAAATCAGAGACTGAAGTCGCAGAAGATGACTCGTCGGTTTTTGACCGTTGGAAGAGGGTCCGAAACTTTAGGGAAATCAAATTCTTTTCCGATCTACAAAGAAGAACTATCTCCATATGCTCCACATCATGTATCCCAGATCCAACGTTAGACCGGTTGCATCCCTAAAAAGAGCCCAAAATTGGAGATATATACGGATTTATCTTTAAAAATGAAAAAAAAAATAAATAAATAAAACAACACAAGCGAAAGAAAAAAAAAAAAAAAATCTAAAAGTAACACCAAATACCGCGTGTTAAAGTAGATATGTCACCGGGCCGATTTGGATATGAAAACTAACCCAATCGGTATGAAAAAGCTTAGCCTGTGAACCGTACCGAGATAAAGAGTAACCCGAATCGGACCACCCGTGTACTATAGCGGGCCGGTCCGATTCAACTATTTTGTGAATCGGGAATCGGCCCGGGCATGAATCGACCTGGGCATGGAATCGGCCCGGCCAAGTCGATTCCAACAGCTAATCTTTTTTTTTTAAAATTTTTTTCAATTTTACCCATCCCAACAATTATAAAACGGCTAGTTTTGAGATTATTTTGCTCCATGAAATCAAAAAATTTTCCTATAAATACTTAACACCCCATTTCCAAAATCTCCACAACAAAATCTCTCTTTCACATCTATATTTTTTCAATATTATTACATTCTCTCAATTTCCATCATTTTTTACAATTCTCTATACCATTTTCATTACCATTTCCTATATCATTTCCACCATTTTCTACAACAATTTCTACACAATTTCCATTACCATTTCCAATTTCCATTATCATTTCTACCATTATCTACATTTCTATCATTATCTATATTTCTACAAATTTATTCATTAAACACATTCTCAAATTTGTATTCTAAACTTTTCTGAAATTCATTCACTAGTATGCAACGGCATAGCATATCTAGTAAAGTTCTGTCTGGTGGCAACTAATTGTCGAAGGAAAGAGGTATTTAAGCGAGAACAGACAAGCTCCACCTCTTACCTGAGAACTTTCTGGTGCTCTTGCTACAGAACTGTCTGGGCGGAACCTAAGGGAGGATTACAAATTTTTCACTACCTTCAACATTCATCAAGATTTGATAAGATTTTAAGGTTGGGGTTCAAATTCAAGATTTTACAAAAAAATAACCGCGATATCCGTCAAGTCGGTACATTTAAATTTTTTACATCTTCATTTTCTTGCATATACATTACATTTGCATTACTTTTTAAAAAAAAAAAATTAAATCTTAAATTTTAAATTTAATCTTAAATTTCCTTTTAAAAATTTAATCGTATATTTTATTTTAAAATTTTAATCTTATTTTAAAAAAAATGGTCGTAACACACTCTTCACAATCTTCTCAACAATCTCCTCTTCCTCCATTTTTTTTACAAGATGAAATATCCGATAATATAGATATTGAAACCTGTTTGGAAGAAACTGAACCTAATAACACAGAATTTAACACAACACGTACTAAAAAAATAATATTAATATATAAAATTTTTTTGGAAAAAAAATTGATGAACAAAGAGCAATTTATAAATTTGTCATCAAAAATATAAATTTTTAAGGGGTTGGGGGTAGGCACACTTAGGAGACACTTAGTTAATAATCATCCGGATAAATTATCACAAAGAAGACAAACACAAATTGCTACAGGGAGAGGTAATATAACTAGTACATTTAAATATAATTTGGATAAAGAAAAAACTGATTAAATAGAATGGCTAGCAATAAAAGAATTACCACTTAGCATAGTTACATGTTTCGTATTTGAAAAATACGTATAAATATATTTACAACCCGGTTATAAAAAAAGTAATAGAGTATCTAGTAGGAGGAGATCATTAGATAGATATCAAAAATTAAAAAATGGTATAATTACACAATTTATGAATAGTCAATGTAAATTTTCATTAATTTTGGATAGTTGGAAAAGTGAGTATAAAAAAGAATATTATATTGTAATAACGTGTCATTTGATAGATAATTCATGGTTTTTAGAAAAAAGAATTTTAGCTTTTCAATGTTGGGAATTTTCACATTCCAGTGCACATATAGTTAGAATAATTTCAAATATTGTTTTTGACTATAGAATAAGTGATAGAATTTTTTTTATTTTATTTGATAATGATTCGGCTAATACTACTGCGGTTAATAGTTTAAAAAATTCTTTAAAAATAATTTTAAATAAACTTTTTTTCATGTTAGATGTGCATGTCATATAATTAATTTATGTGTTAAGGATGATTTACCAATGGGAGAACTATTTTTAAAACTTATTCGCAATTTAATTCATCAAATAAAAAATTCTTCTGCAAAAACTCAAGAAATGAGACAATTACCTATGTTACATAATAAAAAATATAAAAAATTTAAAATGGAATGTGACAGCAGGTGGAATTCAATATATAATATGTTACAAGGTGTACTTCATTTTCAAAATATTTTAATTGAATTTACAAATTCTAATTACAAATTTGGTTTTATTGATAATACCGCTTTCGGTTTTGCATCTACATTTACTAAATTATTGAAAATTTTTTATTTATATACAAATTTATTTTCCTAATGTTACTATCAACTACTCATTTAATATTACCAAATTTTTGTAAAATTATTTATGTATTTAATCAATTTGAAAATGAAGAAAGATTTGGTGAAATTGTTCTTTCTATGAAAATAAATTTTTTAAAATATTACGAAAAAATTTCAATTTTATATTTAGTTGTAAATGCATTAGATCCACGTATTAAGGTTGAAGGTGTTGAAATGTTAATAGATTGTTTTGCACAAACTTTTCCATCAGAAATATCTATTAACCTACATTTTTTAAAATAACAAACATCTCATACTTTACAAACAATATTTGAACTATATGAAAAGGAAAATAATAATTTAAATACTAATAATGTAGGTAATAGTAGTAGTAATAGTACTCAATCATCTTCATTTTCATTTAATCCCTTACACATGTTAGAAAAAAAAACAAAAAACTTCTTCATCATCATTTAATAAATTACTTTTATATAAACAAACACCTAAATTTGAAAGTTTTGATGATATAGATTTTTATGATATATTAAGTTGATGGAGAAATAATGTATCGTATTATCTAATTTTGGCCTAAGTGGCCAAAAATGTACTAACCCTTCCGGTGTCTACAGTGCCATCGGAAAGTGTTTTTAGTGCAGATGGTCGAGTGTTAACCAAAAAACGTATAAATTTAGCGGATGACACTTTAAAAACCTTAATTTGCATTAAAAATTGGAAAGATGCAGAAAAAAGAATGCAAGAAACCATCAAGATATCCGAAAATGATGAACAAGAAGTAGAAGAAAAAAAAATAATTTTTTGTACAATAATCATTGTAAATAGAAAAAAATCAAAGTGACGTAAAAATCAAAATAATGTAACAAAAAAATTAGTGGATTTTAAAATCAAAGTGATAAGCTTGGAAGTGGACGTACACCGAATTCAGTGAAATCACTCTAAAAATTTTGTGTCTTTCATTTTTAATTTATTTTTTTTTATAAAAAGTGAATTAAAAAAATAAAATTAAGAAATAAATCACAACAAGAGAGTAAAAAAAAATAACAACAAAGCTAAAAAAAAATTGAAATTACAAAAATAAAATAGAATTAAAAAAATAGAGTTACAAAAAAAAGAGAAAGTAATATAAAAAATAGTTACAAAAAACAAGAGTAAAAATTTTTTTTTAAGAATACGTGTTATTAAAAAGAAAAAAAAAAGAGAGTTAAAAAAATCCAATTGAGGGGGAAAAAAAAGAGAGAGTTAAAAAAAATGTAATGGAGCAAAAAAAAAAAAAAAACCCGCCGGAACCAAGCCTGGCCAGACCCGAACCGGCGTGCCGGTTTGGGTTCACTGGGCCGGGCTGGTTCCACTTAAAAAAAATTTTGGAACCGGCTCTACCCGGATCGGACTGGTCTAGGAACCACAGCCAGCCCGGCCCACGGTTTTGAGAATCGGCATTAAACCAGACCGGGCCCAGCTCGGCCTGAACCAGCACACTGGTTCTGGTTCACCAGGTCAAGCCGATTCCACTTAACAAAAATTTGGAACCGGCCCAACTCGGACCGGACTGACCTAGGAACCGCAACCAATCCGGTCTATGATTTCGGGAACCGACATTGAACCCTGGGCCCGGCACGATTACAAGTCTATGTTAAAGACGCGATGTGACATATGTTATTTCCAAACGAGGCTAGGGTTAAGGTTGGGTTTCTTCTACCCTTTTCGCTTGTTCAAATGCTCCTCCAACTTAGGTTTCTCAACCCTTTTTAGTTTATTCAAATGCTCTTCCAGGTTAGGATTTTTTCAAATACTCTGTTTTGAGGCTAAGGTTTCAACCTGCAACATATATAGCAACCTTCTGGAGGAGACGCGAACTCACCTGAGCATGGAAATCTATGTTGTGTCTTCAAGACACGACATACATATATCGTATGTAGAAGACGTAGAAGCATCTCCAACATGCGATTGGACACTACTTTTGAAATTTATTTTCCCATGTTTTAAATTTTTTTTTTTCATTTTTGAAGATAAATCCATACATGTCTTCCCAAAATTGTCAGTAAAATTAAAAATTTATTAATTAATCAATATGTTATCTAATTACACAGATTAATAAATTACTAATTTATCAAGATTTCAATATAGCAAAAATCCCATTCCTTAATTTTCTCCTGCCATACAAGACCATTACACTGCACCATGAAAAGTTAAATGAAGAGATTGAAGAAGACAACAATTTTTCCCAAGTAATAGAACTAAAGAAAATCAAATGAGTAAATTTTCATGGCATCCTATTATTTATTCAGGTTACATTGCTCTAATGTTGTATAAGGATAATTTGCGTTCTTGTAGAAATATACGAATGTTAAAAACTCTTATTTTAGTATTTTCATCAAGGTTTAGCATTCGAGTTTTTGTAAATGCATGTATTTTCATTATATTCACAACACTTATAAAGAATAATCTATCTATGATCAGTTTTAGTATTAAATGAAATCCAAAATTTTAAAATTAACTAACCAATAGGTAAACACATAATTTGTGGCGATCAATAAATTAAATTAAACTATATACTGAAATGTATTTCTAACATATAAAAGGCACACTCTCTTGGGAGAATCATCGATTTCCCTTATTCTCAAACAAGAAAAAAATATAATATAATATAATAAAACAAATTGTTTAAAATTTAAAGTTTTAACTATACCATTAAACACCCGATCACAATTAACTAATAATTTTTATACTAATTTTCATACATTGCATTAGATTTGTTTAGCGTTGATCTCTTAAACGGGTACATGCATCTTAATTGATGTCTTTTACATAAAATTTCTTTCTTTTTTTTTTTTTTTGGTCAATTAATCATGGGTAGATTATTCTTATACATTTTTTTTTATTATTATATAAGTATCGAGAAAATGACGAGAATACATGCATTTTTTTATATAAAATTTCTAATCAATGTTTATTTTATTTTCTTATATATAAGGAGGCTCAAATTTAAGATTTTTAAAAAGGGAGAGGGTCGATATTAATTGATTTATAGATTATCTACCTAATTAATATTTATTAAAAACAAAACAATTTCCATTCCACAAGTTTGGGCCTACTATGACAGTGATCTTCTCATGACCCAAATTCAAAATTAACGTTTGGGGTTACTGGTAAAACTTTGGGCCTAGCCCAGATTCAAAATCCACATTCATGAACTTTTGGAGATTATAAACTTAGTTACTTTTTATCCCATCGGAAACATCAGGCCTCATATATATAGGGTGTTTCTCGCTAAGAGATTCGTTCTTTAAAATGAATTATTATAGCGATCGATCCATATTAATCGGGATACAATCCTGAGCGATATCCAAGATAAGTTACCAAAAAAAAAATGGAGGAACATGTCTTTTTACCTATTTTATTCGCTTGGAACCCAACCAGCGCATTCTGGTGCGCGATTACTCTATTAAAATAAATAATTGATTAAATTAATAAAAAAGTTTAAAATAAATATTTATTTAAATCATTTGAAATTTTTATTTTTCCTAAGGATTTAGAATTTTAGTTTTGTTGTATTTGGTCGATATTATTAAACTGCATTATGTAATGACATAATAATTTATATAAAAAATAAGTATAAATTAAATAGAACCTATTTATGTATTCAAAATTTAGCTATTTATCTCCAATCCAATTTTTTATTATAAAATTTTGAAGAAAAGGTGAAAAATAAAATTGTTTCCAAAAAGAAAATAACATCCCCAAATCCTGCTAAGGTTTTTTCTTTTTTGAGAAAATCACATGGATGGCCCTAAATTTAATATGAAATTACACTTTACATCTGTAGTTTCAATCGTCACACTTTAGTCCATATTCCTAATTGTGTTAATTTGCCAGTAAAATTATTTAGAATTTAAAAAAATTTTAATATAAAAAATTGTAAAATATACTTTATTATTGAAAACGCCTAAAATGTTGTTTCTTCCATGGCAAATCATTCTTTCAAAGCCTTATTCATCATCTCACTTTTCTTTTTCTTTTTCTTTTTCTTTTTTCTTTTTTTTTTTCAACAGAATTTATTTTGGAAAATAAAGAAATAAGGTCTAAAAAATACTATTAATTTTTTTTTTTTTTAAATGGGATTTAACCAAACACCATGTGTATTAAATCCATTGCAGGCAAAAGCGAGGTGAGAAACCGGACTCAATCGTGAGAAGGCAATGAACGCAGAATTTGCTGTGGGGGAGTTGGCTGTTGGGACAGTGAAAGTGTCGGAGACAAGCGAAACCCAGACGAAGAAGAAAGAGAAGAAACCCTTTCTCAGACCTGCCATTGACGACACAAAGCCTCTTCTCCAAGACCCGGTATGTATTCTCTCTCTCTCTCTTTCCCCCCTTCCTCCCCTTCTTTTGCTAATGCATGTTTCTTTTCATAGATTCTGCGACCGGACCCAATTGAGACTGAGGAAGCTGTACTTCGGTTGCCTCCTTTTCCAAAAAAACCCTAATCTCTTTTCAGTTTGTCTCTCATTCCTTTTTTCTTGTCACTGGTTTAACCTTCACTGTGTCAGTGTTCTTGAATTTGAGCAAAATTGATCTATTAGGTATGCTTGGTTTTCTTGAATTCTCTCTCTCTCTCTCTCTCTCTCACTTGAATTTTTGCCAGAAATGATTTTGTATGTTGATTTTTGTATATTTGCCCTTTTGAGTGCCAAGTGTTTGATCAATTGCGCAAACGTAAGTGGATCACTACCAATAGTTCATTGTGTTCATAATGGGCTTGGATAAGTTGCAAATGTAGATGGCTTTCATTAATGTTAGGCTCCTTGATCGATTCCCATTTTTGTCAACATGAGTTTGCAGTTACAGAGATCATTTGGTATGGTCAGTTTGGTTTTTGTTTTGCTTTTGCTTATGTTTTGCTGATACTCTAATCCCTGAAATGACTACTGAGTGTGCGGTGCTTGCTGTGTGTTCTGTGGGCTTTCTCTACCTTTTCATTTTGGGTGAGTAGCCGTTTGCATCTTAGTTGTTATAGAGAAAATACAGAATCCTATACCCTAGTTTTAGTTTCAATGGTCGAGAACCAATTCAAGTGTGATTGTGCACGATGTTGGTTGACAGGAAAATGAGTCTGATGATTAGAGGGCGGACTACCTTGGGTGTGTGTGTAGGAGAAAAAGGAAAAGGTAGGCTGTGATTATATTTATAAAAAAAAAGAAGTCTCGCACAAGACTGGGAGCTTAATTTAGCTTTAGAATTCTAGAATAAGCATGGTATCTGTACTTTAGCCACAATCAGTGGTTGTTCTTTAGGATGGGTGGAAGGCATCACTTCTTTAAGACATTCTTTTTGAAAAAAGGCATCTATGGTACAATTTATTAATGCATTATTAGATTTTGGGGTCCTAGATGAAAGAGAACAGGATGGGCCGAGGAATATTAGAGGGGCAATTGTAATGTTTGATGTATTTCAGAATACTGAAATTGGGTTGATTAGGAAACCAGTGTTTGAGAGGTAAGAAAAATTATGCCAATAACCAATTGTTGGAGTTCAATGTTTCCCCCTTGTAGGCTCTAAATTCTTAGGACCGAAACCAATAGCGTGGGGAAAATTACAAGACAAATTTGAACTTTTTGGGCAGAGAACTTGGAGAGCGTTGCATCTTCCAATTATGTTGTACTGCTGGATGGCTGGATGGATCACATAAAATATAAAGTCCGTGTAATGTATTTTCTGCATTAATTGCGGGTAATTTCCCATCAATACAACAACAATCTAGGCCTTCTATCCCAAAATTTGGGATCGGCCATATAAGAGACAAATAATGAAGTCAAAAAAAAAAAAGAGATTTAGTTTGTGCGGATTCTCCTACGCCACTCATTCCTATCTAGAACCATCTTCTCAACCAACTCCATTAGTATCATATCTTTACGAATACATTGCATCCAAGTTTTCAATGGTCTACCTCTACGTTTTATTAAATCTCCTATATTTAAATTCTCTACCTTTCTAATGGGTGCATCTTTAAGCCTTCGTTGCATATGTTCAAACCATCTCAGACGGTATTCTCGCATCTCAGACGGAGTAATTTCCCGTCAATACTTGGGATAAAGGTCTTTTTCTTTTAATGGAAAATGATAGCATTATGCATAAACTGTGGAATATGTCTTGGATATATCATTTGCTTTGAGAAGGAATTTAATTCTTGGAGTAAAATAACAGCACGACTTAGGCTTTTGAGGAAAAGCGTTTATGATGTCCTGTGGGAAAAAGGAATGGAATCAAAATTATTAAAGTGCAATCCCGTGTGATGAAGGGTCTATTTAACCAAGCAAGCTGAGCCTGTACAGTTAGCCTAAAAAAATTTCACAACCTTCTCTCTAGAATGAGTGTTGCCATCCTCAACAGCTTGACGGTGACAGAGTTTGTAGAAGACAAAGAAGCCTTTGAGAAATGCATTGCTGAGCATTTTCTTTTCTTAGATGTAAATGGAGATGGAGTCCTTTCCCGTGCTGAACTACGAAAGGGATTGGATAGCTTGTTAACTTTGACAACTGAATCAGGGACAGAGGAGGAGACAAGCAATCTTTATGAAATCGTTTTTGAGAAATTCGACACTGACCATAGTGGTAGTGTAGATATTGAGGAATTCAGGTCAGAGATGAAGGAGATCATGCTGGCTATAGCTCGAGGGATAGGTGATTCCCCAGTCGAGGTGGCCTTGGAGTCCAATAGCTTGCTTATGAAGGCTGTTGAACATGAAATTGGCAAAATGGAGATTCGGGATTCACCAAAGCACTTGGAGAAGATGTAACTCTATTCCTGTAATGCTAGAGACCAGAAAAGGCTGGTTAACTTGTAGTTTCTTTTTTACCTACTGAATGTCTTGGAAGACTTGTCTAGATAATATATTCTGATATGTTTGAGATATGATATCTTCGAATTGTAAAATGACTCTACAGGACACATCCATCTTCAATAGTTTATGCATCACTAATCCATCTGGAGAGATCAATTCCATCAGCTTCTGATATTTGAAAGTTCTTCCCTTTCCCTTCCGGCTTCTTCTTTGATGCTACATCTTGCCCTTTTCCTTAAATGGAAGGAATGAGGAGAAGGGATATACCCTTCAATCATGTTTGGGAATGAAACTTTATAAAGGATGGAAAGGGGAGGGGAGGGGAGGGGACCCATTACCCTCAAGTGCCTCAGAAAAATACTCCCTCCAATTGGGTGTGAGTCTGAGGGGTGAAGGAACTCTATTCTACAAAATCATATACTTGCCTTTTTTTCATATTTATCCCCATTGTTACGACAATATAAAATATATCCAAGTAGCAGTTGCCTAGCAAAAAAAAAAAAAAAAAAAAAGGTAAATCCAAACAAGGAGAGGGTTATTACCCTTCTCTTACCTGCATCCAGAAGCTTTTAACCAAAGTAATAAAAATATCCTCCTCAAGAAAGGAATAGGCTGTCATTTAATAGAAATGCACCAGATCCCATTAGGGTGTCATTTAATAAGATGGTTACCCTAAATAAGTTCACACCTTTCAGGAAGAAAAAAGAAAAAAAAAAAGATTTGAGCTGGCAAAAAACAGATATGATATGTAAAATTATTGGGCATCAAATAATCCTATATATGGATGAGCAAGTGATAACCTGGGTCAGATCTCTTCTCCAAGCATATCCTACCTTCTATTGTTTGCCCAGTTTTAATACCATGACGCTTTCTATTTCAGTGGTATTCTGGAAATTATTGAAGTAGTGTATATAATATTGTTGGATCATGAAAGACAGTGCATGAAAATTTTGCACTATGTTTCTTAGTCACAACAAATTATGAAAATTTTTGTAGCCGTTTAGGCTATGAGAAATTGGGATATCTTCAGTGTACCACTTCATAAGTCTCTTGCCACATTATTGTGAGGCACACACAATTGGTTCAAATTTAAAATCAACGGCAATTTTTGTTTTTTTGTCAGCTGAGTAATCATACGGAAGATATACAAGAAATTAGGTCCGGTCTAAGAATGGCCCTACAGTTGTCCTATACCTACAAATCAAAGTGCCAATGCGGCCGGCCTTTAAGTTCTTGGGCAAGTGTCTGTCATGCCTAAATGACATACTTTTTGGGTCTTGGCCGATTTGAATTTTCAGGGTTGATTTTTTTATTTTTTTATTATATTATAATTTAAACTCGAAATTATCATATTAAAAAATGACATCGAAATCATTACAATAGCATTTTTAGGGTTGATTTCAACCTTTCCATTTAAATACCACTGGTATAATTTTGAGATCATATATATATATAGATATATATATATTGAATAGATCAAATTTTATATGATAATATATATGAATAATGTGTCGGCTAGTTTTAATTAAGGTTTATATTTTTATTAATTCAAATAAGTATTTAATTTAAAAATTGATCAAAATAGTAAATTAATATAGTTTGTCATAAAAATTTTGGCATATTTAATTTATTGTTCATTTTATTTATCTAGTATTACTTTTTTTAAATTTAAATTTCATTATCGCTACCTGGTCCATCAATCAGCCCGTCCCTGATTCGCACAGACACCATCTTCGGCTTAATATATTTTTCCTGATGCGTCTTGTTTGCCCAAAGCACATTGTTGCGGTGGTCATACCTAGGTCACTACTCTTTTAGATTTTTTGATGTCTTACCGTTTTCCAATTCTGTGCTTTTCAAAGCGAAATCTTGAATATTTTTATTTTTCTTTTTTTTTTTTTAATGAAAGCAGAGTTTTATCTATTATTTTATGTATATTAAATATACATAATAATTTACGAATTAACTATTACCGGATAAATGCATTAAACACCTTGTTTATCTGGTTTGGAGTAGAACTCAAACCATGAAATTGAAAAGTGGATAAGATAAATAGGGGTATTCTCAAATATATACTCCCATCTCATACAAGTTGGTAACTTTAAAACCTTATGAACATTTATGAGAAGAATAATTATGTAATATACTCGGACCCATTTCAATCGTCACCTTAGATTTTTTTTTTCTTTTTTTGCCATTTAGTCACTTTTTTATTATACGATATTTGAATATCGGATTATAGAATCATGAGAGAAGTTATGATCACTAAACTGTCCCTTGAGAACCCATTTAGTCATTTTAGAAAAGTTTTAATTCTATCTTTACCTTTGGCTCTTATTATCTCAACTAGTTTTTTTATTACAATGAGATAAATTTAACTTTTCAAAGAATAATTTAATCGATTTAGGTAGATTTGTAGAATATTATATGTGGGGTGTTGACGGAGACGGTGGCTTCGATACTTGAGTTTTTTGAGGAATTTTGGTCTTGTAATTTTGTTGATGGTATTTTTTTAAATAAGTGGATATTTTTTATTAATTGATATTTAAATTTTATTTCATTAATCTGATCGAACAATATAAGGTCTATTCCAAATGCAATAAAGTAAATTAAATCTCAGCTTAACCATTGGTTCTCTCTCGATGGATTGAAGGCCATGTTGGTCAAACTTTATTCCCCTCCCAAGGGTTTGAAAACACGGTGGGTCAAGACTTATCGAACTTTCTACTAACTTTTTTTAATTACTATAAAATTTAAATCTAAAATTATCACGATAAAAAAAAATTATAATTACTAATTTATCATTTTAAAATATTTCAATTTTTAACTAAATAAAGGTAAGATTTAACCATCAAACAAGATTGGTACTTATTTTAGTATTCTAACGGTTACAAAACTTTTTGATTCTAAAATTTTAGTATAATTTAAAAAGTTTTATTATTTAAATTAGTTAATACATATAAAATAGTTTTATATATATTATCACCCTAATTCATAAATATCTCAAAGCTAAATTAACTTGAGAACAAAAATTAAAAGAATTTTTTTTCTTTTCTTTTTTTTGACAATTACGAGTGTGCCTATTTGAACTACACCTCGAGGCAATTTATTTATTTATCTACTTTTATAAATTTTTTTTTCTTTTTGGCGGGCTTCGAGTTTAGGAGATTGGACCGGGAGTCGCCAACGTTTACACAAATTTCAACATCCGATAAAAAAAAAATAGAATTTGTTTTGTAAAGTCCGAATGGGAACTACAAAAATTCAAAATATCCCAAAAAACACGTCGGTCTTCCTCCGTGTCCTCGCCCTTTCCACGTGTCTTTTCAAACGTTTCGATTTACTTTCCCTTGATCCGTCTGACTTTCCTAAAACAAACCATACAGACACCCCTTTCTATCTCTCTCACACGGTTTCGGCATTTACCTTTCCTAATCCTAATTTCCTTTTTCTGCAAACCCTAGAAAAAAGTTATCATCTCCAGCCGAAGAAACCCCTAATTCCGCTGAAATTTGTTCGACTTCAGGGCTTTTGGAGTGATGGTGGAGAATAAAAATTTTGGGATTTGACAAGTATAATGTTGTTCGGATTTTTAGGGTTAGGGGTAGGGTCTTGTTGTCGGGATTTTATGGGCGAAAAAGCATGCCTGACCTGCGTAAAGGAGGACGAAGAGGTCGTGCTCCAGTGAGCCAGCATAAGAATCCGGTGGAGAAATCGGAGAATTTGGTCGGAAACTACGTCAAGACACGAGCTGCGGTCGCCAAATCGAAGCAAGTGATCGAGAATTCAAGGCCGAGGACGAGATTAGCCGCAAGAAAGCAGAAGAAGGCATCGTTGATTGTTATATCTGAGAAGAACAGTGGTCCTGATTACAAGGTTGAAGAAGGAGTAGGAGGAGGAGATCGGAAAGAGGAAGAAAGAGAGAAGATTATTATGGGGGATGATAGTGGGGGTTTGAGTGCTAATAAGGTTACTGGGCAGGAAGAGGAAGGTAGTACTGCCCCATTTCCTGAAAGGGTATGGTTTGGTTCCGTTGGCCTTTGCTAATTCTCTTTATTCTCTTTGAAGTTTGAGTTTTGTTGTGATATTTGGATGATATTGAATGGCTGGTACGTGTTTGTGTTGTGTTTTTAATATACTTTTGGATTGCCTTTGGGTGCTTGACTGGTGTGGTAAGTTTGTGGGCTTGTTCATGTTTGATGGGTTTATATGTGCATACTGCTGGTGGCTGAGGAATTTGAATGTCCTACAGTCTCTAAGAGTTGACTGGTTATGAGACAATTTAATGGCTTTTTTGATTAATGGCTTGCCAACAATGTATGTGGAATGATAGGGGAAAAAAGAAATTGAAACTAATTTTAGTTGGTTTGGCGTGAACCCAATAGCAGGGTAATGACTGAGGATCCCTGTTATCCAATCGAAATATGTAGTCTTTTAGGATTTTGGGATTGATTGCTTCTGAAAAGCTTTACTGACTTTAGTGGTTATCTTCTTATCCTAGTTATTTTGGTTGGTTTAATTCGGATATTATGCTAATGAAATGGTTTAATTAAAATATATATATTTTTAAACAATCCCAACTTAATTCTTTTATTTTGCTGTTGAAATCAGGCAGATAGAATCTTGATTTTGACAACCTTTGTGGTTGTTGGGTGACCAAAATATTTATTATCAGTAGCCAACCATGTCAGTGGATTTTTATGAGAGTTGATTCGGAGACATTAAGACTTTGGTTTCTTTTTGCACATTGTTGTAGTTGGGATCTTTTGTGATTATTCCCTGGTTTACTGTGTAATATCTATCATGTTGCTTCTTTTATCTTATGGTCTTTTGTGGCAATTGGCGAATGACTCCTTGCCTCCTATGACATTTTCATATTAAGCATTTTCTAGTTGCTTAGATAAAACTCAAACATTTGCACATTATGGAAAACTTTTTTTATTCAGGTTTCAGTGGGAGGATCACCACTATATAAGATTGAGAGGAAGTTGGGCAAAGGTGGCTTTGGTCAGGTGTTTGTTGGTCGGCGTGTTTCTGGTGGCAATGAGCGTGCAACTGGTTCAGGGGCTATGGAGGTAGTCCAGATTCATTCAAATATCTGTCCTATTATTTTGCTCCCTGCCTGCTAGGAAAGTTAATGTTGACTAGGTTGATCATTCTCAATACAATACATTAGTACTTTGTTCTCAATTCCCACAATTAACTCTATTTTTTTTTTCAGGTAGCTCTCAAGTTTGAGCATCGAAACAGCAAGGGTTGCAACTATGGTCCTCCGTACGAATGGACAGTTTACAAGTATGTATGAAATTTCTATTTGCTTTGGGGACATTTGTTGGGAAAAAAAGGCGTCATTTAACTTTGAGATGGGAATTTGATAATGGTAATTGATTTTGGTAGAGTACAATTTTCATGGAGTTTTAAATGGTCTTTCAGTCACCAGAGATTGGTAATAAGCACTTGTTGTTTGCAGAAGGATTGTATCCAAATGGGGCTTAAATGTTGCTATATTTATCTCTTTATTTATTAATTTTATGTTATCTGTGGAGCAGCACTCTTGGTGGCAGCCATGGAATACCTAAAGTACACTATAAAGGGAGGCAAGGAGACTACTATGTGATGGTATAGCTCAGAATTTGGTAATTCTTTTATCTTTGACCTTATTCTGGTTCAATACTCTAGTTTATTTAATCTTCAGGTCATGGACATGCTAGGGCCTAGCCTGTGGGATGTTTGGAATTCTTCTGGTCAATCGTGAGTATTTGCCAAACTATTACTGGACAGTTTATTTCCTTCTATAGTCCTGCACTATCTTGGCATTGTTTGCTTTGCACTTGCCACTATTTTCCAAAGTGAAATGTCAAATATCATATGGTTTTGATATTAGTCTGACTTCTGGAGGATTGTAGGAGATGCAATGAAGTAGGTATACTGTTAAAGTTGAATATATACATAAGTGGAATGGGGGAGTATCTTTTTTCTAATCTAAGGATTACTTGTAAATCTTGGTGGCACTGTTTCTAAATGAATAAAATGTTCAACAAAGTTTTTTCACCCTTTTGGATCTACTGAGTGTAACTAATCTGTGGATTTCTTATGATCGGTAGGACCGTTACATGAGATAACATGTCATTTTACAACTGAGTCTTTGGTGTTTTGGGGGGTTGCTTAGCAATTTTCGGATCTAGATATATGATTCAGACCCTATTGCATATTGGTTAAAGGCTTCTATGTTGCATTTGTTTGTCTTAAACTCATATTCTTAATTCATGAAATTTAAACCCATTCCTTGGTTGTAGACATGTAACCAGGCCGGTTCCGGCCCGGGAATTGGCCCAGCCGGCTCGTGAGCCACGCAGCCCAGGCCCCGGCCCGATCGATATGGACGAACCGAACCCGGACCGGCCCGTGAACAGTACCCGGCTGGTCCGGTTCCAGGAAGTTGAAACCGCCGAACCGGTCCAGCCCGGCCGGATCGAACGGCTAGTGTCCCCTTTTTTTTAATTTTTTTTTTAATTTTACCCCTCCTAACAGCTATAAAATGGCTAGTTTTGGGGTTATTTTGGTCCATGAGGTCAAAAATTTTTCCTATAAATACCTAACACCCCATTTCTAAAATTTTCACAATAAAATATCTCTCTCTCTCTCACATCTACATTCTCTCAATATTGCTACATTCTTTCAATTTCCATCATTTACACCATTTCTACAATTGTCTACACCATTTTCTGTACCATTTCTACCATTTTCTACACAATTTCCATTACCATTTCCATTATCATTTCTACCATTATCTACATTTCCACCATTTTATTCATTAAACACATTTCCATTAAACACATTCTCAAATTTGTACTCTAAACTTTTGTGAAGTCAATTCACTAGTATGCAACGGCATAACATGTCTAGGAAAGTTCTTTCTAGTGGTAACTAATTGTCAAAGGAAAGAGGTATTTAAGCGAGAATAGACGAGTTCCACCTCTTATCGGGGAACTTTCCTGGTGCTCTTGCTACAGAATGGTCTAGGTGGAACCTGAGGGAGGATTACAAATTTTCCACGACCTTCAATAGTCATCAAGATTTCACTTAAATTTTCTCACCTCCCAAAGAAACACCACGCTTATAAATACCATTAGAGACCATAAATGGCATTTCACTTTTTCTCGCTTTACTGACCTGCATTTCTAGAGAGCCCCTTCAGCTTCCTCTGCATTCTGCACTTGACAAACAGGAACCCTATAATGATCCACAGGGAGACAGATTTGGGGTCCCAAGCAAAGGTAACACTTTGCTAGTCTTGTCCTCTCTCCCAATAAAAACATTGGTGATTTTGGTTTTTAAGTCATTAATTCTGGGGATCGTTGAGAGTTGCTTAGAAAATAATTAGGGTTTTCTTCATGGTTTTTGTTTTAATGTTCTTGCTTAGATCTGAGATGGTTGAAAAGGAGAAATCTTTTGCCCTTCGAGATCTATAAAACACCCAAATGTTCTGAAAGTGGTTTTATGATTGTTTGGTCTTTGTTTCTTTAGGTGCCTCTGGGTTTGGCTCCATGTGTCTAGACTTTTGAAGTGTTGGAGTTATCTAGTTTTATTTTCATTGGACAAAACTGTGTTATCTAGTACAAAATAATTAGGAATTTTACAAAACCCACATTGAGAATTATCATTTGTTTGTTTGAATTTTTTTTTTTTTTTTATTATCTTCCCTTTTTCTTTTCTCCCTTTCCTTTTTCCCCTTTTTTTTTTTTTTTTCTCTTTTTTTTTTTTTTTTTTTTTTTTTTTTTTTTTTTATTTTTTTATTTTTTTTAAAAAAAAAAAAAAAAAAAAAAAAAAAAAAAAAAAAAAAAAAAAAAAAAAAAAAAAAAAAAAAAAAAAAAAAAAAAAAAAAAAAAAAAAAAAAAAAAAAAAAAAAAAAAAAAAAAAAAAAAAAAAAAAAAAAAAAAAAAAAAAAAAAAAAAAAAAAAAAAAAAAAAAAAAAAAAAAAAAAAAAAAAAAAAAAAAAAAAAAAAAAAAAAAAAAAAAAAAAAAAAAAAAAAAAAAAAAAAAAAAAAAAAACCCCCCCCCCCACCCCTTAACCTAAAAAAAAAAAAAAAAAAAACCCTCCCCTATTTTTTTTTTTTTTTTTTTTTTTTTTTTTTAAAATAAAAAAAATTAAAAAAAAAAAAATAAAAAAAAAAAAAAAAATATTAAAAATAAAATTTTTTTTTATTTAACAATTAACCTCGTGTGAGATCTAGCAGTAGCCTCCTCCTCATTGGAAAAAGTGAAAAAGGAAATAACTCCTCCGAGTTCTAATATTTAGGCAGGCATAGAAAATGATTTTGGAATTTGTTGAGATTGTTTTCCTCTCCAATGGCACTGGTGATTTATTTGTCCTAAAGGCACACAAATTTATGATTGGTCATGTTTGTACTCACTGTGGTTATTAGCATCTTGTTTTTCATTCTTTACATCTTCACTCCTCTTATTTGCATGCTGTGGAGTATTTTTCTTGCTTGATATCTGGTGTGTACTCATGAGATTTACTTGCATTTTCTTTCATTCACAGGATGTCAGCAGAAATGGTAGCTTGTATAGCAGTTGAGTCTCTATCAATCTTAGAGAAAATGCATTCAAGAGGGTATGCTTTATGTATAATCTCCATTAAACCATCCAGTCAAAAATGGCGTTCATGTTTTCTAATGGAAACTACCGAGTGGCCGTCAACAACCCCTTACCTTGTTCGCTCCTTGTTTCCCCTGTTAATTGCATGTTTCGCTGAATGTAGATATGTTCATGGAGATGTGAAGCCTGAAAACTTTCTACTTGGTCAACCTTCCACACCACAGGAAAAGAAGTTGTTCCTTGTGGACTTGGGGCTAGGTTGGTGAAGTTTCTTATTAAGTTGATTTCTATTTGTTTGAACATCACTGCCTAACTTTCTTATTTCACACCCACAATCTGCAGCAACAAAGTGGAAAGACACCGCTAATGGGCTGCATGTTGAATATGATCAGCGTCCTGACATGTTCAGGTAATTGAGAGTTGTGCTCTTGGCTCAGAAATGTGGATCATTTTAATCTTTTCACTTGTATCTGCTACAGAGGAACTGTTAGATATGCCAGTGTTCATGCTCACTTGGGAAGAACTGCCAGTAGAAGAGATGATTTAGAGTCTCTTGCATACACACTCATCTTTCTTCATCGAGGCAGGTTGCCTTGGCAGGGATATCAGGTGAACTAGAGCCCACTTTTATCTCTTTTCTAACACATTAATATGCATAGAAACACGTGTCTGTAGATACAATTAGGCTCACCTATATCCTGTGTCTTCATCTTTTGTCAACTTAAGTTTATATGCATCTTTTGCAGGGTGATAACAAATCATTCTTAGTTTGCAAGAAGAAGATGGGAACATCTCCTGAAATGCTGTGTTGTTTCTGCCCACAACCGCTTAAGCAGTTCCTTGAGATCGTGGTCAATATGAAATTTGACGAGGAGCCTAATTATTCTAAACTAATATCTCTGTTTGAGGGATTAATTAGTACAAACCCAGCAATAAGGCCTATAAATACTGATGGTGCTCAAAAGGTAATATAAATAACTTCTGTTTTCTTAATTCTGTGGCAATTGGTTTCTAATTCTTATCTCCATGTACTTTTTCAGATTATTTATCAAGTTGGCCAAAAACGTGGTAGGCTAAATATTGAGGAGGAAGATGATGGACAACCAAAGAAGAAGGTTCGCCAAGGTGTTCCTGCAACACAGTGGATTTCAGTATACAATGCAAGGCTTCCGATGAAGCAGAGGTATGAACATTCTTCTTCTTCGAATTAAAAAAAAAAAAAAGGAAAAGAAAGTATTATTAAAGAGAGACATTCCCTTTTTGGTTTTTCTTTTTTTCTTGTTGGGGGGTTTAAAAAAGGAACTTCTTAATTGTTCTATGCTTTTTTTTGGGGGGGGGATACAGCAGCATTTTTTTCACTGTCACACAAAATAACTGGTCCAAATTCATATATACTTCAATATAAAGTTGCACAGAAGGCTGGTTCTGTTGTATGTTAAACTGAGATGACTTGGTACATGCCATAAGTTGGAGTTTCTCTAGAATGTTCCTCATAGTTGTTGAACTTGATTTTTAGATTAACTTTACCTTCAATTCCTACGAACCAAAATCTGAGAAAAATATTCTAACCTCAAAAATATTAATATTGAATTCACTGTATCTATTTTCATGGTTTAGGAGGAAAGAGGCAATTTGGCTTTTAATATGATACAGCTTTTTTGTTTGCTTCCTGGAGATTGAATTGATATGCCACATCTTAAGTGTCAAATCTCTTTCGAATAATTTTGTTTGAAAAGAGAACTAAAGATCGATGCCTCATTTTAGTTGTAAACATGGGACATTCTGGCATCTAACAATTATAGAGTGTTGTTTTATCTTTTTTTTTTTGTATAGAAATATAATTGTATTAAATGTAATAAGAATGTACAAACTCTAAAAATGAGAAATTCTTGGAAGTGAGTGAAAAAAGAGCTATACATAGACTGGTAAAGGATAGTTCTATAAACCAACTAAAAGCCTTAATTTTTGGTATTGTTCTTGTTTAGCACCATGAACCAACTAAAAGCCTTAATTTTTGGTAGGAACCTGTACCTTCCAAACAAAATTGGTTAAGGGAAAAGAAGGGGTGTGGGAAACACAAATAAGATGATGAAAAAGAGATTTGTAAGAGAAAATGCCGAAGTATGCATAATCAACTATCTCATTAGCAACTAAGGCTGCATGCTTAAAAAATCTGTTTGCCTCCTATAGAAGCACTTTGATTGCAAGAGGAGATGGTATCATCAAGTACCTTGTCTAACCTATTAGCTAATACCTTAGCCATGATTAAAATAAATAAATAAACTAGTATTAAGTCTAATAGGTCTGAATTTCTTCACTTTCAAGGAGCAAGTTTTTTGGGAATGAAGATTACAAAAGTCGAGTTCATGCTCTAATTGACCACTCATAGCTAAAAAGCTCATCAAAGATTTTAAACAAATCCTCAAAGATGATCCTAAAAAATATTGAAAGAAAGCCGTGGTAAAACACCAAGGATTGGGGGCTTTGTCCTTCTCAAAACTAAAGACTATTCAATGAATCTCCTCTGTCTCAAAGGGTCTTTCTAGCCAAAAGGCTCTAGAACATTCTATTGAATACAAAACAAGAATTAATTTTCATATGGTCTCTCTCCTTCTCAGTATACAAAATTCAGTGGAAAACACTGATGGTGTCCTCAATAGAGATAGGATTTGTAATAACACTTCCCACATCACCCTTTGGTTTCTAATAGGACTCCTTTGCCTTATACTATTGGTGATGAAAAGACCTAGTATTACGATCCCCTTTCTAATCCACTTCATATGAGACTTTATACCTCAGATAATCTCCTCCTTTAAGAAGAAGCTTTGTTTTGCTCTTGTAGTAGATCCTTTGAGTTGTTTGACTGGGAGAGGGAGTAGAGCTAAGCTAATGTGTTCTCTGGTCTTAGGGTTGTGAGGGATGAGGTTTATGTGTCTCATCTTCAATTTGTAGATGACGCTATTCTCTTTCTCAAAGAGGATAGTGAGGGTTTGAGGGATATGATTGCTCTTCTTAAGATCTTTGAGAGAGTCTGTGAGCTTAATATTAATATGTCCAAGAGTGGGCTTCATGGGATAAATGTTTCTAGCAAAACTCTTGATCATTTGGCAAGCATTAGTAATTGTGTTAAGGAGTGACCTATTTCATATTTAGGGGTTCCTTTTTTTTTGGCGGGGGGGGGGGGGACACTAGGAGTGCTCGGTTTTGGAGTTTTGTTGTGAATCAAATTTGTAAGAAATTAGACGGGTGGAAGGCTGCTTTCTTTACCCTAGGTGGTCATATTACCCTAATCGTTTTGTCTTTGTAGGATTCTGATACGGGTTGCTAATAAGATCGAGAACTGATGAGAGACTTTCTTTCACCGGGTGGTGGGTTGGTCAAAGAAGAGCATTTGGTAAAGTTGGGATCAAGTATCTGAACAAAAACGTGAGGGTGGGTTGGGTCTTACCAAAAATCTCTCTTTGGCAAGCAAATGGCTATGGAAATTCCCCTTTGAACCCATTTCTCTATAGCATAGGGTTATAAAGAGGAAGTATGATCTTTGTCAAAATGGATGGGATGCCAATGTTAAAGTGAGAGTTTCTCATTGCAGTCCTTGGAAATTCATATCTCGTTTGTACAATACTTCCCTCGGTGTCTTTTAAGGTTGGTGATGGTTCCCATGTGTCTTTAGGGAGGATTCGTGGATTAGGAACTTACTCCTTTCTATTTCTTTTCCTGGTCTCGATATGTTATCTGGAGTTCACTTTACTCCTATCAAAGATTTTTGAATTGGGAGGGACAATCATCTTCTTGGTATTTTCATTTCTTTAGAAATCTTAACGGTAGAAAAGCTTGTGAGATTTCTTCTTTAATCTCTCTCCTTCAAGGTAATGAAACTTCTATTCATGGACTTTGCACGAATTTGAAATCTTGGTTCTTTCGGGAGTTTTTACTTGTGGATCTCTTGTTCATCATCTAATTACTCTTCCCCAAAGTTCTTTTCATTTAAGCAATTTCATTTGGGTGGTAAGGGTTCCTATTAAGGTTAAGGCTTTTATTTGATTGATGGTGTTTAATAAAGTTTATATCAATGATTTTCTTCAAAAAAAAAGGAGACCTTATGAGGTTATCTCTCTGGATATTTGTATCATGTGCTATAACAATTAGAAACTACAAACCACTTATTTTTAGATTGCTCTATGTTGAGGGAGTGTGAGGGAGTTGTGAACTGCCTCTTTGCAATATGGGATAATGATTTTGTTTTTCATGAAAGTTTCCCACTGGTTCCTTACTAATTTTAGAGATTTTGAAGGGGGGAAGATGCTCAATTGTTGTAGAAATGCACATTTTTTGCCATTCGGTGGTGTATTCTGGGAAGCTGAATGCTAGAATTTTGTGAAATCAGACTATTGAAATATCTCTTTTGTGGGACAAAGTTGTGTTTTATACTTCTCAATAGGTTCATGTCTTGGGGGTTTATGAAGATTATAGTTTAGAATATTTGAACAGGGATTGTAAAACAATTTTATAGTAGCTTTCTTTGTTTTTTCTTGTTTTGATCCTTCTTTCTTCTAAGTTTTTTTTATCCTTAGAAGTTTTTGTATATTCTTCCTTCATCTGGTACATCATTTTTTTGACATTCCATATTGTAAGGACATTGCCCAAAGAACCACTAGCAAGGATACATTCCCAACTCTTTAACCTAGAATCCCAACAAGTGGGCATTCGTGTGTACCAAACTTGACCTTTAAGAATTTAGTGAACCACTTCATTGAAGTGTATTTTCATAAAAGAAGAAAATCCAAAGGAATTAATAATGATTTTCTTTTGTATGAAATGTGTGCTTTTCCAACTTTGTGATTCAGTTTCTAATTTAGATAATATTCCTTAGTTTTTGTTTGTAAAGCTTGTAGAACTGTAACATACCTTTGGTTTAATCTGTATTTCCCTCCTTTGGCTTCGAATGACTTTTATATAATCCATATTGAATTATGCATTTTTATTACAAAGCTCACTTAATTATTTATACATTTTATCTGAAAGTTGAATTCCAGACTTGGAAAAATTTGTCTTGTTTGACATTCTAAAGAAGATTTGCCATGAGGTATTGGCCATTAGCCTTGGACACAGATGCATCTGTTTTTAGTCAGATCATTGTCGTTGGATCCTGGACCTTGATTAGGTGAAAAGCTGCATATTTGCTTTGGTTTTTGAATTTGGAAATTGTTGTTTATGGTTCTGTGTTTGTTGAATGCTCACTCCAGTTTGTGGAGCAGCCCTACTTCAATTTGGTGCACAGAACAAGCACACAAATCTTAAAAAAAAAAAAAGGGTTATGGTGTTATTTTAAATGGTTCTCTTGTTATGATGCCTGTTAATCCACATGTTTCTTCTTTATAGATACCATTACAATGTGGCGGATGCAAGATTAGGTCAGCATGTAGAAAGAGGAAATGCTGATGGTCTGCTTATCAGTTGTGTAGCATCTTGCTCCAATCTTTGGGCACTTATTATGGATGCAGGAACTGGTTTCACAAGCCAAGTTTATGAGCTTTCACCTTGTTTCCTACATAAGGTACAAGTTTCTGATTCTCTTACTTATTATTTTGTGTAAAGTAATTTATTCTTAGTTGGATTTAATTACTCAATTTCATTTGAAATTGAAACTATTATAATGTGACAACAGGAGTGGATCATGGAACAATGGGAAAAGAATTTTTACATCAGTTCTATTGCTGGTGCTAACAATGGTAGCTCACTTGTGGTGATGTCAAAAGGTATGTGTATGAATTCTTTTGGTTGGTTATTTTATTTGTTAATTTATTTTTTGTGAGTGGCTGGTTTATATGATATATGTAAGTCATTTTTAAGTTATTGGTAGGTTTGTTTGTCATTTATATTGGTGTGTTAGGATTGTTTACTCCTGTATGTGATCTCATACATTAATTTTTTAATTAATAGTGGTTAGCCTGTGATCAAAATACTGGCCCATGTGACCTCTTTTCTGATTTGATATTTGACCTGGTTTTGAAACAGCTTCTGTATGGCATCGATACCCTTTTTCCTACATCTTTGAATTGGTTCTATCATTAACCTTGCTCTTTTTTGTTTTTGGGTGTCTCATAGCTCTACTTCAGGACCTTCAGATGCAAAACTGTTTTGTTTTGCTTTATTGCATTTCCCTTCTTTTTTGGAATCTCCTTGGAATAATGTTTCATCTCTGGATATGGCTAGGATTCATCTCTTTGAGGAACTTGTGCAGAAGGGAAATAAAATGTTGCTGGATTATTAGGCCCAGTTTTGACAGCAAGTTGAAGAATCAGAAATGTTACCATATCTTTTTTTTTTTTGGGGGGGGGGGGGGAGCTGGGGGTGGGAGGTGGGGGTTGGTCTTGCTTCCCTTTGTTCTGTCAGATTCAATCCGTAGTTCTGTTCATTTGATTAGAGCTTTTTTTCTTCCCACTTCTTGCTGAGTTTCTGCTGCCTTGTTTTGTTTCTGTCGGTGGTTAATGACTTCAATGCTGCATCCTTTTATGACAGGCACCCAATACACTCAGCAGTCTTACAAAGTGAGCGACTCGTTCCCCTTTAAATGGATTAACAAGAAGTGGAGAGAAGGGTTTCATGTCACCTCAATGGCAACCGCTGGAAGTCGCTGGGGTGTAGTCATGTCTCGTAATGCTGGCTTTAGTGATCAGGTTGAACTTTACTTCTTTTCTTATGGTTGATGTCAAGTCTCTCCTCTCTCTCTCTCTCATGTTTTCTAAACGATGCTTTAATATATTGAGTGAGAAAGGGCATGAAGGCAAGGGGTATTGAACATTGGGGGTTTCATCAGAGGTTTAAGTAATCTTCTATTTTCTGAAGTATTTGTTTGACTGCAGCCCCTTCTTTTTTCATCCTATTTGTGCAACCAATGGTTTGCGTTTGATGGTCTATGTTGATTGCCAAGTGATGATCCATGTGTTTTAATTTTGTCTCAAATCCTTTTTTATTCTTAGTTTGATGGGAGTGATCCTAGTTCCATGTTAAAGAAACCTTTTGAAATATGGGAGAGACACCGTACGAAAACTTTTAATTCAATTGTAATATAAAGTCAACTCTAATGTTCCAAAACTCTGTACTATCTAGTAATTGCTGCTTGTGCTTTATTCTTTTGGGTTCACATTCAAAAGTTAATTTTTCCAAGGACTATGCTTTTGTTCCTTCCATGTTCTTATTTTTGAGCTTGCATCTTCTTGTATAGGTGGTTGAGCTTGATTTTCTATATCCAAGTGAGGGTATTCACAGACGTTGGGACAGTGGCTATCGCATAACGTCAACGGCTGCGACCTGGGATCAGGCTGCTCTTATACTAAGTGTGCCTAAGCGCAAGCCTGGGGATGAAACTCAGGAAACCCTTCGCACATCCCAATTTCCAAGCACACATGTCAAGGTAAAAGGCTGGATTTCTGTACAATTTGGTATTATGAGATGTTACTCTTACGTGCTTCATAATATACAATTGCTGTGGCGCTCTTGAAAATTGCACATGCCCTCAGTGGATTCAGGTCTTGCTTGGTTAGACGTTGGAAGAAATTGTTAGCTTGATAAATATTCTTAAGCCAGATATTACAGAAATGAGTACCATTTTTGCTTTTTGTTTTGCATTACAAGATTGTTTTTATTTACTATTAGGTTAGTTTCTATGTGATCACTAATCCTTTCTATCTACTGAAGGCTTTTTTGTGATTTTTTAAACTGGCTCCTATCTCTGTTCTGTTTTTCTTTTCGAGCAGGAAAAATGGGCTAAGAATCTTTATCTCGCTTCAGTTTGTTATGGGCGTACTGTATCTTAATCCTGGGGAAGCTTGGGAGGTGCAAAAAGGCAGAATTGGACACCCCTCTCTTTGTTTTTTATAATTGCCTCTAAAATAAGTAACTGTAGAAAAATTATGGTAGCAGCCTAGCTGGTTTTGACTACTGTAGCACAGGGATCATGCTTTCTGTGTATGCGTTTTATTGACATTGTTGTTTGCTCTCAGCAGTGCGGGCATAAATGTAAGTTCTCTTTTTTGTAATTTGACAATTATAATATCTGTCTTAACTATGAAAATTCTGATTTGTGAAGATCACAATTTCTTCAGATCTTATGGTGCTTTTATAAATCAACGTGAATAGACCTTGGACGGGCGTGATATTTATCTTGAAGATTACTTCGGCCCTTGAGGGCTGATGATTACGGACGGTCAGTCTGAGATTTTTTTTTTTTTTTTTTTTTTTTTAATATACACTCTATCAACCGACGTTCGAAATTATATTTTGATTAAATCAGTCTAGAATTTGCAATAGCCTATGTTGGGGTTTTCCTCTTAGTGTAGTTTGTTTTAAGTCGCGAGTTGGATTCGTAATCTTGATTAAGAGATCTAACGTTACATCTCATTAGGTCAATTGATCATTAGTATCAAATTAGTGAGACGTGAGTATTAAATTTTTTAATTAAATTTTGGATTTGAAACTTGAAAATAAAAAAGATCAGGTTATGAAAATCATATTTAAAGAAGGGTTTTCGCAGATGCTCAAATTGAATTAGTTAAAATATGAATCTATATGTTTTGAATTAGTTAAAATATAAGTATGGATGTTTGTGATAGGTATCAAAAATTATTTCTAAGTTTTGGGGATGGTCTAAAACAAGCCTGCCACTTGGTTTCCCAAATTTCGGTTCCATTGTTGGACATAGTCCTCGTGATTTGGTTGTTTTACATTAGCAGACCATGATGCTGTCTTTCTACCGTAAGCAGTTAACCACACAGGTTGGTAGGGAATAAAAGGTTAGAGGTGGAAGGACACAGAAGTAATATTTTCTTTCTGTATTTTGACACTTTAACTGGGATTTTTTTAAAAAAAAAACTTTTCTAAAATATATTCGAATTGAAATTTGTATGAAATGGAGTCAACGATTACTCAGTTAACCTTTAATTTTGTTTAAACCCATGTCGGGGGCTGCCACAATGTTTGTCCCCATCTCCTAGGAATTCGAATGGAAGGATCTCAGCCATCGAGGCAGGAGATGTGCTCTGGGTTGGGTTAGACCTCATCCAATTGATTGGGCCACCATAAGCGTCAAACAAAATAAATAAAATAAATAAATGTGTGAGAAGGTCAATAAATTATAATTTAATTCGTATATTTCCCTTCCTCGGGAGGGTTTGACCATTTCTGGAGCCTCACCGATGTATTAAAAAAAGAAAAAAAAGTGAGACAGTTTGACAAGAGCGTCGTGGTGAGGGCAATGGCTGGATGCTTGAATGATCTCAACAACTCTTGAACTCAATTTGCAGTTGACTCCCATAGGTGGAGCTCCTCTTGGTGATCTTCCCCAGTACCCTCATGTGCTTGGAATGCCGATTGATTGATTAGTTCATGGCTGTGGCACCATTTTGAGGTGGGATTTTTTTTTTTTTTCCTTTGTCGCAAAACTCAAATGAGTTTTTTTTTAATGTAATTTATATTTTTTTTTTCCAATTTCACAACTACATTCCTATTGTGATATCAAGTGGCTGCAAATTTTTTGGCTATTGTTTTTAGGGGGTAATAACAAATTCCACCCGCATATACATTCCAAAGTTACAAAGGAGTGATAAAATTAGAAATCATGAGGGAAACGTAGTATGAAAGAATTTTGAAATAAGGTTGGTTTCGAAAAAGGTTATTCCTCATGCAAAATTAATAAACTACTCCCATTATAAAACTATTTTCTAATTTTGATCTTAATTAATCAATTAATCTATGTCTATCTCTCTGGATTGATTCAAACCCGTTATCATTTCTGTATCTCTCTTTTTAATTATCAATCCAAAAGAGAGTACAGAGAAGTAATGACGAATTTAGAATCTAAAGATAGTGATGGTAAAATATTTTTAATTTTGGATTAAATGAAGATAATATTTATTTAATATGTAAAAATCAATTGAATTATTTTTTTTTTTTTAATAAAAATATTTTTTATAAAAAAAAAAAAAAAATAAATTTTTTTTTTTTTTAAGTATGAAATGTTTGGTAATATCATGAGAACATATAGTAATTTCATCTAAAATGATACGATTTTATAATTTTTGAGAAATGGTGTGTGGAATCAGTCAATAAATTTTTTTCCCCTTATTTTGTGTTTTTGAATGATAACGTGAAAATTGAAATAACCATAAGGTCCGGTAGAAAGGGCAAAGAAAAGGTTAAAAGATGTCTAAACCAAACGATATGGAGAAAAGAAAATATTTTCTACAACCACTCACATTTGGCCACGTCATCCTCCATTGGTTCTCGACTGGTAACACACTCCCTGAAGAAACCATATTCTGGAGCTCATTGTCGGTCCGAGAGAGAGAGGGAGAGAATGGCATCTCATCTCTCAAGTCTCTCGCCTTCAGCGGTCTCGCGCCTTTCTCTGACCTCAACTGGTCCTCCACCATCACGCAATTGTAACTGTAAGTCTCTCTCTCTCTCTCTCTCTCTCTCTCTACTCAGATAGTTTTGGAGCTAGAAACCGCGGGTTCTTAGTCTAAGTAAGTTGGTGTTTGCAGACGTTTCTCTAAAATTAAAGCCGTACTTAATTCCATCCCCGTTATGAATTTTGGTTTGCTCCAATCACTTTTAAACAATAGGATAACGGGAAATTCCTGCCAAAATTTCGACTTAAAATTCAACTTTTTCCAATGAAAATTTTGAATATCGCTGTTATTTTCTATTATGATAATTGCAACAATTGGTGGGTGATTATGTTGATTTCCTTTGGAATGGGCAGTCAACTCTAGGAGTGGTGGGCTTCAAGTAAGGTGTGGCTTGCATAATGAGGAGAGCTGCTCCTCTGGAGTTCCAGACCCTTCATCAGAATCAATTGACATAAAGGTCTTTTCATTTTCAATATCTATGTTGCTCCCACACCCGCTTTGGACAAACCAAGATTTCATTTTTATTTTTTATATTATTGTGTTTAGTGTTTCTGCTTCATGGGTTGTACTTTAATGTAGCATTTAGGATTAGTAAGATGCAACCACCTATGGTTTAACATTGGCAGTTCAATGACATGCCTATTAATCCAGAGTAACTTCTATCAGTTTTCAACACTTGTGTATATCCTTTTACATCTTGTGGGTTAGGCACAAATTTTACCTATGAATTTTAATGGGTTTTCTTTGACCTCTTATGAAACTTCAACGGCTTAACTCGAACAACGTTTTAAGTCCCAAGCTACCTAGAGTCGACTACGTGAGTCTATTTTTAGTGTTCAATGCTATTTAATGCCATATCAAACAAATTGGCGAAATGCTTCACTACTTATGGAGTTCTCTTCTTTCCTTTATGTTTTTATTTTATTTGATTTTTTTTATGACTTCCCCTAATCCTTTTCTATACAACTTTTCTTGCTACGTCTATAGTGTTTTTGTTTTACCCTGTTTATTTTTAAAGACTTCCTCTAGTCCTTGGAGAAGATTCAATTTGTATGTTGTCACTTCTTTTAGAAGAGTGTTGGGAGTTGTTTGCATGTGATTAAATCCCTGTGAAACTCCACATCCTTGTTATGACGAGAGGTGTATTTTTGATTGTGTTAGAAGATATCATATGTTTTGAGAATATTTAGAAAGTATTATATATCAAAAATGAAATCAACTGTTGATTTGATTTTGAGAATATTTGACTTTATTTCTTTTAATAGATTGAATGTTATTTTTCTCGTCGCAGGGGTCTCAAATATCAAGACGGTGGTGTCTTTCATGTGTCTGTTCATCTATTGCCCTGAAAAATGTTTCTGTTACTGGTTTATCTGAGCCAACAGCTGCTGCTAGTATGGAGGGAAAGGAAAGAGCTGTTTGTCGCAACTGTGGAGGTAGTGGTGCTGTGTTATGTAAGTATACTTTTCTTTCCTGGTTAATTATCCAAATGCTCTATATAGCATACCTGTCTGATTCTGGTTATATTGAATTATACTTTTCTTAAGTCCACACAATGAATTATTTTACTGTGGTCTTGAATTTGATTCTGGTCATATCATTGGGAATTCTAAAAAAAAAAAAATCGAAAAATCTCAGATCCATGAAAATGTGGGGACTTGGAAGTCATTGTCCATGTACATCAATACCTTGGAAAGCAAGTTAACTAACTCTTTGCTGTACTAATTTCCGCTATCAAACTTTTTTTTTTGTGGTTTCCTGCTCTTTTCCCCAGTGTGTTCCTTTGTATGCTCCAGAGGATTTGGGTTCTGTATCTACCCTCTTCCAGTAACGTAGACTATCTGGTTTATCTGAATATTCTTCATTATTCTCAATAATAACACTATTCACTATTGTTAATTGAGTGCATATCATCTCTCCCAGCATTTGGTCATGATTTCAACCTTCCCTTATTGCGGAAGTCCTTTGCAAATATATGTACTTTCACATATTCTTCTTTTATTTTTATCACTTGCTGTTGCCATGTTCAATAACAGCTACGGAGAGTCAGAATTCTTTTGTTTGGCCACTCGATCGAATTTTCTACTAAAGGCATAATGATTCATTGAAGTAAATGCTAAGACATCAGTATTTTTTTATAGAATAATACATTACTGACCTAAAGAGTATGAATTAGCATAATTCTTCTGAAAGGATGTTGTGCCTTGTGGCAAGAGAATTTCTGAGTAACCATGTATGGTAGTATATGTATATGCGACTCGGTGTCCACTAGAAGATAAAAGGCCTACAGATATTTATGTAGATCATTGTCTAAGTAATGCCGCATCATTATTTTTTTTTTTCCCCTCTACTACTAAAAAGTGGGTCAACTCGACGACATTGCCTAACCATGACATCGTTGAGCTGAATATGTGGTCTTTTGGTGCTCTTGTTTGTCCATTGTTTTTGGTCACTATGCCTGTAGAAATGCAACTTAGCCTTGGCTCAAATTATTTAAAGCACTGTACAATGATGCACCCCCAATATCCCCTTGATTGCTGGCTTTCCTTATTGCACATGAAGATGGTAGTCTTTCTGCTATTGACATTAAGAGTTAACATTGTGTGAATATAATTTCTCTTAGTTTTTCATCTGGATTCCCGTTGTTAATATTTTTTAAGGGTTTATCCGGTGGCCAAAGTGCTCCCCAACCTAGTGCTGGGGTAGGGGGAGTGTGGGCATATATGTATGTAATTTTCCCCTTGCATTTTTGTAAAGAGACTGTTTCTATGCCTGAACCCATGATCTCGAGGTTACCAAAGGAGCAACTCCACCGTTACGCTAAGATTCACCCTTTTGCTATCACTAATTTATTTGGTGGAATGTAAGATACTCGTTTGCTTTTTATTTAGGTGATATGTGTGGCGGTACAGGAAAATGGAAAGCCCTAAACAGAAAACGTGCCAAAGATGTGTATGAATTCACAGAATGTCCCAATTGTTATGGTATCTTCTTTTCCCTTATACTTGGGCTATTGTAGTCATTTGTTCTCTCAGTAATCAAGGGTTACTTCAACCATAATTGATCATTTACTTTTCGTTATTTTTCCATGGAACCATTGTGCCAAGTGCTCAATCACCCAAGTTCCTCTCTTGGGCCACATACGCTAAAAACTTAAAACCATAAGCGGTAAACTACTTTTTTCGAACTAATAACTACTGTGGTGTAGATTCATAGGAACATGTAGAGCATAAAACAACCAAATGTCAACATATTGGAAGCCCATTATGTATATGCATCACTTATTCACAAGTTATTTATTGACATTGGATCCTTCACTAACATATTTTGACATTGAATTTCTTTCGAAAGGGATATTTTTGGAGGTTTCTTACTTTCCCCTTTGCAGGTCGAGGGAAACTTGTGTGCCCAGTTTGCCTGGGTACTGGTTTGCCTAATAACAAAGGTTTGCTAAGAAGGCCTGATGCACGGAAATTACTTGACAAAATGTACAATGGCCGGCTGTTGCCAAGCTCTTAGGTAAGTCCTCTCTAAATATAGGTGATAAATATTTCTTTCATTTGATTATATACAGATAGTCTATCATATAGGCATCATTCAGTAAGTATAAGATTTATATAACTCGAAAATATAAACACCAAAAGGACCAAGATCCATCCATACCGTTCCCATATTGATTACACACCTAAGTTGGTAAGATTCTTTGATTGGACTATAACTACTACACTGTTTGAAGCAGAAATAAGCAGCCCATTGCTTATATGTTTTTGATTTCCAACAAGGTTGAGGTCTGGTGGAAGTATGGACCGTTCTCATCGAAACAATGCTGTTCTTTCCTTTTGCCCGATGTTTTAAGTTCATTAACAGGCTGCGGGCACGGGCTATTTATGCCTATTGTTTAAGTCCATTAACGGGCAGAGGGCACAGGCTACTTAACTGCAGAACTACAAAAAGTACGAGCAGAGAACAAGTGCAGCAATAGAAAATACAACTTGCAATACTCTTCTGTAGTTGTATGATTTACTTTCACAGAAATAAAATGGCAAAAGTAACAAAGATAAAGGGGTTATGCTGTGTTGCTCTTGCTTAGTCTCTGGATAATTAGTCGAGGTTGGGAAGCCTGCTAAGAACAGAGTGCTCAGGTTTGTGTGTACATTCGTAATCTAGATGTACGAATGCCCTCTCAACTTCAGGGAGTTTCTCAATCTTTATCTGCAGGGACTCTCCAATTGTATGTGCCTCTTTTAAGGGTATATCTTCTGGAACTTCTATGTCAACCTGTTTCAGTGCAAAGATCATTAATAATACAACTTCTAATGTACGCCTAAAATGAGCCTTCTGAGGAGAAAAATGCAAGGGAGAAGAAACAGAATGGGAGGAAGGAAAAAGGGTAATGAAAAATACCAGTTGAAAACTACCTGAGCAATATTTTTCACAAATTTTCATGTTTGACATTACAAAAATTATCCAATCTTTGCGAGACCTAAGTTTATGAAACCTTTCATAAGGATTTTCCTCGTGGCCGAAAGCATCTCTCTTCCTTTTTATTCGACAGAGAAACTGGTCATAGCCCTCAATTGAGGATGAGGCAAAATCCAACAAACCCAGATACACCCTTCATAAGGACCAAACAATCGGCACACCTTATCTTGAATGTTTTCTACTGAAAACATTTAGTACGAAGATTATAAATTGCAGAAAGGTGGACTTGTAATGGAGTTGATGAATGCTTTCAAATTAAAGACGAGCGAACATACCTCCACAAAATACAGAACGCCAAAGGTATAAGCCCGAACTGTGTCAACACGCTTGACCTCAGGGTGTCTTGTGACAAGATATGTCAATTTCTGTAAAACTTCAGGAGGTGCAGATTGTCCCACTAGTGAAACTGCATCATAGAAACCTCATTTAATCACAGGACTAAAGTACACTAATCAGACATATCACTTTAAAGCTGAAAAAAATGCTCTACATTATCAAGCAATGCTACAATACAACCTAAGACTTTGCTGCGACTGTGAACTATTATCCTCCAACTATACAAATAACATAAACTACCTGCATTTTCTAAAACGGTTTTAGACCAATTGGTTATTGTGTAAACTGCGAGGAGAATAGCACCAGCAGGGTCAATCCACCAGTATAATTTATCACCAAGAATGGCCGCAGCCAACCCAACTACATTTGTTACCACGTCGAAATAGTGATCCTGGAAATCAGAATCTAAAGAAGTTATATATTTGTATGTAGAAGAAATCGTATTTGTGAACAGAAATGCATACCCTTGCATAAGCTTGCACAATCTTGTTTGGAGAGCTTCTGCAGTAAATCCAAAGGCCAAGTTTAACCACAGTCGCAGTAATCATGATTATGCACAACCAAATCAATTGATTTGTGCTCATTTGGTCAGAGGCCTCATCTGCAATCAATTCTTCCACGGCTTGGACCAATATCTGGAAGCCTGGAAACCAGATGTAGGAGCGTTAAAACCACAGTTTTGAGGTTTTGTACATAACCTGATGCCAAACATTAGTCAGGGTTGAATGAATTCATTCTCAGCATTCTGACTTATTAAGACAACAATAGAGTTTGCATCTGCCTCCTGAGTGTTTAGATGAAGATCTCCATGCATCTCGGGCAAGAAGCCTACATCAATCAAAATTGAGACAAATATATGGGGCATACTCATACACCACCTAACCATAATGAATCTTTGAAACCATAGTGCTTGAAGAGAAAACCTTGGTTCAATAAGTTTTGAATCCAAACCTCAGAAATTAAAACCATTTTAAAGCAAAGGCCAGCAATAACTATAACCTATCAACAACAATAAGAATCTGAGCTTTAAACCCAAATTTTGGGGTCGATCATTTGAGAATAAGCTGCGCAACATACCATGTGATTTCACACTAAACATATGGAAGGAGAAAAAACACGAAGTGATTTAAGCAGCGTAACATACCAAGAGTTGCCATGACAGCAGCGAAAATAATGATTCCTACCGGCTGCAGCCTCAGCTTTCCAATAGGGTACTTGTAGATGTTTATGTTTTTCATTGAGAGGTGAGTGAACCAAAGTATGCCACCAGCCATGAGATCTAGTAAAGAGTCTAGTGTTGATGCAGCGATAGCTATAGAACCACTCTTTACCGTAGCATATATCTGTATATTGATTTGCATTCCAAGAATTAATAATAATAAGAAGTACAAGAAGTAGAAGAAGAAGACAATCAAACTGTAATAACCGGTCATACATAACCTTAAATGCGAGGAGTAAAATATTAGCGTAATTAGAGATTTTCATGGCTCTCTCTTGTTGGGCTTGTTCTTCATCGTCTTCCTCTTCAACAGAATCAGATTCGACTAAACGATCCACTTCTTCAAATGACTTTAAGGTAGCTACTTGTCTTTCATAGTAATCCTTCTCTCCTGCATACATTTCGGAATTTGGAGTCCTAAATTCGTAAATTTCCTTAAGAACGTACCATTGTGAATTTCCAAAAATGACTTTAATGTTGAATTTATGGACTAAAAGACATCTTATGGGACAAACCTACTGGGAGATACAAAGCTGCCGAACAACATTTCCAAAAATGAAATCAAATCACGACAAAAGAGAAAGTAGAAAAGCTGAAAATTCTTAAAGAGAGAGAGAGACCTTTAGTCAAGCCAGGAGCCTTAGAGAAATCGATTTGAGAAGGAGATTCAAGATCTGGAACATCAGAAGAAGAACGAAGCTTATCAGGCAACTTCCTCATAAATTCTCTTCCCATTCGACTCACTGAATTCCGCCGACTGAATCGTCCGCTCCGCCTCATCAGCGGCGATTTCACCTCCGAACTCTCTCCATTTCCCTCCATTCCAAAATCACAACCCACACACAACCTTCTCTCTCTCTCTCTCTCTCTCTCTCTCTGCTATAATTTTTGATGTTATCAAAAAAACAGAGATAGATAGAAAGAGACGCACAAAAAATCAAGAGAAGCGGTCTGATAACATAATAAAAGCGGGTGTGCGATTCAAGTCTTGGGGTGGTAACTCTGTCTCAACTCCCTCTTCTATTTTGGGAATAGAGAGAGAGAGAGAGAGAGAGACGATATTTGTTCAACTGAGTCAAAAAAAAAAAAACGGTAAAAAATCTCCAAATTCTCCTTTCCGCGCTTTCTATTATTAATAATCCCATCAGTGTGTAGACCTAAAATAAATAAATAAATAAATAAATGCTTTACGTCAGTTGCCAGCTCCTCTCCAAATTATTTTTATTCTTTTTTATTTTTCTGTAAAATACCCCTTTTTGTATTTTGGCAAAAAGACAAAAAATAAAGATAATGAAGATAAAAACTCTTTTCTTAACGTTATCCTATTCACTTAATGACAAATATCTAATTTTAGCAAAAATAAATAATTTTATCAAAATATTAAAATTTTCATATTCTCTACCTCCTACTTCTAAAATTATCCTTCTTTTACTAAAAATAAAAAATATAAAAAATTACATTGATACAATCATAAATCAAATCGACTTTTGCTTTCATAAAATAAGTTTTTCACCTTGGTATTAGAGATTAAGTAAAAAAGTAACATGTTGATTTATTTATTTTGAGATATTAATTACTTTAATACTAATATCAATAATAATAAGTATAAAATGTTAAAAATTTTTAAAACTATAATATGGACAATTATTCTATGTTTGATGAATATTTTTTTTTAACCCTTTATCGGTCATTTTTGACTTTCTCTTTTCTCTCCCCACGTCTTTCCCAAATAAAAAAATATTTACGATAATTTTTTTTTTTCCTCTCAATTCTTGCCTTCTGCCGAAATTGTTTTGGCTCCTTTTGACCACATTTCGACATCTTTACGCACGTCTTTTTCTTTTATATGGCCGCCAACATTTGACACGTAGGAGTTCCAAGTAACAACAAAAGAAGCAACGCATCAACGCAAATCAAGTGCGTTTATAATCAATGTTTTCGAAATTGGATCACTTAAATATTACATATTTTAAAATAAAATAAAATCTATATATAATTTATATATTATATTAGTTAGACCGGTTAGATCAACTAAATTTTTTTATTTTAATCAATTTTAAATGGTTTTGATTTTATTCAGTTTAACAATAAAAATTGAAATGAATTATAAAACGATTCATTATCGAATCGATCAGTCTGATTCGATCTTAAAAATACTATTTATAATCTCCACCAAACTCTCGTACGTGTAATGATAGAATGCTATATTTTTTTAATTAATTTCGAATTCAAATTATAGAAATAGATAAATGAAATTTAGAAAAGTCAACCCTTAATAGATTTTACAGTTTTCGAATTGAAATAATTGAACAAAATTCGAATTTGATAAATAATAATAAAAAAAAAAGATGTTTATAATCCCATTACATGAATGAATAGTTGCTTTTGTTTTTTTTTTACTTATGGTTAATGGTTAATTGGCAGAGCTTGGCTTTTTCATTCCTCAAAATGCAATTCCAGTGCAAACGTGCCCGTACTTTTCAACATTTTAATACAATGCTTGGGGGGTCAAACATTATTTTAGTTTGCCATGATTGGGAATCAAGTTCATTACATTTTTTTTTTATAATTATGGTGAATCATGACTATATATAGTATGAGCATGACATAGCTACTATCTAAATATTATATTACATATTATAAGACTAGTCGACTAAGCAATTTTTTTTTTTTTTTTTGCATTGAAATACTTTACTGATATTAAATTGCATAAACAGGGATATTATTCGACTTGTGTAACTCTATAGATGTGCCCAAGAATTAAACCCAAAAAAACAAATATTAAAAATTTGACTTCACTCAACTCGAAAAGTTTTAAGACTGATCCAAATTGGAGCTCAGAAATCAAAGAGGTCAAATTTGAACAAAAAGGAGTAAAACACGGTATTTTTTTAATTATAAATTTTAAATTCGAATGAAAAAATAGGATTTGTTAGTAGATCTTATAATATTTAGATTGAATTAGTCGAATAAATCTTTATCAATTATTAAAAAAATAAAAAACAAAACAAAATGAGGAATCGAAGAAAAGAATTAAAAGTGACATATCATTACAGCCGGGGTCAGTAGTAGATACAGACAAGACAGAGGTCCAAGTAATGACTCATGAAAATGATGGATCTAAGATCTGCAAATTGGACTCAACGACAAATAAATGAATTGCATTTATACACTCGTGGTAGGGCACCAAACTAAGAATGGCAACAAGTGTTTTTTTTTTACACCCCTTCTATCGTAAAATTAAGAAGGTTTTCTCTCTTCTCACGTTGTTAAGATTATAATACAAACATAGTTTAATCTCAAAATGAAAAATGAAAATAATAAAAAAAAAGTGTCAACTATTTATGATAGAGGTTAGAGTCTCACATTTTATTTTAAATTAATTCAATATCCGGTTATCCTATTAATTCGATTTGAATATCATGAAACCTAATTTATGAATCAACTCTCTCAATATTTATCAATATTTATCTTTGTATTTTTAAGATTTGAACTCGAGACATCATCAAAGGAATTTAATGTTTTGTTACTAAACTCACAGGAGGGTGGCAGGTTAGGGTCTCACTTGGAGGGAAGGATAAGGTGAAAAGCCGTGCTAAACCTGCATGACCATAGCCATCCGTTGACGAAAAATACAATTGCATACCGAGCAACCAAAATGATCATATCATGCGCTCCATTTTGAAACAGGCAATCCTAATATTGTAAATTGACCTCTATTAAAAATTCATGGTTTTGCCCTTGCAGAATAATATCTCAATTTGTTGTTGGTTTACTCCAAAATTTTATCACCCGAGCTGTGCTTATTTCATACACCATGAGCTAATACAAATATAGGACCTCAAAAAATAGCATAATTCTAATGACATTTTGCGTTTGAAACTTTAAGCAACCAAAGAATTGTTCCTATAGAGTCTATTATTCAACATTTGGTTCAAAATGAAGCACCTCTGGTTATTTGCTGGACCACGGAAGCCAAGAGAACAGCTCCCTCTTCTGAGTTGGAGTAAATATAAGCACCAAACACCAACGACGCGCAAGAGAGAAGAAAATATCTCTGAAATCTATATGGCCACGACAGAGAGATTAGCTGCATAGCCACCAAATTTTGGAAGAAGTTTCCTTGAATCTTTGCCTCAACCAAAAAAGTATACATATTAAGTTAAAAATAATCTTTACTGGAGAGGCTGTGTCACAAACACACCTGGCTTCGCACATGCATTAAACCCAGACACACATCAAGCTTCACTCATACTCGGCAGCTCTTATCAAGCTTCATACACCCTGGTTGATTATAGATAAACTTTTTCACCTCTTTGAAGCACACTTCCTAGATTTGAAATCCTACCTCCTAGTTTTAGGCCACGATCACTACCCCGAAGGCATACTAGTCTGTCATGTGCACCTCTACGAGACAAAGAACTTCAACATTAATTCATATACAGAACTGATTCTGCACTTGAATCTTTTACTTTTGTGTCACTCACCTTCCTCTTCCTTTCACTAGGTCTCTGCAACTTGTTTGATGCTTGGTCAGCTTTGGAGACAATTTTTGAGACCGTAAATCCAGCAACTTCAAAATTTGGGGATCTATAAGGAATCAAAGCATTACGAAGAATAACATCAATCCCATCATATGTCCATACACCTAAGACCGCCTCCCCTCTAAGTCCAATAGCAAACCAACCAAGACCAGCAGCAGCAATATCTACAGAACTTGAATCCCAAGTGTTCCCACAGACATGAAATTCTCTTCTTGTCCATTCCCCAAGCTCCCTAACCCGTTTCTCTCCAATAGGAGGCTGAAAGTAAATGACACCAGTTCCATGGATAAGATGCATAATGAATGAGATATTTACTAAAATATGCACCCTTAGTTACAAGCCTGCAAGATGCAAGTTCCGCATACAAAGTGAATAGTTCAATACCTGCTATGCTAGCCTATTGAATTAAAAGAATGTGAACACCAACTCATCCTCAATAAAATAGTTAAACCTGAGCGGGAATGCCCCACAGCATCCTCAAGGGAAAGAGGGATGATTTAAAGTTAAGGATTTTGATGGTCCACTCATTGATCCAAGAAAAAAATGTTTGTTTTAGAACACCATAAAACTCTCAAGCCACGAATTCAGAAATAATCTATGAAATATCTAATGGGGTTACGCAGACAGGGTTATGAAATATTCAATGGATGAGGTAAGACACACCTGCAACTGATGACCAAAATGCTCTTCTATCATATTGCATGCATTGTCACTCTTCCCCATGTGTAGGGGAAGATAAGGAGAAGCCCAAACTGTGATATAAATAGAATCAACTGACAACTCTTCTACATCCAGCCTCATCAGCCCTGCAATGTGAACTGAATGTCCCATCTGTCAAAACCAGATGATATCTAGCTTAGCTGCGAAAGACATGTAAGCCCCCCTCCCCCCCCCAAAAAAAAAAGAAAATGAAAACAAAACAAAGAATCCCAAATTGCACTATGAAGTCAATTGTTTCATTCCAGCATCACGAAAGTAAGCTTATCATTTTCAAAATCTCATGACAAATGCTGACCAATGGTCTTTCTTCTTTGCCTCAAAGAGTCTCAAAAATACATGAGATGATAATTTACTTGATCAAAGTGATGAATTAAAAAGAAGAGAAACAAGGTTGAGTACTAACTGCTGTCAGAATGAAAATTCGAATAATCACCGGTACAAAAGAATTCCTCATGGCAGCATGATTTTCAGGTAATATGTATATCAAGGTTGGCATTGATAGTTATTAGGAAAAAGCAACAATTTAAGCCAGGATATCTTCGGGAATATGCTGCTTGCTCAAACCATCTCTAGTATTCAGTATTCAAATTTTAACCAGATACACTAAGTAAATGCTATCCATATAGCCTTAGCTGATCCATGGCATTTCTCAACATTTCACCATCTGACATAATCCAGGACATGTTTGCATCGAAAAAGTCATTCTCTCCATTAATCACTTTTCTTCTCATTTTCAGTTTCATATGTGGCTATTGAGGAGACAAGATATGTAATGAATTCAGTGCCAGAAATGAGGGACAATTTGAAAACTAAGCAGTAACTCCCAAAAACCTCTAAAAGGCTTGAGAAACAAGAATACGTCATGGGGGGGTGTGTGTGTGTGTGAGAGAGAGAGAGAGAGGTCCATCTCATCGTTTTGTAAACAACTGATTGTATCTAAATTGAGGAGTCTTTTCGGGAATGTAAAGGTTGCAACCCTAGTGCTAGTTTTATGCAATAGTTCTTTAAAAGCAGAAAAAGGTAACATGTTCAGAGTTATTGAAGGACGAGAATTTCTCAAGTAAATAAATTGAAAGATCACTCTCCTAAGTTATCCTAGAATCAAAAAGAAAAAGCGAAAGAGAGTTACAAACAGCGAAGAGAAAGTCAAGCATACTAACCTTAATCCTATATGTCCTTGGCTTCAACTCCTTGCTGATATGAACAAGTTTAAGCTCTTCCCTCATCAGCCTCGTCGTAATTTGGTGGGGATGCAAGAGACCAGGTGTGTCAAACAACTTAGCCTGACCAGGAAGAACACCCTCAACTCTAACAATCCCCAATGTGGTACCAGGAACTGGGGCTTCAGTCAAATGGGTAACATTTCCCCCAACATGTTTCCCAATAGAATTAATCAAAGTCGACTTTCCAGCATTTTGCGCACCGACTGCCCACACATTCCCTCTAGGCCCTGCTAACTCCACAATATCATCAATCAAATTCTTCAATCCCCAATCTCTAACTGAACTCACAAGATGAACACTTGTAAGCTTACTAGCCCCACCCACTCTTGCTCTTTGCCTAACCCAATGCTCTAACCTAGTCGGAGACAAAGAACTAGGTAACAAATCAGTCTTTGTCACTACAAGAACAACCCTAGGTACATTCCCAGACTTGCCTTGTTTCCAAGAAGTATAGTTTTCATCAATGGAAGCAGAAACTAATTTAGCAACTCTTTTAGGAAAAGACCCATCAAAATCTGAAGCATCGACTACCATTAATACAACAGACCTAGTCCCACTGGAGGAAGCCAATTTTCTCCCAATTGTGTGATCAAAATCAAAATCAGGCAACAAGTTCTCCACACTCGCATCCTTCACTTTCCCATAGTGTCTTAAGGTATGACAACGAGCACAAACCAACGGCCTTGAACTTTTCTCAGTTAAATTACGGTTAGGGTTAGGGTTTTCAGGCTCAACTATAATACCCCTTTTAAGGGAAACTGAAATATTGGGCTCTTCGGCTACTGGTCTTCGATCAATACGACACTTGTAATCAGGGCTTTTCTCAGAGGGTTTGATGAAGAAACCAGGTTGATTTGGGTCCGAGTCTTGCATGTGCACACCACAACCAGGACAGACAGTTAGGGTTTGAGAGATCGATTCGTCGTAGTTTCCATCTCTGATGTTTGAAGTGAAGAATTTGAAGATGGGTTGTTTAGGTTTTGCCGATTGGATATGGGACAGTGGTGAGAGAGAGGGTGGTGGTAGTGAAAGTGGAGGCCTTGGAGAGGAAAGAGAGAAGAGAGAGAGAGGAACAAGAAGGTTTTTGAGCATTGGAAGTGATAGAGCTCGTACTCTCAGCATCTCTCTCTCTCTCTCTCTCTCTCGGGGTTTTCAGAGGTTTAAGCAGCGGTGGTCTCGCCACTTCAAAACCCTCAAAATGCACCGTTCACGGCGGAGCCATATAGACGCATCGTTCCGTGAAAGATGGCGCAAACGCAGCGTTTTTATCGACGTAAATGGGATGGGTCTGGTTGGACCCAGCGGGTCTCGTTTGGATCCGGTGCTGTTAAGCTCAAGCAGATTATTTTTTTTTTTTTATTTATTTTTTTTTTTTGCAGCTTCGACCACGTCAAGTGTGACTATGCTTGCAAACTTGGAGACGAGCAATATATAATGATACACACAGTTCATCTAAAGAGTATTAAAGCAAACTAAGTTAGACCCGACATACTAAAATATAAAATTAAATTAAAGATCAAAAAAATAGAAATAATAAATTATAAATAGAGTTTAGGTCTGATATACGCTAAACTCATAAAAACAATTGATATAACTGAATTCGATATGGGGATACACATGAATTAGCAAAAACAATAAATTATACTAATTAGGCTAATGATAGGTGGTTAATCTCTATTTAGGTCCAACCCCGTGTGACTTTTTTAAATTATTAAAGTTTTTTCCGAATTAGGTTTAACATAAAATAAATAAAATTAAGATATAATATGGTCTTTTTTGTAATCATTTGATTTGACAAACACAAAATAAATGAGAATAGGTAGCATATCTTTTTTTAATAAAAAATGTGACTTAGAATAACAAATTGATTATCAAAATATCTTATTTAACTTTACTATAATCGGTCTCAAACTCAAGTAAAAGAATGAAATTATGGTGGATTGATAGTCAGCGTAAAACCTATGTTAAAAACTAAAATGAGAGATAAATATAGGAAATATCTCTCCTATATTAATCTCTTGAATGATTGATCTCAAAATTTAGATTTAAAACTTAATTTATTATTGTAATAAATTTTAATAGAGTTGTTAATATGGGTTATGTTCAAAGGGCTGGCCTGCCCCGTCCTTAAAATCAACAGGGTTGGATGAGTTTGATTTCTTTAAAACCGATATAGTAAAAGAAATGGGCTCGGCTCGGCCCCTATATCCGGCCATATCTTTTTTCTAAAAAATACATATAAAAATTTTTCATGTCATACTTATTTATATACTTTGAAAACTAATAATATTTTTCGCCAACTTAGTTGCATAAAATTTTATGCTATATATCATTTTTCGAAGAACAATCAAAAAGCTTTTTAATGTTATAAAGAAATTAACAATGGTAAATTATTGTGCCATAATTAGTAAAATATAATTTATAATTATACTTCAAATGATGCATATTAGTTGGATATTGGGATCAAACTCACTAAACATATAAATGGATCTGCAGAATTATGGGTCACCCTCACCATGATAAAAGGGCTGGGGCCCGGAGCTACCCTTGGTGACAGCTCTACATTTTAAGCCGCTTGGTAGTCTTGATTACAATCTTTCTCTCTCCAATCTTACCACGATTTTGTGACCTTAATTTGCATTATCCATGGTCCCAGGAAAGGGACATGTACAAGAAATAGACAGAGGTAGACTAAACCAGGCCTTGGCACCCGAGAAATCACAAAGAACATCTCCTATGAGAAGAAGACAAGTACCAACTTTTAAATCTGCATAATTTTGTTGCGGTTGCTCTTAGGCTTATAGATTTGTTCAAAACTTAAGGAACCTAAGCACTTGTTTCTTTTCCTAAAGGAAAATAAAATAAAATAAAAAAATTATGGAAATTTAGGGTCTCATCCCATGCATCACCTTTGCTACCTAAAACTTTGAAAAAAGAAGATTCATCATCTAAAAAAATATTTATCTCATAACAGTAGCAACCAAACTCTTCTTCTCCATATTTACAGGAGGTTACCCTAGCAAGATGAGCACAGAAGAGACATAGTTAAAGCAAATTCAGGCCTTTTATTGTTTCATTGCTCTCTCCATATACGACCCGCGATTTTCAGCTTAAGTTCCTGCCTGTTGCCACCAGAAAAGAAAAGAGCAAGGTTTCTTGGAATGATTAGACCATCTAGACTGTCTCGAACTTTCTTGTGGCTATCACGTATGCTCCTCGGAACCCCTTGCCATGTTAGCTTTCGCCCGTTGCCTCCAACTTCAAGACTATAATTGAATTTCTTGGCATCATTATCGTCACCCATGAATCGCAAGAAGGCAATGTAAACAGGTGCCATACCCAGTTGGAATGCCTCAAAGTGCAAGCAAAATTGTCGGCCAAAACAATTAAACACCTAAAGGATTCAAGATAGAAAAATCAAGTGAAACTGTGAATGATATGCTGACGCTCCATTGGTAAGACTTGAAAAAACGTCAGAGCAAGTCACAGCACCAAAATAAGAGTATTATATCAATTTGAAGAATAAATTTTAGAATATGTAACATTCAACTTTTATCCCAGAATCTTTTTGCACATTGAGTTCTATGAACATTCAAGGAAAAGTTGCAGTGCACCCAAGGACTCGAGAAGTTTAACAAACATACACATGACAAAATGAACATCACATTACAAATGTTGAAGTAAGCAAAAGTAGACGCATGGAGAGAGAGAAAGAGAGAGCTTACAGTGAGCATCCAAGTAGCATTTTCGACTTCTAGAACATTATCTTTGACATATCTGTGGTTGAAAGTACACCCATCATGCATGTCAACTTTGTGATTATTTTTCAAATGTTCAACAAGGGATGGGATATCACCCGTGGCAGAACATTCAGCTCCAGCATAGGGGCAGTTATATGGGCGAAACCTGCAGCTCTGTTCATGCCTTAGCTTACCATAGTAGGGGAAAATATCAGGACAACCTAGAGGTTGATATCGGCAAGGAAGTTCTAGCGATGCCGCTACTTTCTCCAAAGCCAAGCACCTTATATTTCCAAGCTCATTACGGCAAGTTGGACAAGAGTTATGCACTCTGGCCTTGCACGATGAACATAGTGTGTGACCATTTGGACACTGCAGGGTAACAAAGCTTTAGATTGATTCAAAGAATAATGAAATATGAAAAAAAAAATGCAATAATTGAAGGATAAGCAAGCTCTGTCTGTTTACATTACTATCATATTGAGAATAAAAAGACTAGAAAGTCAAGTCAAGTGCATATGGTGAACGTATAATGACAGGCCAGTATAAAAAAGAAGAACAGGGCCCATTTTCAGACACTAAAGAATAACAGAATGTGTCAAGAAAAGCATCAAATCCCTGGAGTTCCAGGGAGAAGGAACAAACCATTGAAGGAAATGTACAATCCCCTAATCCCGAGTTCCTCCAACAAGAAGTAACCATTAATATAAATACTGATAATTTTACTTTTGTTTTCAAATTGCCAGACAAATTGAGCTGGGCTAGTCTAGGATTTCATCAACAATGAAAAGAACCAAACGGCTTAGGAACAGTTTTGCTCTTATATGTGAATATACCTTAAACATCCTGATATAAGCACCCAGGAAAGAAAGCATAAAAAAGAGAACTTTCGGCAGAATGAAAATCTCCAGGAGAAGATTTCTAAAAATACAACGCAGGAATTCCTCAGTTATTAACCTAAAGCATGAAGTTTCTCCACATGCCAATATCTCAAATTGTGATTAACTTCACAACTTCGACCACAACTCAAATGGTGATGACTGTACACTATGTGCCCATATTATCTTGCCTGCATTCCAAAAGGTGAATTCTGAAAATTTTCTGTAGTGTGTTTATACTGCTCATGAAACATACCTGATGAATTGGGGGATACATTAAATTCGTGCAAACAGGACACTCAAGTAGCTCCTGCACCTCATTGTGTGATGAAACTCTGGAATGACCCGTATGTGCTGCAGCAGCTTTTCTGGAAGGGGAATTTCTCGACTCCAAATCTGCACTAGGTGAATGATAATCTGATGAGGCAGTGTTTGATTTGACAACTTCCTTGCAAATGGTGCCTGAAGGAGCCATATTCCTTTCCCAGAGGACAATACTCCCAAGAATCACTCTCTCTCTCTCTCTCTCTCTCTCTCTCTCTCTGTGAACTGCTATGAACTCCACAGTATATCACTTCCACTACAGATTGGGTCCAAAGATATAAATCTACCTGCATACAAAATGAATAAAATAAAATTAAAATTATAGTGCAAAACGAGATTAGTTCTATGAATTGCTTACTTTTGGGCTATTCTGTGATATAAAATATGATGATAAACAACATTAAAGAAAAAGCTTGAGAGAAAAAGGAATAAAATGGGATAGGAGCACGAAAAGGAAAAAGCATAGTAAAGATGATTCAAACAATGTTACGTCCTGAAAAATGTCTTGTGTTTAAAGTGACCGAGACTAATCAAACCTTTAACAATGTATGTGATGTTGAATGGGATAATGTGAAGCTGCGATCATGCCCCAATAAAAATGGCTGCCATTATTGTACTAATTGTGTCATGTTTCGGCAAGAGATTCTAGTCACCAACCAGTGATAGATGGGACATTCTATCTAACAAAGCAAAGAAATTCCACAGTTCCAGAGTGTAACAAAGGTAAGAATCTTGAGCAGCGGACAGCATCTAGCACAACTTCGGTAAAAAGCCATGAGATTGACAACTCCCCAGAACAAGAGTGCAAAAACAAGAATGGGAATTTCATCATACACCTTATGATCACAAAATACTTGCTCAACTACCGTAATAAAAAGACAAAAATATCGCTTATTTCAACAAAGTTTGAACCAACACCTTTAGATTATATTCATCAATTTTTTAGCGTCCTCAAGCATAACGTGGGAAAAGAACAGACCTGGCACTATCAAGGGTCCAATCAAACAGTTAAAACAAAGAACAAGATCTGCAAACTTCAAGAAAACCCAGTTCAATTTAAAGAAAGCATGGCCACGATTTTAAATATCCAGATAAAATTATGAATCCATAACCTAATTTCAACAACCCAAATGATGAACATGAGAAACCCCAGAAAAAAATTTAACCAAAACTGACCAAAATTTTGAATACCCAGATAAAATTTTGAATCAAAAACGAATTCTCAACAATCTAAACGAGCATATTAAGCAACACTAACCTGACCTAGTTCGAACGAAGCCAAAGAAGAAAAACCCAGAAAAATGATGAACAAAACTGAGCAAAATCAGAAGTATTCTGATGAGATTTTGGATCCCGGAGCTGAAGTTTAAAATAAAAAAATTAGAAACAAAAACCCAGTTAAGCATCAATTATTGGGTATTCTTGTCTTGGGTCTCAAAAAAATAAAAAATTAAATAAATGAATGGAGAGCGTGCGTACTGTGCACAGTAAATTGAAGTTCCGCGAATTACGTGTTTTAACCTGAGTAGTTTGAAAACACCAAACAAGACTCTGTGATTGATTCAGGTCTGTCTCATCTCAGCCACTTGTAAAGAAGCTTTCAGAGGAAAAAGAGTGAAAGCTATGTGTTCAAATTGGGGTGCGGACAGCTCAAAACGAGATATAGTAAAAAATAAATATTAATAAAATAAAAATAAATGTGAGGAGGAGAGCATGTGCCGTCGTGTTTAATAGGCTGCGGACGTGGACTCTCACTCTGTAAGCTTTTCTGAAGGCAGTGACATTTCCCGCACGCAACCCTCTGCCCAAAAAATTCAATTCTTGGCAGCCTCTCTCTCTCTCCTCTCTCTCTCTCTATCATATAATTGTGATTGGGATGAGTCAAACGTGAGAAACGTTTTAGGGACTGCGCTGCCCATGGTGAATATGGGAAACAATTATAATGGGGAGATACACATGTGGCCAGGTTGAGCTGTGATCTCGGCTGTCTATGTTTAGGTTGTCTGAATTATGACTTTGTTCTAGCTTTGATCCTTTGAATGGGATAAGGCCAATCAATTATTTCTATAAAACAAAATATTATTTAAGACTACATATAATTTTTACCACTTTGTTATATTTATTTTAAAAATAAAATGAACTGAGAAAAGTTGGAAAAAAATAATCCTATTTCTATATTTATGTCTTTTTTAAATTAACTCATTTCAAATATTTTCTTAAAAGAAAAAAAAGAAAAAAAAAAAAAACGATCCTCTAAAACACAATAAAATACTAATTGAAATGGATTCTTTTAATATTTTGGAGATCTTTTTTTATTAGACGGGATTAAGTGGGATGGTGTTGGTGTCATGTATATTTTCAAAGAGATTGTCAATAACTACAATCTACTATGTCATCAAAGAATAGTATAGCAATCACAATCTGTCTTTCTCAATTTAATGATTTTGAATTCAAATCTTAACATAAAAAAAAAAAAAAAAAAATCTACCATTGATTTGGCAAGATTTGCTAGGGGGTGTTGAGGATGGTCATTATCAATCTTCATTCAAATCTCATTGCAATTTCCCTAATGATCTTGTTAATAGTGTAATCTTGAAACTACTATGAATCTTAACAAGATAAATAACATCATCATTAGAATATAAACGATCTTTACCAAAAAAAAAAAGAAGGATAGGGTCACCGATGATATACAGCCTTAGGAGGTCATTTGCAATTGAAAACCACATTCCACTCTCTCGTTGGCTCATTTCCTATCGAAAATCTCCCTAAGTCCGTTGATCTCAAATTCAAATTTCAATATAATAATAAAAAAAATCGAAAATCTTTTGACGTACCAAGGTCTTCAGTGTCATAATTCTAAAATAAATTAAGAATGATATATCTTAATTTTAGAGAGAACTTAGTTTTAATATATATACATACATATATATATTAAATTACTTAAGCATCTATTATTATTAAATATGCCTTTTTTTAATATTTTTATCAATAAATTATTCATGAACTTTTATGGTAAAAAGGGCAACTCCTAATTTTAGTTCTAAAATTTAAATTAACTTTCATTTTGGATTTAGTAAAAAATTATTATGGTTAAAAGATTTTGATCGACTACTAACTAAATGTTAAACTTTCATATATTTTTCTATATCTAAGGTTTCAAAACAATCACTGATGTGATCGATTAAATCACTGCTTTAAAATGTCAATAGCAAAAAAAGACTATTGCGTTACTGACGTAATCCATTAAATTTATTTAACTAAATTAATTTACCATGAACTCAAATCAATAATTGATTATAATTTTTGTACCAAATCTTGGTTTTGTTTCATCTCATGATACTTTAACTCAAAATAACTATTTTCAACATGGATCAAATTGACCCAACTATTCCTTTATAAGTAGATGTAATCATTCTTTTTTAGTTTTAAAATTTACTAAAATAATATTTTTTGCCAAGCATGTATTTGATGAGAGATGAAAATTTTAAATAGCAAAATTACAACGCTAATATTTCAACGAATAAATGTTATTTTTATAATATTCTTTGTTTTTCTTTATTTAGTTGAACAAAGATAATGGTTGATATATGATGTAAAAGGTTAAATGCAAGAAAGTTAGATAGTAAAATCAATTTAATTAGTATTTTCTATATAGACACATTACTAATTATTTAAGTTCTATCTTAAAAAAACAAAATTTAGTTTTTTTTAGTATATATTAATTTTTCTGTCTAAATAAGTCAATATAATTTACATACTATCTCTTTAAATAAATTGATTTAGAGTTTTCTCTCTAGAAAAAAATTAAAATTATTTGTTACTCTCTAAAACAAATATATTAATTTTCTTTCTTCAAAAATCAATTTAATTTATATTTTTCTTCTACAAACGTATTGATTTTAAGTTTTCATTCCCGGCAAAAAGCAAAATTGATTTTTCTCACTCTAAAAAATAATTCCCCACATTTTTTGTCTCTCAAAACTCATTTGTTTTAAGTTTTATATTTTCAAAAAAATCTTAACTTTCTCTCTATAACTAAATACATTAATATTCTCTCTAAAAAAATAATTTGTTTATATTCTCTCTTTTCAAACACATTTATTTTAGGTTATCACTCAAAAAATGATATTTGATTTTTCTCTATTTAAAATTAAACTCATCATTTTTTGCTTGAAAATTGATTTAATTTATATTTTCGCTTTTCAAACACATTAATCTTAATTTTTTCTCTCTAAAACCATAAATTTTGTTTTTTTTTTTTAAACTAAATATATTAAAGTGGGGGTAAAATGTACCCATAAAAATTAGCAAGGTAAAAAAATATAGACTCTAAAGAAGAGAATTTTAAAAAGGTAATTTTCAATAAGTTGAATTTTTCTGTTAGAGTAAAGGGAAAAACCCATTTTCAATGGTTGTAGACTGATAAGTTGATTGCGGATTGGACAGAGTCATCTCCTCTGCCAATAATTAAAGAAAAAGGGGAAAATGATTGCGGACCGTTGGAGGGGGTTCTTGAATTCAACAGTCTACTAGTGCGGAGAGAGATAACGGCTACTTGGTTTGAAAAATTCAAAGTCGTCACTTTGACATCTGATCGATCATTTGGAGTCGATGAGATCTCTCTTTCACTTTCACATTCGAAAGCCCCAACAAATGTTCTCGTCATTTTTCCCCAATTCAAACAGGTATCCTTCTTAAATTTCTTTTTAGATTTTAAATGGATTTCTTTTATTGGATTGCTACTTCGAAATATTTATTGGGGTTTCTTTCGATTTTGAGCATTTTGTATGATGTTGCCTAATTTTAGTCATACAGTCCAATTGTTTGTTGATATGCTTGAAAGAGGTTGTAGAGTATATGCTTATAAATTTAGAGCCTTTGTATTAGGTGTAGAGTCCAAGTGTTTGATGATATGCTTGAAAGAGGTTGTAGAGTTATAGGCTAAAAAATATAGAGCCCTTCTTATCCTGACTTCAGGAATTTTATCAGTTTACCCAACATAATTTCATTGGAAGATGTGGATTTCTAGACTGATAGGAGTGGGCAGAAAAGCACGACGGATAGGGACTCGAATTGCTCGGGTGAGAGCTGGGTTTAGATAATGAAAAGTTAACAGCAGTAATCAAGTTGGTCAGATCAGTTGCCAGCAGTCAGATCAGCCGTCTCTAATTAAGTCGGTCAGATGGGCCGTTGTTGATCGGGTTAGTCAGGTTGGCTGTAGCTGGTCAAGTTGGTTAGGTCGGCTATAGCAGGCCAAGTTGGATGGGCTGGTTGTTGAGAGAAAGCTTATATATAGGTTGTTGCATCCATGGGTCTAGGCAGTAACATCAAGAAGGAACGTACATGGGAGAAGTAGATAATGGTGCTGTCAAGAGGAATTCTATGGATAGCATCGCGATGTACTGAGATCTACTTTACCAAAAATCTATTTCTAAAATTCTTTCTAGAGCTTGAGATATTCATAAATAGCGATTATCATTCAGCTCCCAAAGCTGTCTAAACCCTTCTCCAACCAAGCAATCAACTTAGGTAAAAACTTACCCACTTGAATTGTCACAATATTTTTTGTTAGGTTGTTTGAATGGCAGTGCTTGGATGTTATATGTAGAATTGAAGTTGTGCACTTACTGATGGATGCTTTTTTTTTTTTTTGTTTCATTTATGCCAAAATAGAATATATTTTCCAAGCATTCTGTCTCTGAGTAGCCATGGTCATGCCCTATGCATGTGCAACTTGTCACATTGAATAATAGCCACAATGGGTTGTGGAAAGTTATAGCTATTAGTTCCAAGTTATGAATAATAGTGAGAATTTATGAGATTTGGTTGTTTTAATTGATTTATCCTTCGCGAGACAAGGTCTAGAGTAAAGGATTTGTCCATAATTCAGGGTTCTCTGTACACTTTTTAAGTAACCTACACTTATTGTGGAAAATAATTATAGCCATTATGCTCATCTGAACATTCTTGTTTAAGTTATAACATTTGAGAACTTCATAGTCATAAGCATAATTAATTAGTAAAAATGCCAAATATGTTACCTTAATTAGTAAAGCAGTAGCTTCCAAAGGTTATCATCACTTTTTTGTGTTTGACAAAGCAAATATATGTTCTTAAGAGTGTTTTCAATAACAATTTTTTAAATATAAAATAAGAAAACGTTAGATGTATGAAAAAATGTACTAAACTCCTAAGAATATAAAGGCTCAGAAGTAATTAAGAATAAAGCAGAGGAACGAGGAGTCTAATATGTAGCTACTCCTTGATCCCTTTTCATTTTTTTTTAAAATTATAATCTTTATAAATTCGTGAGGTGCAAGCCGATAGAGAAGTATGAAAAATATTGTGTCTGACAATAGAGAAGGTCCAATGGTGTGATTGCGGAATATTCTGAGATTTTTTTTTTTTTTTTGTCTCCAAGTGCAACATGCGATGGCCAAAAGCGCGCATTTTGAAAACAACCAACTATCTTTTTCCCCTCCAAAACTTCTAAATTTTATAAGGAGACTGGGTTAAATAAAATAGATAAACAATTGCTTCACTTTAGGAAACAATTGGAGAGACCTTAAAACAACCTCCCTTCTTCTCTCACTAATCTCCATACCATATTTGCTCCCACCAAATCAAACATCTCTCTCCCCTTCTTAATGGAGGGAAAAGTCAACAAAATGCCCTTTTGACCTTGAAGAGTGTCATAGATGCTGTTGACTCTCACGTGTGCAACCTACGCTAGGCTGGTTGATTGAGTGGGTTGTGAAGAAGGGTTGGAGCTTAGGCCTGTGAGTAGTTAAGGTTGGGCATTGGAGGCTCGATGTCAATGAAAACTGGAGCACCATGTTGCTAAAGGGGTAACGAAGGAAGTGTGGTTTGTGTAGGGAGGATCAGGAAAGAGAGTTTTTGAGAGCGGAGGTAGTTAGTGGAATGAAGATGGGTTCTCATTATTCAAAGTTATGTAGGTATTCGTAGCACCTCCTTAGTTAGCGGAATGAAGATAGGATCACGAAGATGATGCCAAGTAGTTGGGGACCAGCCATCTTTGTATTGCCGTCTTCAAAACCCAAGGTGTTGTATGATGTTGATAATGTTGGCCTTGTCTTCAAAGTGGCATTTAAGCCTTGAAAGTGATACGTCCCCCTTGTTGACCACTACTACATTTTCATTTCAATGCTCATTTGACGTTTTTGATTCCCCTCATCCGGACCCCACTTTCCACACCATGTTGGCTGTCTTGACCTTTTGTTCTGATTTTCTAAAAATTTATTGAACTTAAAATTTGAAGTACTCCAACTAGTTGCTTTGAAGGCTTTCTTTCAAATGCTGCTTTGTTGAAAACTGGGAGAGCTTTGGGTTGCTACTTAGTTTTAAAGCTTTGCGAGCCACTTCCTTTGACATAATATTGAGGTCCATTTTCAAGTGTCACTTAGATCTTCTATTTGTGATTTTGGAAACTTAAGTAGATCTGGCCCAAAATTCTGTAAATGGCCTTTTTTGTACTTGCTTTTTTCATTTGCTATTGTGGTGACCTATGAAAATGCGACTTTCAAGTTTTTTGAAAATTGTCCAGCGACTGATTAAGGATTCTTTTTCAAGTGCATCATGTAATATACTAGTGAGGCTCTAAATAATTGTTTTTAGGTTTTGAGTTGCTAGAGATGGCACTGAAATCATCCACACCCAAAGGAAGGAGCCCGACAAACCAACACACTGTCTTATCCTCGTTCTGGTGCCCATAGGAGAGTAGGGAAGGGGAATTTGCTGCTACATGTTTATTATCAGGAAGGGATGATGTCCTAAGATATCTGCTTGTATTTGTTGTGAGGTGGGATACTACTTTTTGTTGGGAGGATTTCTCCATGAAGATTTTTAGCTATAGATTGGGAATCTTGTTTGTCGGATGTATTCAAAGCTTGTGGGGGAGTTGATCATAAATAGAGAATTTGAGCATAGTCATGGGGAAGGATGATTGCTCATATTCATCATTTATGTCTCTTGGGGTGAGGTGAGTTCACCATTACCATAGGGGTTGTTTTGTTTGACATCGCTTTGTATTTAGAGGATTCAGACATTCAATTCCTCTTGGCACGGGTTCAACTTAGAGCATGCCTTTTGCTTGGCTCTGCTTGTGATTTATGATTTTTAGTTTTTATATTAATCTCAAGCCCAGTAAGGTATACTTGAATTGTAAAATAAGTATCTCACAAAATTAAACTTTCTTGACAACAAGGGAGCAACGTACATTGGTAGTGTATGACATTGGTTTCAAGAGGTGAAAGGCAATAAGGGATAGGGTACTATTAGTTGGTTTCTTTTGGGCTAGCTTATATGGATCCTTTGATTGACGCTCTTTATTTAATCATGTCATTGAGTTTATTTGATTTTCTTACATGCAAAGATGTGCCTAATAGGCTCGTCTTGCTTATAATTAAGATATTTAAGAAGGGGAAATTGTCTTGGCTTGGCTTTTCCTGGGCATTCTTCATGATTTTCTTGACACTTTCTATACTCATATCATCTACCAAAATGGGAGATTTAATATAAATGCTTCTTGCGTTGTATCTTCCTTCATAGATTCCTATAGGAGAGATTTGTAAGTATGAGGCAATAATCATAAACTTATGAGAATGAAAACACTACTATCTTGTGTATATGTAAGTGGCCCAGCATCATTGTAACACAAGAAGATTGGCTTTGATTATTGACTTACAAACTGTGTTTACATCATGTTTATACGTGAAGTAGTAAGTTGATGTTACTTAGAAAGTTACTTTTGAGAAAGGAGGCTTCTGCAATATCCACAGAGAAAGTTGATTTTGAGTTTTCAGTCCTTATTTGGCTTTCTTTTAGATATATTTGTGGCTGTCTTTTGATGAATGAAGTTGTTTTGGGTAGTTCCAACTTAGCGTTTTCATAATTTCTAATTTGAATCTCCTTAGAGGGCAATGAACTCCGTTTTTTTTCTTATGCGTATGGTAGTATTTTGGGCGTTCTCTGATGATTTTATATGAATGAGCAAAGACCAAATGAATGAGAAGTAAGCTAAAATTTTATTGCTCAAAGTATTGATATAGATTTAACAGCATTTTGGATTGGAGAATACATGAGATGCTCATGTGTTTTTCTTCTACACAGCCCTTCTATTTATATGGAAAAGAAGGGAATAAAAAAGAGAGGCAACAAGAGAGAGAGGGGGACATGAGAGTCCCATCCCAACAACTAGTGAAAACTAGCCGTTGGAATCTGTCTAACGGCTAGTTTTCCTAGCTGTTGGGGGCTTCAACAGCAGCCTTTGCTGACTTTTGAAGCCCTTTGAATGGGCCCTAATGTGGGCCATAAAATCCCAGGAAGATGGGCAGAAAGTTCTTGAAAAGGCCAGACCAAGGGCAGCTTGGAAGGGGCTTGAATTTGGCTAGAAGGAGGATGGTTCAGAAATTTTTTAGGCAGCAAGCTGAGCTATTCTTTTGGACTGCTGTTCTGGCATTTGAAGAGAGGCTTGTGTGTGATATTTCCAGCACTCCCCCTCAAGTTAGGTGTTAGGTGTGTAGATATCTATAGTACTTAATTTGCTCATGATTTTCCGAAGATGATCTGAGGAAGCCTTAGTAAAAATGTCTGCTAGCTTCTCATTGCTTCTTGTGTGAGGGTGATGATTAGCTTCTCTTGAATTTTTGGCGCACAAAGTGACAATCAACCTTAATGTGTTTAGTTCTCTCATGGAACACAAGGTTAGATGCTATATGAATGGTAGATTGATTGTTGAAGAAAAGCCTGTTGGGGTTGTAACTAAAAAACCTAGCTCCTCAACAAGAGCTTTTAACCACACAATTTCACTGGCCGCTTTGGCCATAGCATGATATTCTGCTTCGGCACTAGACCTAGATACCACATGTTGTTTTTTGCTTTTCCGGGTTACCAGATTTCCTCCGATGAATATGCAATATCCGGTAATTGATCTTCTGTCCTTGGAATCACCTGCCCAATATGCATCACTAAATCTGAGGATCTTTTAGCCGTGATTGTTTTTCATCCATATGCCCAAACCTGGAGAAGCCCTTAAGATAATGGAGAATTCTTTCAGCAGCTCTCCAATGCAGCAGCTTTGGATCATGCATGTGTTGGCTGATTCGACTAATGTCATAAGATATATCTGGCCTGGTTATAGTAAGATAGATTAGCTTCCCCACGAGTCTTTGAAATCTTTGGACATCTTCGAATCACTACTCATCATCCTTTTAACCAGCACAAAAACTAATGGGCGTACAAGCAGGTTTGGCTCCTAGCTTTCCAATTTCCTGCAAGAGATCAAGTACATATTTTCTTTGTGAAAGAATTAGCCCATTGGGACAATAGACAAGTTCAATCCCTAGGAAATATTTTAGTTTTCTTAAATCCTTAATTTTAAATTTAGATTTGAAATGATTTCTTGCTTGATCAAGTTCATATGTATCATTTCCGATAATGATAATATTGTCGACATAAACAAGTGCAATAGTGATCTTTCCTTGATTGTTTTTAATGAAAAAAGATGAATCACTATTGCACTTGCTAAAGCCATTACTTTGAAATGCCCAACTTAACTTTTCGTACCAGGCTCTTGGGGATTGTTTGAGACCATACATGGCTTTCTTAAGCCTGCACAGTTTCCCTTTTGCTGCTGAATTCCAGGAGGCAGCTCTATGTATGCTTCTTCTACCAAGTCTTCTTGCAAAGAATGCATTGACCATGTCCATTTGGTACATAGTCCATGAATGGTTAACCGCCAAGGACAGGAGGACTTTAATTGTGTTCATATTGGCAATGGGAGCAAAGGTTTCCTTGTAGTCAATTCCATAGGTTTAGGTAAATCCCTTAACCACAAGTCTTTCTTTGAACTTGTCTATGGATCCGTCACTTTTGTGTTTGATTTTATAGGCCCACTTGCATCCTATAGCTTTCTTTTCTTTGGGGAGAGATGTGATCTCCCAAGTTCCATTTTTTTTTCTAGTGCCTCAAGCTCCTCCTTGATGGCTTTCCTCCATTCGAGATGTTCTCTTGCCTCATTAAAATCTCTTGGCTCCTGAAATTGATCAATGCCATTCAAGAAAGCTTGGTGACTTAAGGAGACGTTAGTGGTACAATAAACTTCAGAAAGAGGATGAGTTGCAGACATAGAGTTATAATAAAACTTCCATTCTAAAGGAGGTTGTCTTATTCTAGTTGATTTCCTTAGGGGTCCAGGAGAAGGAGGGGAGCCAACTATTTCTTCATCAGTATCCTGAGTTCCATTTTCTCCCTCTAACCCTCTTTCCTCATCGCTATTTGAAATTCTCTGATTTTGATCTTCTTTGCATTCGGTCTCGACTTTGAGACTCATTTTCTTGATTAGCTTCTTTACTAATATTGATGGAGGGAACTTGAATATTCCATTTGCTTGGAGTAGATGTTTCCATTAGAGTGTCTTGAGACTTGAGATCTGCAAAATGGAACTCATTTTTCACAAATATCACATTTTTAGATGTGTACATTTTGTTAGATACAAGATCAAAGCATTTATATCCCTTTTCAAATGAAGCATATCCCAAGAAATCGCATTTCTTAGCCTCTTTATCCAATTTATTTCTAAATTGCTTGGGAATATGGACATAGCAAGTACACCCAAAAACTTTTAGATAAGAGACGGGTTTTCTTTTGAGGAGAATTTCTAATGAAGATTTTCCGTTTAAAGTTTCTATAGGCATCAAATTGATAGGGTGTGTTGTCGTCTTCACAGCTTCAGCCCAATAGATTTTGGGAACACTAGCGTGAAATAATGAGGTTCTAGCAGTTTCTAAGAGATGCTTGTTTTTTCTCTCAGCCGCTCCATTTTGTTGTGGAGTGTAAACACTGGATTTTTGATGTATAATTCATTTCTCTTGTAGAGACTCTTCAAATGCATTACTTGTATATTCTCTCCCAAGGTCGGTTCTAAATATTTTAATGTTTACGTTTTGTTTAGTGACATATCTATAATAGCACTTAAAGGCTTCAAATGCTTCTGCTTTAGTTCTTAACATGAATGTCCATGTATATCTAGTTTTGTGATCTATAAACGTGATAAAATATTTAAAACCATTACTAGAGGTAACAGGAGAAGTACATAAGTCAGAATGTACGAATTCAAAAAGGTTTTCATATATAGTTTTGGAAATTGGGTAGTTCATTCTAGTCTCCTTTCCCAATATATAGGCTTTAAAATACCTATCTACTAGATTCAATTCAGGAAATAGGTGTTTTAAAGCTTGTTTCCCTAGGTGACCGAGATGAGCATGCCAAAGTAGTGATGGATTTTCATGTTGCACTGAGAGTGCATAGCTATTTTGATCCAAAAAGTACAAGTTATTCTTCCTAAACCTCTTGCCAATCATACAATTTGACTTACGGTTTTGAAAAACAACCTTGTTAGGATCAAAGATAACTCTGTAATCTTGATCTTTAGTTACTTTACTAATTGACATTAAATTAGAATTAAACTCAGGGACATATAATGCATTAGTGGTTTTTCCTAGAAGTTCAAACTCACCCATTTGTTTAATTGCTAAAATATTTCCATTAGCTACTTTAACAATTTTCTTGTCGGAGAGAGGTTTCAATTTTTTAAAGCATTTTCTATCTTTAACCATGTGATGATCGCATCTAGAATCAACCACAAATGAATTAGAAGAGTTTGGATCAAGATGAATACCTAAGATATTGGCTGAATGCTTGAGAAGCTTATGAATTTCATCAAGTTTGCTGTCGAATTTATTTTCAAGAGCTGCAATCTGCTGAACAGAGGCACAGGTAGTTGGCATAGGCTGGATGGATTGGTGAGAAGATGCCTGATGAGCTTGAGATGGCTGCTGCTAAGGCTTTTTCTTCATGAATTTAGGCATCAAATGTGGGTGAAGGAACCTACATTTTATCCTTCTTGTGTCCAGGATTTTTGCAATGAGAGCATGTGTCCCTTTTTTCAGACTGCAACACCTTATTTGTTTCTGTTTTATGCTGAACAGCAGCAAATCCGTGCACTTCCACTTTCTGAACTGGATTTTCTTCAAGTCTTAAGACTTGTTTCAGTACTTTGAACCATGTTCTGAACTTCTTGGAATGAAGGAAACTCCTTCATTTTGAGTATTTCCTGCCGAAGGTTTGAGAAGGAATCATCTAGGCCCATTAGAAGAGTGAACAACATATCTTCGTCTGTTCGTTGAAGAAGTGTCTTTATATTAGCAGTTGGAGGTCTGAGTGTATTCATTTCATTCCATAAGTCCCTGTGTTCACCAAAGAATTCTGGAAGAGTCTTTCCCTCCCTCTTAAGTGCAAAAATTTTTCTTTTAAGCTCAAAGATTTTGCCTGTGTTGGATTCCTATCCATAGACAGCTTGTAACTGATCCCACAAGGCCTTAGCATTTGGAATGCATGAGATCATTGCCTTGTGAGTTTTATCCAGTGACATTTGCAGAAGTACAACCACTTGATCATCTCTTTTCTTCCAGCTGCGAAATTGTGGATTGGACACTTCAAGGGGTTCATCTAGAATGTGATTTTCAAGATTATAGAAGTTGAGAGATCTCATGGTGGTGTCTTTCCATAGATTATAATTTGTAGCATCTATAAGAATTGAAGAAAACATTTGAGTGTTTATTTGAGGTGGGTCACCGAATCCAGAGGAGGATGGGATTGAACTTTGCTTTGAGACCATGATGATTTTATATGAATGAGCAAAGACAAAATGAATGAGAAGTAAGCTAAAATTTTATTGCTCAAAGTATTGATATAGATTTAACCACATTTTGGATTGGAGAATACAAGAGATGCTCACGGGTTTTTCTTCTACACAGCCCTTCTATTTATATGGAAAAGAAGGTAGAACAAAAGAGAGGCAACAAGAGAGAGAAAGGGACATGAGAGTCCCATCCCAACAGCTAGTGAAAACTAGTCGTTGGAATCTGTCCAACGGTTAGTTTTCCTAGCTGTTGGGGGCTTCAACAGCAGCTTATGTTGACTTTTGAGGCCCTTTGAATGGGCCCTAATGTGGGCCATAAAATCCCATGAAGATGGGCAGAAAGGTCTTGAAAAGGCCAGACCAAGGGTAGCTTGGAAGGGGCTTGAATTTGGGCCGGAATGAGGATGGTTCAGAAATTTTCTGGGTAGCAAGCTGACCTACTCTTTTGGACTGCTGTTCTGGCATTTGAAGAGAGGCTTGTGTGTGATATTTCCAACATTCTCTTCCTAACTTGTTGTGATCAAGACTTTGTATTGTACTTGCAAATTCTTTTAGTGGAATGCCCAAGGGGATGTTGCAAACAAAAAGCAGGTATTTTTGTGTTTTCCTTTTGTGAAAATCATAGATAGTTCTGTGGAATACATGAAGAGAGGCTTGTGTGTGATATTTCCAACATTCTCATCCTAACTTGTTGTGATCAAGACTTTGTATTGTACTTGCAAATTCTTTTAGTGGAATGCCCAAGGGGATGTTGCAAACAAAAAGCAGGTATTTTTGTGTTTTCCTTTTGTGAAAATCATAGATAGTTCTGTGGAATACATGAAGGTGAGGAGAAAAGGATGCTCTCTCATGACCATTCGTAGTAACACAAGTATTCCAGATGTTGAAGTTACACATCCATATGAAAGATCATTCAATGTCAATGGACAGAGGTTGAAGCACTAGTATGGGGGAGAGATTGCTAAAAAGAGACATTCTATCCCTTTCTGTGATCCAGAATGAACTAAAATGAAGAATGTAGCTCTAGACTATAAATGATGTTGGGAGGCAACCCTACCCATACTATTCCTTCTTTCAAAAAAAAAAAAAATATTAGTGATGCATGCTAGAAAAGCAAAAGCAAATCATTCAACTTCATGCCCACACTTAAGATTAGACATTGTCCTTGATGGATGCAACGACTCAGAGTTGTGACAGTTTTCCTTTTTTTTTTTTTTAATAAAGAAAACAAAGGAACTGAAAGCAAAAGAAATGAACTAGAAACTCCCCAGAAATATTTGAAGTGAGGACGCATTGTGGTTTATTTGTCCTCAGACTCCTCCATCACATCATCCTCGTCCATTGGCTCAGTGGTGGCATCGATGTAGGGAGGAGGGGATCGAAGGGATGAGAAGTCCTCCATACTGATTCCGCTTTTGGCAGTGATGTGTAGCATCACTGCAAGTGCTTCCTGAGACCGGACCATGTATCTTTTTCATTGGCCCAAATGACATGTGAGGCTGCCAAACTGTTCAGTCATGTTAGATACCCTGCATCCCTTCCTATTCCTAGACAGCGCCAGTGCACCTCATGGAATGAGAAAAGGCGCGGACATATTGCCTCAAAAGTGGTGACAATATCCTTGGCATCCTTGGTGTGAGATAAGAGGAATTGAAGATTGAAGTCACTCATGGTAGGGGTGAGCTGATCATATTCATCGAAGGGGATTGTAGTCCACTCTCAAAGGTGCATAATCAAAGGAAGGGAAGCACTACCTGCCTTCATCCAAACCGTGTGTTGGATGCCGTGAAAAATGATTTCACCCACATTAAATTGCTTGCCTTTAAGAATGCAATAGACGAGTAGAGCTTATTCTCTAGTCATATTTGCCAGGTGACAAATAGCAACCAAGCCCAAGTGAGAGCACACAAAGTAGTACCATACCTTGACCGAGCAAGTACTATAAAACAACAACCACCACCTGAACCTTAATCCCAAAATTTGGGGTCGGTCACGAGAGACAAATATTCGGAAAAAAATAAAAATAAAAACAAAAAAATAAAAAATAAATAAAATAAAACAAAAAAAGTGTTGATTTAATTTGTGCGGATTCTCCTACGCTACTGATTCCTTTCAAAGATTATCTTCTCAACTAAATCTTTAACTACATGTCTTTATGGATAACTTGTATCCAAATTTTCAACGTTCTACCTTTATGTTTTACTAAATTTCATATATTTAAGTTCTCGGTCTTTTTAATTAGTGTCTTTAGGTCTTCGTTGCACACGTCTAAATCACCTCATATGATATTCTTGCATTTTATCCACAATTGAATCAACTCCCAACTTATTACGTATCTCTTCATTTCTAATTCTATCTCTTCTAGTTTTGTCATACATCCGTCAAAGCATTCTTATTTCAGTTATAACCATTTTATACTCGTGTTGTTAAATGGCCTAACACTTGGTGCCATACAATAGTATAGGTTTTATTGCGATTCTATAGAACTTTCTCATTGCAGTTATATTTTCACATTTTATCCATAATTGAATCAACTCCCAACTTATTACGTATCTCTTCATTTCTAATTCTATCTCTTCTAGTTTTGCCACACATCCATCAAAGTATCCTCATTTCAGTTATAACCATTTTATACTTGTGTTGTTGTTAAATGGTCTAAATTATTTTTTTTTTTTTTTAAAAATTTTATAAAAAAATTTTTTTTAAAAAATTTAAAAATTTAAATTAAATTTTATTTATTTTTTTTTTTAATGGAACCAAGATATCTAAAATATTCACTTTTTGATACGTTTTTTCTTTCTAACCTAATTATTTTTTCACCATTATGATGATTATCAGTAAACCTACATTTCATATACTTAGTTTTTTACGTTTGTAATCTAAATTCTCTGGATTTCAAAGCCCATCCATAACTCCAAGTTAGTGCTGATACGCTTTCTAGTTTTATCAACCAACACTATATTATCTGCAAACAGCATATACCATGGTATTGCATTTTAAATGTTTTTTTTTTGTGATTTCTTTTATCACTATTGAAAAAGAATGAAACTTAATGCCGAATCTTGATGAAACCCAATTTTAATAGGAAAACTATTGGTCAGACCCGTAAATTCTTACATTGGTTACAACTCCTTTATATATATCTCTAATAAGATTAATGTATTTCAAGGAAATCCCTTTTTTCATGAACGCCCACTACAATACGTTTATAGGAATCTTATCATATGCATTTTTTAAGTCAATGAATAGCATATGTAAGTCTCTCTTCCGTACTCTAAATGTCTTCATAAAGTGTCTTAACTAGTGAATTGTTTTATTGGTGGATCATTCTGGTATAAATTCAAATTGAATCTAAGACACTTATTTTCAATTTCAATCTATACTTTATCATTCTCTCTCATAGTTTCATAGTATAATTCATAAGTTCAATTCCTCTGTAATTGGAATGATCTTGTATGTTTCTTTTATTCTTATATAGGGGTACAAGTGTGTTCTTTCTTCGTGTTTGAGATATTTTCTTGATTTGCTAAATTTTGTTGAACAGATCCGTTAGCATTACTATATCAAATTCACCCAAACACTTTCACACCTCAATAGGAATGCCATCAGATTTTATGGCTTTATTATTCTTCATTCTCTTTAAGGTCTCCTTTACTTTATGGGGACGAATATTACGTTTAAAATCTCTATTAATCTCTTCTACAGATATCACACTATTCCCTATGTCTCTTGTATTCTCAACGTTAAAGAGATTATTAAAATAATTCTTCTGACACTTTCTTATATTCTCATTTTTTTACAAGTATATTATTGGTTTCACTCTTAATACAATTAATACCATTGAGATTTTTTTCCTTCCTCTCCCTTAGGTTGGTAATTCAATAAATCTCTCTTTCTCTTTCTTTAGTTTTTAATCTCGTTGTACACCTTATTCTTTGATTTGTGAATAATCTTTTTCACCTCATTTTTTTGTATTTTTGTATTTTTCATATAAATCGCTACTTTATCACTCTTAAGGTTATGACACCTTGTTTCATTCGAATAGCAGTTTATATTTTCTTGTTCTATCACCACGACTCCTTGTCTATTGGAGCTTGACCCTTAGATATGCCTAGAAACTCCCTACCTATACTCTTAGTATTATTAGATATCTCTTTCCACATTGTTTCTGAATCATCATTAGCAGACCAACTTGCTATTTAAATAAATGTCTCTAAAAGTCGTCACCTTTTTTTCTTTCAGACTCCACTTAATTTTCGGCTCCACAAATGGACGATATTTCTTTCGCTTTTTAAGCACACATACATTCAAAACTAAAAGTCTATGCTGAGTTGCTGCAGCAAGGAAAGGCCTTTCCTCGGGACGATTAGAGAAATTAAAGATCAACAAAAGGAGTCCAAAAGGGTTCAAAATAGAAGTCCAAAGAAGCTTAGAAAAGCCCAAGAAGTCAGCCTAAACAGTCAAGGGTATTTTGGGTAAAAGTTATAAAGACTAGTTTTTGGTTTGTCTCTACCAACTAGTTTTGTCGACCGGCGAGTTTATGAGTCTATTGACTAGTTGAACCTTATTCCTATATAAATAAGTGTCTCACCTCTCAAATATTTTGTATATGGAAGAACAATCTCTTCTTCCTTTGTCTAAACTCTCTGTACTTTTGTAATTTTTTTTCAAGAGACAATCCTCTCTTTTGTAATGCATTCTTGAAATATAATACAAAAATCTCTCAATCAGTTTTATTCAAACACTTGTGTTCTTGATATCATTATTATAATATCAACAAATACTTTATTTATAGTCTAGAGTTAGACTCTTCATTTTAGTTTGCTCAGGATCACAAAGAGTGATATAATGTCTCTCCTTAGTAATCTCTCCTCCATAGTAGTGCTTCTACTTCTGTTGATTGACCTTGAATGATCCTCTATGCTCTAATACTCATGTTACTAAGAGTGGTTGTGATCATCCAGATTATAGTTGCGAGATTGGTTTGTACAATCATTTTAGTCCGACTTCAACAATCACTTTAAGAGATATTTCAGCCTGCCAACCAAGTAGGTGCAGATGCTTGTTGTGCCAACCAGTCATTTTAGCCTCATGAATTGCAACCATTCTAGTTCAACTTGCCAACCAATTTCCTAAATATCTCAGGCGAACCTGATATAGAACGAAAATGGTGGTCGGTTTCTGCAGCACAAACCCTAAGGCTAAGAAGAGAAATCCATTTCAAGAGATAAAACACAATGAGGGTTGAGAGAAAAATTTTATTGATTTAAAAGCTAAAGTCTATATTACAATGTGGAATATGATGTTTAAATAGCTTAAAAATCCTAAGTAAAATAGGAAAGTAAATAAGAAAATTTTGGATAATATTCTAAAATAAGATAAAAATACAATAAATAAAATAAACTAAAGAATGACAGAAACAAACCCTTGGGCTAGCTTAGGGTTGGGCACATGTGTGCTCAAAGCTAAACCTTTGTTTGTGGTGTGGTGGAGTGTGATCCCCTGCCTGGCTTGAATGGCTTATTCTCACACATCTTTATGCATTTATTGCCTCCTTTTGAGTATAAATTCGACCTTGGCACTGCCCTTTTAACCTAATGACTGATCTTCAAATTTGGAGGGACCTTGTTCATTGTCAGTCTCCCTTGCTTGGGAAGAACCAACCTCAAGTTTGATTCAAAATTCTGACACGAGTTGTAGTGCAAGGCCACACCAAAATCAGAGAGGGTTAGCTTCTTCTTGCTGTTTAATATGTGTGTGTAAAAGAGATCAAATACAAAGGGATCGAGAGCTTTATGAGTTATAAAAATCAATACCCTGATGTTTCTGAGCTTCAAAACCTTTTCTTCTACTCTATCTTCTCAACACCCATAAAATCAATAACACACTTGAGCCTCAATTGCATCCTTAAGAACACTTCATCAACTTTAGACTCCAATGGACCTACTCACATATTCGACCATCAAACAATTCCTTAAGAACGACCCCCTCTTCGTCTATTACCAACTTGTCCCTTTAACAACTTCCTTAAGGTTTACCGGCTCAACTCTTATGACCTCCCTCATTTCAAAGTCCACTTTATGAACAACTATTTCCTCCTCCTCTTTTGTCCTTAGTTTTGTAACTTTAATAAGAACAACTACAGGTTCAACTAATTCTACATTCGAGATTGTCGAATTATGTGGTCTTAATAGGAAAGTTGTGTGATTGTGTGACTTTTGACTCCTTGAATTATGAGATCTAATGGGATTGACTTTGAGGATTGATATAAGATTGACTCCTTGAATTATGGGAGAATTGACTTCTTAATAATGGGTTGATGTAGGATTAACTTTGGATAGTTCCCTGTTTTGTATGATTCGATTAGATTATTTTCTATTTTTTATAACCTAGAATAGTTTCTTATTTTTGTATGATTTGATTAGATAGTTTCCTAATTTTTGTAATCTAGAATAACTTATAAATGTTATGTACAATTTCATTCAATTAAATGAGAAACACAGAGAAATTATTTATCCCTGTTTTGTGTCATGGTATCATAGCTCTAGATTTTTCCTAGGAGATCAAATTGTATTTTTTTTCTTTTTTTTTCTCTGTTTTTTGTTCTGTTTTTAGTTCACAAGCAGAGTATATTTCACTGTGTTTGTGCAGCCTTCATTGCTGTTCTGCCATCTGCTTTTCTTCTTCTTCTTCTCCAAATTCCTTTCTTGTTAAAATTCCAATTTTTAACCCGAATACTTCATTCTCTATTCCACCCTTCTTTTCCCTCGAATCCTTTCAAATCACATGTCTAAGTCAATTGAAACCAACCCTGTTTAGCAAGGGCTTGCCACTGAGAGTTTTGCTACAGTCTCAACAGGAGAATTGCAGAATATATAGGTTGCATATCGATTGAATAGGAAGAACTATCTAAAGTGGTCACGTTGGTCTATACATTTATAAAGAGAAGAGACAAATTGAGCCATTTGTGAGGCACAGGGCCTAGAGGGGATTCTAAATTCAACACATGGGATGAACAAGATTCCATGGTGATGTCATGGTTGTGCAATTCGATGCCTTCGAAAATTAGCGATACGTGTGTTTCTCCAAACCTCCAAGGAGATTTGGTTTGCTATCTAACAAACATTCTCTAAGGTTCATGACGCTGTCTAGATTTATGAAATCAAGACAAAAATTTCGTCTACCAAACAAGATACTCGGACTTTCATGGAATATTCGAGTTTCTTGCAATGCTTGTGGCAGGAGATGGTCCATTACCTATGTACTCATGGCAGGCCCAACTGAAGTCCCAATAACAAGCACATGTGGCAAGCACTCAATTAAGCAATGAAAGGAGTCATCAACGTACATTTTTCTAGCATTCTCAGGTATCTCTTCTTCCAGTTGTGCTACTAATGTCTCAGAAAAAATTTCTCCGAATATGTGGTTAATAGATTCTGAAGCCACCGATCACATGAACTATTCCTCCAATCTATTTTCTTCATATACTTCTTGCTCTAGTCATAAGAAAGTAACTATAGCTAATTAGTCCATCACCACTATACTAGGCAAATGGACATTTATATATGCGATTCTCTCATGTTAAAAAATGTCCTATATGTTTTGAAACTCTTTGCAAATCTTGTTTTCATTCAAAAGCTTACTCACGATTCCAATTGCAGTATAACCTTTTTTCCTTCATACTATCTATTTTAGGAGCATGGCACGAGAAGGATGATTGGACATGCTAGTGAAAGAGATGGTCTTTACCACATGGAAGATCAAAGTGGAAGAACTATTGTTAAGAATTCCCTATCTGCGTCACTTTTTTCTGAATCTGTCATGTCAAATGAAGATAAAGTATGGCTTTATCATCGTCGTTTAGGTCATCCATCGTTTAACCCTTAAGTTGATGCTTCCGTCATTATTTAAAGGGTCTACTTTTGAGTCTTTTCATTGTGATGATTGTGAACTTTCCAAGCACAAATGTGTTTCATTTCCAATAAGCCATACAAAAACATCCGTTTTCTTTCATTAATAGTGATATTTGGAGACCCTCCACACTTCCAAATATTGTTGAAAGGAAGCATCACTCAAGACCCACCAATTAGGGCCTCTTAAATACACTCTAAAAGATCCAGATCCAAGGATGTTTTTCAGCCCAAGTTATAGGCCCTCAAATGGGCCCAAAAGCCCAAGGAAAAAGCCCCAAAAAGGGGCTATCCCCAACAGCCAGCATGGCAGCTAGCTGTGGGGAAGTTCCAATGGCTAGTTGGTACTAGCCGTTGGGGAGAGGGCCCCACAGCCCTCTCCTCTCTTCTTTTCCTTCTCCCATTTATTTTCCTATAAATACCCGCCTCTAGAGCCTTGTAAAAGTATGAGCAAATGCTCCAAAACTACCAATGTGTTCTTGTATTGAATATCAATAAAATCCAGAATTTATTTCTCTTCAATTTTGTTCTTCATACTTTGATACTTAAACAAATATTTCTAGTGGAAAGTGGTTTGTTTTGTTTATTGATGATTGTATACGAGTAACATGGATCTATCTTTTAAAAAATAAATCTAATTTTGGCATTGCTTTCCCCAATTTTTACAATATGATCAAAACACAGTTTGATGTGAGAATTAAGTGGTTTTGTTCCGATATGTCAGAGACTATTCCAATCAATCTCTCTCTCCTTTGTTTCAAAAGGAAGGGATCATTTATGAGTCTTCTCGTGTTAGGACTCCACCACAAAATGGAGTCATCGAGTGTAAAAATGGCCATCTTCTAGATGTCACAAGAGCTTTGTTGTTTCATGAAAATGTACCCAAACAATATTGGGGAGAAGCTATTTTAACCGCCACACATCTTATTAATAGACTTCCAACTCGGGTCCTTGACTTCAAAAGTCTATTTGAAATTCTCACAAAGTTCCCCCTCCCCAATTTTAATGTTTCAAACAATCTTATTCCTAGAATTTTTGGAAGTGTTGCCTTTGTCCATGTCCACTCTCAAAATAGGAGAAAACTTGATCCATGTGGTCTTAGGTGTATTTTCATCGAGCATTCTTCCACACGGAAGGGTTATAAGTGTTTCCATCCCATTACTAGAGAATTTGTTTTCTCTGCAGATGTTACGTTTGTCAAAAATGAGTCTTTTTTCCAACACTCTTATCTTCACAGGGAGAACGTTAGTGAAGATAAAGTGAAAGACATGCTTTTTCCTTATTTTCCCACCAAGCTGTTGAGTATTCATCTCCATTAAACCTGTTTAGAGTCACATGTTGAGTCACTCCAACCTAATGTTGAGTCACCCAAGTTATGTGAAGTGATGAAAGATAAGGGGAAACAAGATAACAATCAACCACTGCAGGTCTATTCCAAGAAGAAATTCCAGTTTCTCGATCGGTACAAATAGAATCTCCCATTCGTGCAACTGCCCAAACACTCGAAACCGCTTCCACATCGTCAGCTGAGCCCATCGAATTAGTAGATGAACCGGAAAAATCAAGTGATGTCGACCTTCCAATTGCATGTGGGAAAGGAACCAGAACCTGTATTAAATATCCGTTGTACCTATTCTTGACCTACCAAAGCATTTCTCAAAGCAATAGAGCCCTCTAAAGCAACCTTCACTCAATTTCCATTCCGAGTAATCTTTCTGAGGCATTAGTTAACAAGAAGTGGGAGGATGCTATGAAAGTGGAGATGAAAGCTCTCAAAAGGAATGAGATATGGGAGTTGGTTAAATAACCAATATGAAAGAAACCGGTAGGATGTAGATGGGTTTTCACTGTGAAGTATAAGTGAGACGGCTCGGTAGAAAGATACAAAGCAATGTTAGTTGCCAGAGAGTCACTTAAATCTATGGCATTGATTATTTTGAGACATTTGCTTTGGTTGCAAAGATGAATATAGTACGGGTCCTTTTATCATTGGCTTCCAATTTTGGGTGGAATCTATAACAATTTTATGTTAAGAATTTATCTCTCCATGGTGACCTAGAGGAAGATATCTAATATGGAATTCTTGCGGACTTTGAATCTAAAGAGGGAATAGTGTGCAAGTTGAAGAAAGCTCTCTATGGACTCAAACAATCACTAAGAACCTGGTTTGGAAGTTCACCAAGGCGATGATATCCTTAGGATGTAAAGAAGATCAAGATAACCATTCTTTGCTTGTAAAACACTCAAATGTAGGAAGAGTGACACTCCCATTGGTGTATGTTGACGATATTATCGTAACGGGCAATGATGCAACAGAGATGGATAATTTATAATGATGTCTTCTAAAAGAATTTGAAATGGAAAATTGAAATACTTCCTAGGTATTGAAGTGGAACATTCGAAACAAGAGATCTTTATTTCTTAACAGAAGTACTTTCTTGATTTGCTAAAGGAAATGGGGAAGTTGAATTGTAAGCTGGTCGACACACCGATTGAGTTCTATCATGGACTATGTGATGCTCCAGAGGATCCTGTGGTTGACATAGGCTCTCACTAGAGGCTTGTCGGGAGGCTAATCTATTTGGCACATGGGAGACCAGATATTGCACTTGCAGTGAGTGTTGTGAGTAGATTTATGCATAATCCTAAAGAAATGCATCTTAAAACAGTTCATAAAATCTTGCAATACTTAAAGGCAATCCCGAACGAGGTATTTTGTTCAATAAAGGTGGAAGCATGATGTATGAGGCCTATATCGATGTTGATTATGCTAGGTCACTGGATGATGGGAGGTCAATTTCAGGATATTGTACCTTCTTATGAGGCAATCTTGTAATGTGGAGAAGTAAGAAACAAAACGTGGTGGCAAGATCAAGTGCAGAGTTTAAATTTAGGTCAATGGCATTGGAAATATGTGAATTACAATAGCTGAAGATAATTCTTGATGATTTGAAGATAAAATGGGAAGGACCAATGAGGTTGTATTGTGACAACAAATCTGCCATTAACATCGCTCATAATCTTGTACAACAAGACTTAATGACGCATATAGAAATTGACAAACATTTTATCAAGGAGAAGCTTGATAACGGCCTAATATGTACGCCATTCGTTTCAACAAAGGATCAATTAGAAGATGTACTCACAAAAGGGCTGTCAAGTACTTTGTTTCAAGAGATTGTTAGCAAGTTTGGAATGGAGGATAACCAATTCATCAGCTTGAGGGGGAGTGTCGAATTTGTGGCCTTATTAGGAAAGACGTGTAATTGTGTGATTTTTTGACTTATTGAATTATGAGATTGATTTAGGACTGACTTTGGAGATTGATATAGGATTGACTCCTTGAATCATGGAATTGATATTGGATTGACTTTGGATAACTTCTTATTTTGTATGATTCGATTAGATTGCTTCCTATTTTTTGTCATCTAGAATAGTTTCTTATTTTTGTATGATTTGACTAGATAGTTTTCTAATTTTTATAATATAAAATAGTTTATAAATTGTCATCTATAATTTCATTCAATTAAATGAGAAACACAAAGAAATTATTCATCTTTGCTTTGTGTCAGGAATCAATGATATGTTCATCCCATTCTGAGTTTCGTTGTGATTGTTGAACATAATCGAAAGACAAAAACCATTCCATCAACAATCGCCTTGTCTGTATCCATGTAGCACCTGTCTACAAGCAACACTCCTCCTAACTTCTAACAACCAATTCCACCACTTAAAACCCCTTGTGATATTTTATTTTCTACAATCCTAATCATCTAGAATCCAGATATCCAATACCATGCAACCGATCCAAAAATTTTCTCTCATGAAGTCATTATCCCAATAAATCTTTGATATCTCTGTTTTTGATTTTCGAAATAGTCTACATTCCATGATCAACATTGTGAAATTGGTTGCTCCCTTCAGTCTCCATTGATTTTTTGTGTTTGTCTCCATTATCGGATTGAACCGGCTTTGATACCTATTGACACAATTTAAAGTGGTGGTGGGATTTATTTAGCAAAAACATTAAATTTAGGAGAGGAATCCATTTCAAGAGATAAAATCCAACAAGTTTATTGATTCAAAAGCTAAAGTATGCAATACAATATGGAATATGATGCTTACATTGGCCAAGACTCCCAAGTAAAATAGTCTTCTAAATAAGAAAAGCTTAGATAATATTCTAAAATAAAATAAAAATACAATAAATAAAATAAACTAAAGAAACAACAAAAAACAAGCATTTTGGCTAGAGCTGGGATTGGGCACCGGTGTGCCTGACCTGGCCTTGTCCAGATTTTGGGCACATGTGCCCATTTTGGTGCATTTGTGCCTGAAGCGGCACCTGTATTTCTATTCTGCACCTGTATTCTGCTCCTAGTGGCTTGAATGACTCCTTCACATGCCTCTTATATGTGTTGATTGCCTTGTTTTTTCAGAATAAATTTATCCTCAGTGCTGCACTTTTAACCCAAAGACCTGATCTTCAATTTTGGAGGTACCTTGGCCTCTGCAAAACCCACTATCCCCAACTGTAAGTTGAAACTTACAACACCTACTTTCCTTGTTTATGCCTATAAATCAAGAATATATTTCCTCTTAGACAAGAAGATACCCTTTTACATCTTATAACTTCAATGCCCAAAAAGTACTTTAACAAACTTAAATCTTTCATTTGAAACCATTTCAAAGAATGATTTAAGGGATGAGATGCTACCAGAATTACTTCTCGTGGTAACAATATCATCCATTCTTATGTTTCTTTACTTATGTATATTATGTGATATCCATCCTTGTTATCCATCCTTGCATATTCCATTCTTTCAAATATATTTCCCCTGATACTGTCTCTTTTTGATTTATCATTTATGTATATATCCTCCTAGCTGGATGACCTAATTGTATGTTATGTGGAAACAGACACTCTTTTAGGTTTCTTTACCTATGTTGCTCCGATAATGTGTAGAGGAAAATTTTTGTATGTAGTGGGTTCATGACATTTGGTAAGTTGGGATCAAGTTTCAAAACCTAATTTTGACAATGGTAGAGTAGTTTATATCTTAGTAATGTAGTATCCAGAAATAATTCATTGGCAAGTAACTGATTTTAGAGATTTCTGCACCCAATACTTTATTGCATAAGGTTATAAAGAGTAAGCATAGGATTTCCCAATGCAGTCCTTGGAAATTCATCTCTTATCTATATCATATTTTTCTTCCTCTTGTGTAATTTAAAGTGGGTGATGTTATCGTGCCATTTTTCAAGGAGGATCATGGATTTAGTAATCACTCTTGTCCACTTCTTTCCATTGTCTTTATAGGTTATCTAGGTTTCATTTCACTCTTATAAAAGATTTTTATAATTGAGAGGGACACTTAAAATCTTTTGGGATTTTCATTTTATCAGAAATTTTAATGATGTTGCAGATTTCTCTTCTTTAATTTTCCTCTTTTAAGGAAATAAACTTTCCCATAAGAACCAAAATAGTAGGATTTGGAATTTGATATTTTTTCTTTTACTTGAAAATCTTTGTTTTTTCATCTTATTTGTGTTCCCCAACACCCTCGGTTTGTTTTTGAATGTGAATGGTCTCCCACATAGGGAAAACACCAACAAGAGCCACATCAGCCTTGCATGGCGTGGCTAGCTCGCTAGCATTCTTAAAGAAGCGATTCTAACATTTCGAGAATGTAACAGTAGGCAGCTGCATTTTGAATCAATTTTTTCCATCCTTTGGATTGCAAAACTGTGACTAGGGACTGAGAGATGTTTTTATCTTAGATTAGTATGGAGTATTTGGCTCGCAAAAGCCATCTTATTATTTACTTTCCTTTTTTACTTTTCTTATATATTTACTTTAAGATTATATCTCTTCAAATCATTTCTTCTTACACTAAAGGACAAAAATGGATTTCCCTGCTTTGTATCAAAGCTCTTCAAATCGTTTCGCTTTCCGTTACTTTTCTTATTTACTTTCCTTATATATTTTCTTTAAGATTATTTCTCTTCAAAACATTTCTTCTTACACCAAGGAAAAAACTGATTTCCCTGCTTTGTATCAAAGCCAAGTCTGGATAATTTGGACCGGAGGAATGACAAAGTTAACCTGTCTGTAACATGTGAAAAATCCAATGCACTAATGATTTTATAATCTTACATAATTAGCATCACGTGATTGATGCGCTTTGAAGGTTATGAACAATTAGCCTCTGGTTAGGATTAATGTATCTTAAAAATTTTTTGCTTGCAGTTTGGTCGCAAATTCGGATTTGCTAATGAAACACAACTATCTAAAAGTATCTAGACATATCTCATCAATGATAGTGTAACGACTAATAAAATTTATCCCAGACCAATTTTTTGGAATTTATAATTTCCCTTGTGTGTTCTTGCAAGATGTACTACTCATCAACAAGCTCCATGAATGGAAAGAAAACATTTTTGGTACCCGAATCCATCAAGTCTAGAGATGGATTTGTTTTTGCGGTCTGTCTTTGAAACATCTCAACTAGTATAGTATTTACTTATAAACTCCACCATCCCTTGCCAAAAAGGAAAAAAGAAGAGAAAAGAAAGTGAAAAGAAACCCCCAAGTTTATGCACCGACAAAAATTAATGTAATTATTATTTTTATTTTTCTTTTCAAGATGCTAAAGTGTAATAGTTAAAATCAGCAAATGGATTTCCTTTTCTGCTCTGCAGAATTTCGATTTTTTCCTTTTAAGCCTGCAGTTAAATCTAGAGGTAGATAAAATCTTACACTAACGAGGTACTCTGAACTAATTAATTTAGGTTTTAATATTCATGTCACTTGTGTGCACCTCATGCCTTATAAGTGCGAAAAGTGGGTGCCAAACAATAGAAATTTTAAATGTGTCAATATGCTTGATTGTACTTGAACTTGGGTTGTTTCACTATACCATGTAAATTAATTGATTAATCTAAAAGATAAATTGGAAGAAAGAAGGTGGGTTAATTAATTCACAATTTAATAGAGTTTGGTTTAGTGTCATTGATGAATGATATGGACGAGGATTTGTTTTCAATTAGATACTTTGTTTCGAGGAAAAATGTATAAAAATGAGAAGTTAAGGAAGATTATTGTTGAGGTAAAAGAAAAAAAAAGCCAAGTCATTAGAAGTTTCTCAATTTTGTTGAATAATAATCTTTACTATGCCTCAAAGGCATATCACCAGTTACAAGATTATTGCTGCAAAGAGAGCCTCTCCATCGAGTCCTCAACCCCCTCCTCCCAACAGAAAGAAAACCTTAGACATTGTTTCTAGAGGAGACACCATGAGTATCCCCCACATCATCCATCATAGGCTCCTTGTGAGCCTGAATCTGCTCCAAAAGCTTTGTGAGCATTTCCATTTTATCCTTCAGTTGACCCAAGGTGAGGTCATCATCTAAAGGAGCCCGGGTTCTTTCAGCCTGGAGCTGATTCACAATCTCCTCTCCTCTCTCTTTTTCAGCTGCAATGTCATTAAGCACATTGGTTAGCTCTTGACTACGCCTTGATGAAGCCTCTTGTGCGATAAAGTCAATTGGTGGTGGTGAGGCTCCATGTGCAAAACTATTCAATACTGTTCGAAGGGATGGGCTACCAAATGAGAATGGTCTGCCACTTGGGGAAAATGCAACAAGAGCCACATCAGCGTTGCATAGCGTGGCTAGCTCGCTAGCCTTCTTAAAGAGGCCATCCTTGCGTTTGGAGAATGTGACACTCCTAGCAGCTGTGTTTTGAATCATCTCCATTGGTAATCTTTGCCGTCCTTTGGTCTTCTTTCCTTCCATTTCAAAACTATAGAAAGAGAAATCAAGATATTTATTTATTTTTATCTTTGATTAATATTGAGTATTTGGCTAAACAAACTATTTATATTATGGGCCAGAACTTAGCCTATATATATATATGTTATTGCCTTCCGTTACTTTTCTTATTTACTTTCCATATATATTTACTTGATCATATCTCTTCAAATCATTTCTGCTTGCACTATAAAAAAAGATCTCTTCTGGTTTGTATCGAAGCGAAGTAACGTGAATATGGACCAGAGGAACAACTTAAAGTTAACCGGTGAAAATCCACAACATATGAAAAATTCAATGCACTAATGATTTTAAACTACCTGATATAGTCTTACGTAATCTGCAACACATGAATGATACCCTTCTTAGGCTATATACATTTAACCTATGATTAGGATTAATGTATCTTAAAATGTTTTTGTTGTAGTTTGGTTGCAAAATTAGATTTGCTAATGAGCACAACTATCTAAAAGTACCTAGAGATATCCTTTTAATGATAGCATCATGAGTAATAAAAATTTCTTCTAAACCAAATGTATGGTATTTTTTATTTTTCTTGTGTGCTGTTGCAAAATATACTCATCAACAAGCTCCATGAACGGAAAGAGAACAGTTTTGGTACCCAAATCCAACAAGTCTAGAAATGAATTTACTTTCTTTCAGTCTTTCTTTAAAGGATCTCAACTAGTATAGTATTTAACTATAAACTCGACCATTCCTTGCCAAAAATGACAAAAAGAAAAGAAAGAGAAATGAGACCTCCAAGTTTATGCACCAGCAAAAAACAATAGAATTACTATTATTATTTTTTTAAGATGCTTTTGTTTAATAGTTAAAATCAGCAAACAACTTCACCTTTCTGTTTTGTGGAATCTGAATTTTTTCCATTTGCACTTGACATAAATCTAGAGGTAGATAAAAGCTTAGACTTAGGAAGTACTCTGAACTAATTAATTTATGTCTTGATACTTCATGTCACTTGCGGGCACTTCATGCCTGCAGAAAGTGGGTACCAGAAATTTTAAATGTGTGGAAAGACTTGACTCTACTTGAGCATAGGATCTTTCACCATACCATGTGAAATAATTGAATAGTCTAAATGCTAAAGTTTGAAAAAACGAGGAGGGCTAATTTGTTCATATTTTTCTTAGGGTTCGGTTTAGTGTGAGTAATGAGTGATATGGAAGAAGATTGGTTATCAATTAGATTTTTTGTTTCAAGAAGAAATATATTAAGATGAAAAGTTAGGGGAGATTATTATTGAGGTAAAATCAAACTGATAATAATAAATAAATAAATAAATAAAAGGCCAAGTTATTAAAAATTTATCAATTTTGTTGAATAATAATCTCTGCAATGCCTAAAATGCATATTACCAAAAAAATTACATGATTATTGCTATAAAATATATATACATTTTCTTGCATTCAAAAAGTAAAGATGTTATTCATAGAGTGAAAAGAAATTTGAAAGGGGGCCGAAGATATCCTTATAAGGGAAGGGAAATAACAGGAAAAAAGTAGACGAAAATCAATTTATGCTTCAAGGAAAATGAACTCCAATCCCATTGGATATCTTCCAAGTCAGGTCTCTTAAGGTCCAATAATACAAAACCTAGAGAAGCTTGACAGGTGATTGGGTCACAGGAAAATGAGCAATAGAGGAACGACTTTAAAAAGTTTAGTATATCTTCCCCACCTCAAGGACCAAATCATAGTCTAAATTATATAAAAGCCATCATGGCTTTTAAATATATATTTAGATCATTTCAGATATCGTGATTGTTGTCTTTGGGATTATGTTTTTATAATTACACATACTTAGAAAGACCCTTTTGCATGAGATTAATTTTGCAACAAAATTACATGTTCGAGACCAAAACATAGTCTTTAAACTTTTGTAGCAAAAATTTGTTTAACATTATATTAGAGCATGAGCTCGTGACTTTGAATCTTACCTGTTCCTTTAACTCGGGTTAAAGTTTTTGTGTTTGAGACGCTTTTATGAGTTGTGATAAGCACATGAGAGTGAGGGATTGCTAAGCTATTAAATAATGAAAAAAACATTTCTCCTTCAGCTTAATTTTTTGGAGAAAATGGTTTGGAATTGATAATAGTTTTATATGGTACCAAAGGAGGAGTTCGTGTTCAAATCCTACTACCTCCCTTTAGCCCAATTTAATAATCTGCAAGTTTAGTTTTCTCAATTAATTTAAATTTTTGGATAGTTTGGAGTAGATAATTGTCCTATGTAGTGAAATAACATGAGGTATGGAGCTCAAATCCTATTATGCCCCTTCAACCCAATTCCACATATTAGGTGCACTATCACAACAATGTGTATGTTTTTTCAATTATAGTTGATGTAGTAAAAAATATACAAAAAACGGAGAATAAGAAATTGAGAAAAAGCAATACATAATCTAATAAGGAGATACACGTCGATCACTTTTCAACCTCTAAAACCATGATTTTTATAAATTGTCGAGGCATGATGATGCCGGGCTACTTCAGAGGAATTAGGGCGAGGTTTAGGGCAAGATATTAGAGTTTATTGCAAAAAAAGAAGGGGGAAAAACAGCTAGGTCAAAAAAAAAAAGAGAGCAATTAGTGGGAGGAAAGAAGATAGTTTTGCAAGCATAACACTAGTAAGTCTTTAGAGTTCACACTTAGGGCAAGAAAGCATCACACTTTCAATGGTTTTAGAGAACTCAGAAGCATAAATCGAAAGCTTATTCTCACTCTCATAATAGGGTTATAGACAATCAACATTAAATAAAACGTAAACCACTACTAAGACTAAAATTTAAAAGGTTCTAAATAGTTTTAGCAATGTTTCTTCTAACAATAATTAAAATAAAACAACGTTTTAAATAACTAGACACCAAAAGTAAAATAAAATGAAAAAACTAAGAAACTTCTAAAAATATAATAAAAATAAAAATAAAATACCCCACTGTGAACAGTACGGGGAACGGTACTCATGAACAGCACTACACAAGAGAGTGAAGAGTACTTTTAGACAAATCTTTGAAAAAAAGCTTGATCAGCTGTTGCAACTTTGATCCTTATCACATATTATCCCATTGAAGTGAAGAATCAATGGTCGCATTTGTTAATATTATGGTGCTTCACTTCCTCCAAATACACTAATGAATTGTGATTAAAGCACATCTTTGAAGTGAGCAAACATCTTTCGTCACTTCAAGTCTTTAAATCTCGTGAAAAATAATTTAGAGAAAATTTTAAGACAAGCTCAGTGATTGTCACACATAAAAGGTATTTCCACATCTTTTGTCCAATTGAGCAATGCAAAATTATGTGATTTCTAGTTGCAACATTGTTGCAGCTCATTGCATAAACATCTAGAAAGATAGTTTTAGAATATCTCTTTTGAAGTAAGTCATTGGTATTGACCTTGTTAAACACCATGGACTAAACAAAGTTTTAACTTGGTCTGAAATCTTTGCGTTTCAAATAAAATCGGATAATGGAAAAGGGGATTTTGGATAATCACATGTTGGAAAAGAGTTTTGCTGGTAAAAGTGCTCGAAATATCAAGACTCCAAGTTCTAGGTTGAGGAAAATTGTGGGAAAGTTCATTTTTATGCAACTGGGAAATTAGAGAAAAAAACTCTATAATTTAAAACAAAGCATTGGTGAAACCATGAGCACCAAGAGCTTTATCCTCATCATAACCAAAGATTGCTTCACAAATCTCATGCCTCTAAAAAGAGCCTTTCCATCCAATAGGCTCTAGAACTCTCAATAAGATACAAATCAATACCTTCAATTGTACGGGGAGTCTTTATCCTCCTCACCATACAAATTTTGTAAAATGCAGAAATAGTTTCCTTAATAGGATGAAAATTTTGAACTTTCTTGTCTGATTCTCTTGTAAATTCCTCTTCCTCTTGCCATTGACAACCCGACAAAAGAGACTAATATTACAATCTCTTTTTGCATGTCTTTATCCAATCTTCTGGTGCCATCTAATCTCCTCCTTAAGAATAAGCTCCTCATCATTTCTAAAATTCTCTCTATGGGTGAAATATCGTTGGATAAACATCAGAGAAAACTTAAGAAAGGTCTTATGAATTGATCAAGTAATTAGCACTCAGCACATTTGTGTTTATATACACGAAAGGAATTAACACACCTTATGATTTACAAGAAGAAATTAAACTATACGACAATTGTCTATGCAAGACTGTTTCGTATGTTAATAACTCCTAACATTTCCAATACATAAATGCCAAGACTATTTCCAACACTCCCTTTCAAGGTAGAGCTTGTAGATCATATGTGCTTTATTACAAATATAGTGATTTCATGTTCCTCGAAGAGGTTTTGGAAGATGTCAGCCAGTTGGTTATTTAAACTAACAGATTTGCGACAATTTCCTTGGAAAGGATTTTCTCTATTAAAGCAATGAAGAGAAAAAATGATTTTCTGATAATTTTTATTCATGCCTTATGTACACATCGATACAGATTATAGATCCTATTAAGAAAATAGAATAAGGTTGATTCCCATAATAAAGCCTATTGGGAAAGGAAACTAGAATAATGTTGATTCCTATAATCAAGCCTATTCATGTAATCAAAGCTTATATTCACAGTTTGTAACAACCTATATTTGCAGTCTATAACACTCCCCCTTATTTACTGTCTACAAAACTCCTCAAGCTGGAGGTGGAGCATAGATATTAAACATGCCCGGCTTGTTACAAATATAATCAACCTGAACCGTGTTTAGGGCATTCATGAAAATATCTCCTAGTTGTTCTCCTGTCTTCACATACCATGTAGGGATCAAATTTTGCTGCACTTTCTCACCAATGAAATGGTAGACAATCTCAATATGGTCAGTTCGTTCATGAAACACGGGAGTGGAGGCAACATGCAGAGCAGCCTGGTTATCGCACAACAGTTTTGCTGGTATTGAAGTCTTAAGACCAACTTTATACAAGAGCTGATATATCCACAATATCCCACACACAAACTGTGCCATAGCTTTATATTCTGATTCCACACTAGATCGGGATTCAACATTTTGCTTCTTACTTCTCGATGAGCCCAAGTTTCCTCTATCAAAACACAATAGCCAGTAGTGGACCTTCTGTGTATCTTGAAACTTGCCTTATCTGCATGAGTATGTCCATAATTTCCATTCAATAAACCTCAGCCATGAGCTCCCTTTAAGCAACACAGAACCTGTTCCAAAGCTTCCCAATGTTGAACTGTTAGAGAAGACATGAGTTGACTTACAATATTGATAGAATATGCAATGTCAGGATGAGTCATTGTAGGATAGTTCAACTTTCCAATCAGTCTTCTATATTTCTCACGATCTTTTGTAAGTTGTAAATTGGGAAGCATTGGAGCACTGTATGACTTAGCTTCCAATTTTGTGTCTCAGTTAATAAGTCAAGCACATATTTTGTCTGGGATAAGTAGATGCCTTTCTTATTCGTTGTCACCTCAACTCCCAAGAAATATTGTAGCACCCTATGTCTTTTGTGTAAATTGGGTGTGAAGAGACGAATTAAGAGATGGAATTCCCATAGTATCACTTCGAGTAATGACAATATGATCAACATACACGACAAGAAGAATGTTGCCAGACTCAGACTGTTTATAGAAGACTCTCAGTGATCAGACTTGTTCTTTTTCATTCCAAACTTTTCAATAGCCTGACTAAATTTTCCAAACCAAGCATGTGGACTCTGCTTCAAACCTGCGAAGATGACAAACTTTCCCATATTCCCCCTGAGCAGCAAACCCACATGGTTGCTGCATGAAAACATCCTCCTATAGATCACCATGCAAAAGACCATGTTTTATATCTAACTGATGTAAAGCAAATTGCCATAGATATGAATGAAGGAATAGATGTTAATTTGGATACACGAGAGGAAGTGTCAGAATAATCTACTCCCATAGATTTGAGGATAACCTTTTGCCACTATACAGGCTTTAAGTCGAGCCACTGATCCTTCGAGACTGACTTTAACTGCAAACACCATTTTACCTTCAATAGCCCTTTTCCTTTAGGTAAGTATCTAAATCCCAAGTACTATTAGCATCTATGGCATTCATCTCCTCTGTCATAGGATCACGACAATCAGGATGAGACAAGGATTTATGAACAGTTTTCGGAATGGTCAGAGAGTTAAGGGATGCGACAAAAGAACAAGAAAAAGATGACAAGTGATCATAAGGAACAAAAGATGAAATAGGATAAGTACACTGACATGTACCTTTTCGAAGACCTATAGGAAGATTAAGATCACTTGAGATTGGATCAGATGACGAAGAAGAGACTGGTGCAGGACATGTATCATGAGGGTCTCATTGTCTGGAATAGACAGGTCAAATGGGTGGAGCTGGTGGTGGTGGCATTGGAGGCGGGCAAGCAGGTATGGGAACATTAGGTGGAGGAGCAACATTAGGTGATTGATTTATGACAATATACACTAACAGATCATCATCCTCCCCCTTACATGGATATGTAGAAGTAGAAAAAAAGAAAAGGAATATGTTCCAGAAAAGTAACATCAGCTGACACAAAATATGTGTCAAGGCTAGCACAATAGCACCTACATCCCTTTCGTTAAAGAGCAGAAAAATACATTTTAAGGATTTGGGATCTAGTTTTGTTACCTGGGATGAACATCAAGAACAAAGCCAGTACCACCTATATGAGCTTCAATAGAAAACAAGGATTTAGTAGGAAAAGAACACCATAAGGGATCTAACCATCAAGGACAGATGAAGGCATGTGATTAATGAGGCAGTGGAAACTGCTTCAGCCTAAAAATGTTTAGGGGAATTTGCATTTGGAATAAGAGTGCTCAGGCTTTTTCAAGGAGATGTCATTTTTTTTAGCCATGCCATTTTGAGGAGGTGTGTCAACACAAGAAGATTGGTGAAGAATGCCATTTTGAACCAATCAAGTCTGAAAAGTATTGGAATTCTTTGGCATTATCACTTTACAATGCATGCACAAAAACATTAAACTGTTTTAATTTCACCACAAAAGGCACTAAAATAGGAAAATAACTCGAACATTTTTTTTATTAAATAAAGCTAAGTCACACGAGAGAAATTATTCACAAAAGTAACAAAATACTTGATTTCAGTTTTAGATACACCACGACACATACCCCAAACATCTGTATGAACTAGCTCAAAAGGAAAACTAGACTGTTTATTGACTCTAGGGACTGAAGACAGGGGATGATGTTTGCAAACTGATACGACTTACAATCCAATAAATGTACACCATGGATTGAGGAAATAATTTTTCAGCAAAGGTAGAGAGGGATGTCCCAACCGACAATGTGGTTGAAAAAGGAGTTAAGACACTTGTACAAGCAATGTGCCTTGGCAACTCTGTATCCAGAATGTAGAGACCTCACGAATCATGTCCTTTACCAATTATTTCCTTCGTCATAAGATCCAGACAATTATCCAGAAAAAATGAGATACAAGAATGGTTAAGTTTGCTGACAGAAATTAAATTGAAACAAAATTGTGGTAGATTGAAGACAGATGACAGGAAAAGTAACAGAGTCGGATTAATTGTACTAGAACCAAGAATAGGAGATGTGGAACCATCTGCTGAAGTAACATTAGAAGGGGATGTATATGTTTCACTGAAAATTGGAGAAGAGACTAGGATTACCTGTCATATGATTTATAGCAGCAGAATCAATGACCCATTTTGAGGAGGAGGAAATAACACATGTATTTGGTTTACCTAACTCACATTGGCAGTGATAGGATGAGATAAGATCTCAATACTTCTTGATACAGAGAAAATCATCAAAATCATATGCGGAAACCATAATTGATTTTTCAGATGAAGTATGTGTAGCATCAGTAACAGCAACATGGGCTGAATGAGACTTCTAAGAATGATTCTGCAATTTTCTGCACATCCTTTTTGTATGGCCTGGCTTATGAGAGTAATAGCACACAACTCCCCCTCCTCTATTATATGACAGTGCAGTTTCAGTTTCATTACTATGACTAACAAGAGCACTATTAGGCTAAAAAAACATGGCGTAACATAATCACTATTTTTGTGCAAAGTACTCTACTAAAGATCTCTTGCAGAGATGAAATCTCAGTACCAGGGAGAATCTGAGATTTAGCAGACAAGCAGAATGAGAGTCAGCCAGAAAACTCATTACAGCCATTTGCTCCCATTGAGATTGTTAAACTTTCACATTAGAACTAGATGGTAATAAGACATTAAGTTCTTCATAAGTGCTTTTAAAATTCATAAAATAGGCTGTATTGGTGTGGTAAAAACCTTTACATACTTATAAATATGAGAAATATTTCCCTTTCTGAGAATACAAAAAATTCAGAAATTCCATCAATTCTTTAACAAATTCGTAGTGGCTTGGCTTGTATTAAGTTAATTACCCTACCATCGATAGAATTTTTGATCTGCAAAAATAATCTGCATCATCTCTCAACCATGCCTGGCTTGTATTATCTGTGGGTGGATCATCAATGGGATGATCATCCATTGCAATACTCTGCAAATAAACCCAAATTGTATTACTCCAATCAATATAATTAGATCCCATTAGCTTATGTTCCGTGATTTTTGACATCACAGGAATTACATCAGCCACAACAAAATTCTTTTGCTTGTCAGCTGTAGAAACAAAACCCAGGGACCTGAAGTCCAATGCGTACGTACATACATACATGCATACATATATGCTCTTCATTGGCAGAACCAGAAAAAAAGAGAAAAAAAAAGGAGAAATTTTCACGGCTCTGATACCAGAAAACAATGAAGAGAAAAAATGATTTTCTGATAATCTTTATTCATGCCTCATGAACACATATATACAGATTATAGATCCTAAATTAGGAAAATAGAATAAAGTTGATTCCTATAATCAAGCATATTCCTATAATTAAGCTTATATTCACAATCTGTAACAGCCTATAAAACTCGCAAACAAAGTGGCTATCCATCTGTATATGTTTATTCTTTCATGAAAAATGGGTTGGAGGCTGTGTGGTGAGCTGCCTGATTATCACAACATAACTTCATTTCTCGAATATCTCCAAACTTCAACTCTTGAAGTAATTGTTTTACCTATACAAGTTCACAAGTGGTGGAAGCCATAGCTCGATATTCTCCTTCAGCACTAAATCGTGTAGGAACATTTTGTTTCTTCCTCTTCCAAGAGACTATAGATTACCTGCAACAAAGATACAATATCTGGATGTAGATCGTTGATTATGGAGTAACCCGCTCCTTTCTTAATGTATGTACAATAGCATCCCATGACGAGTACATGGAGAAATTAACTTACTATACTAGGAACAAAAGAAATGTCTTTCCTGGTGGTAGTGAGATAGTTATGTTTCCCTGCGGATCTTTGATACTGTTCAGGATTTGAATATGGCTCCTCCTTATCATGTGACAATTTACCGTTTAGATCCATAAGGACTATTAACAGGTTTATAGTCCATTGTCTGGTACATTCTTCCTTTGTTATATAACAATGCCTTCTGTCAATTGTGCGACCTCACTGCCAAGAAAGTATTTCAACTTACTCAAATCCTTGGTTTGAAAATGATTGAATATGTTTTTTAATTGGGTGATCCTCTCATGGTGTTTGCGAGTAATAACAATATTATCAACATATACTACAAGATAAACACATTTACTTGAAGAGGATGACAATAGAAAACAGAATGATCTGCTTCACTTAATTTCATGCCAAAATTTGGAGCAGTATTGAATTTTTTAAACCAAGCTCAAGGAGATTGTTTCAAACCAGAAAGAGAACGCCACAATTTGCAAACAAGTCCAAAATCCCACTGAGCAACAAACCCAGACGGTTGTTCCATATAAATTGAAGAAATGCATTTTTAATATCCATTTGATGTAAACACAATCACCAATGACAACCATTGTAAGAGGAAGACGAACATAAGCAATTTTTGCCACATGAGAAAAAGTGTTACTATAGTCAATGCCCTGTATCTGAGTATGGTCTTTGGCAAAAAAGCAAGCCTTGAGACAATCAACTTGTCCATCTGGTCCCGTTTTAATAGCATACAGGTCTTTTCCTTGGAGGAAAAGGAACCAAGTCCCATGTACCATTATGTTCTAGAGCAAACATTTCATCAATAATGGCTTGTTTCCATCCTGGATGTGAAAGAGAAGAGCCTCTATGGTACTTTCATGAATAAAAACAGAGGACAAAGATGAGACAAATGCAAAATGATGGAGATAAACAATGGAAACTCAAGAAATTATAGATTGGTGAGGGTTCCTAGTAGACCTGGTATCTTTTTGGAGAGCAATAGGTAAATCATTCTGGTTTTCAAGTACACCTGTGGTAAGAGAAGCTGATGAGGTAGGACATGATTCTTGAGATGGTGCAGCTGCCTTTGACACAGGAACAGAAACTTGTGATTAACTCAGATGTAATAAGAAGTGATCGAAATGGTTGAAGACAAGATATTATGGCAGTTGTGGGTGTGAAAATCATTAGAGATCATGAAAATGTCTTGGAGAAGGTTAAAGATGAAGTTCAAGATGAAAGGCTTGCAGCAGAGCCATAATAATGGTAGTTAGGGTTGTTGGAAGTGAGTAATAGTTGTTTTAAATGCCCTGTTATCTTGGTGTTTGAGAGTGTCAGATGCTGTTTTTGAGCTGAAAGAGTCAGCTTCTGATGTTTCTTGCTAGTGTCTTTTGGTTCTTCTGTTTCCAATCTCTTCGATCTTTTGCAAGAGCTTTTGAAGTTCACTGTATGCTTTCAATGCTTTTCTGTTTAAGATTTTGTAGACGATGCACTGAGTGGTCCTTTTTGGTATGGGTGATGTTCTCTTTTGTTATTTTTTTCTTCATTTTTGGTGGGTAGGCTGAGGTTGCTGCATTGAGTTTTCTTATATGTCTTCTAGATTTTCATCTGATCTGTTTGGTTTGGTGGTGGTTCTCTCAGGTTTTGAGCTTCTTGTATTAGAGGTGGTTTTGGTGGCAGTAGCATGACAATGTCATTTTGCATGCTGCAGCTTCCAACTATTTTTGATTGTGCTCCTCTTCTGCAAATGCTACGCTACTCTGCTGCTGTTGTACTCATCTGTGAGAATGTCTCTAAGGATTGATTCTTCCATGCAGTGCTAGCTGCTGCTGGCTTCCTTTTTCCTGAGGAGTATGTGGTTTCTTTCATATTCAGCATGCAGTTGGTTTAGTACCTATCCATTTCCCTGGCAGTGTCACATTTTTTTTTTTTTGCTTTTTCTTGTTTTGTTTTTGTTTTTTTTGTTTTTCCACAATGATATCTAGTTGATAATTTTAGAGAGTTTTGAGGAAAACTGATTATCTTCTTCTTGGAGAAGAATGCCCGTTATATAATGGATACAAGCTAAAATTTAGTTCTAAAACATAGCTAAACTACCATATACAGATCTGTCTAAAAGAAAAGTCTACGGTTAATATATCCTAAATAAGGAAAAGATAGAGAATTTACAATCATAAAGATAATAATTACAGGTGTACAGGGTATAAAATCAGCCACAGAATCAATCATAGGATGACATAGAATTTGTCATAGAATGCCATAGAATCTGGTAGTTTTGAATGACCAGCTAATTCTTTTGACATCTCCCCTCAAATTGATGCTGGTAAGTCAACAAACATCAATTTGCTAACAAGAAAGTTATGTTACTGACGTGTCATGGATTTGGTGAAAATATTTGCAATCTGTAGAGTAGTGGAGATATGTGGGAGAGTGATAACTTGGCGATCATAGGCCTTTTAGATAGAGTGGCAGTCAACCTCGATATGTTTTGTGCGTTCATGGTAGACAGGATTGGCAGCAATTTGGATGGCACTAGTGTTGTCAGCATGTAATAGAGTAGGTTGATTTTGGGAGAAACCGAGATCTATTAAAAGACCACGCAACCAAATGATCTCGGAGTATGCAGTAGACATAGCACGGTATTCCGCCTCAGTGGATAATTTGAAGACCGAGTCTAGCTTCTTGCATTTCCAAGAGATAAGAGTATCACCAAGAAACATACACCATCCTGTAGTTGATTTTCTTGTGTCCGGGCAACCAGCCCAATCTGCATCACTATAGGCTTGTAGTTTGAGGGAAGAACTAGCAGGGAAGAATAAGCCACAGCTAGGTGTGCTCAGGATATATCTAATGATACAACGGACTGCAGATAGGTGGAGATGCCAAGGGGTTTGCATGAACTTGCTGACAATATGGATAGCATAAGAGATGTCCAGGCGGGTGATCGTTAGATAGATAAGACTTCCAACTAGCTTTTGATATAAAGTAGGGTCCTCTAGAAATTCCCCTTCATCACGTTGATATTTCACATTAATTTTCATTGGAGTGTCAATAGAATTAGTGTGAGTACTGCTAGCTGAACCAAATCCATAATATACTTGTGCTGATTCAAGAAGATACCTTGAGGCTGATGATGCACCTCTAACCACAAAAATAGGTGAGTGAGCTGAGATCTTTCATGTGAAAAGTAGAGTGCTACAAATTCTGAAGTTTAGAAATAGCTTCCATATCAGAACCAGTGATGACAATGTTATCCGCATAAACAATGAGAACAACTATGCCCTTGGATGTCCGTTGGAGAAAAAGTAAGGAGTCATACTGGCTTTGTGTAAATGAAAAGCCAAGGAGAGTCGATCGAAACTTTTCAAACCATACTCGCGGTGCCTGCTTCAATCCATACAAAGAGCGTTTTAGTTTGCAAACATCATTGGTGGAAGAAGTAGGCATACCGTAGGGAAGTTTCATGTAAACTTCCTCCTTGAGATCACCATGTAAGAAAGCATTCTTTACATCTACTTGATATAAAGACCAGGATTGTGATGCTGCAAGAGCGAGTATTGTTCGTACAGTGGTTATTTTGGCTACCGGTGCGAAGGTCTCATCATAGTCTAGGCCATACTCTTGCTTGTTGCCAAGAACCACCAATCGAGCCTTGTAACGTTCTATGGATTCATCAGAACGGAGCTTTATAGAAAACACGAACTTACTATCAAGAGGTTTACAGATGGTGGACACGGAACATCCTAGGTCTGGTTTTCTTCAAATGCAAGAAGTTCTGTTTCAATAGCTCTCTGCCAACATTCATGCTCCATGGCCTGCTTATAGGATGAAGGAATAGGAATAGAAGATACGATGGCTGTCAAAGATAAAGGATAGGTGAAACCATACCTATTTGGTGGTCTACGAACTGGAGTACTTTGTTTGAGAGGTGCTGGTGTAGTTGATGGAACATGATCAGCATTAAGGGAATGAGTTGGAGGGGACCTAAGAGGTGCTGAAATCTTGCGTCGTTGGTAGACTATGAGAGGCTTAGACGACACGGAATCGGCAGAAGAGTTAGGAAACATTGGCAAAACAGAGAATGAAGGAGAAAGGTTATCTTTGTGTGTGGAAAAAAAAATACTGATTTTAAAAAAGAATCACATTTCGAGAAATCCGAATACGTCGTAGGTTGGGATCATAACAAAGAAAACCTTTTTGGTGCACCGAATAGCCTAGAAAAGCACATTGAACAACTTGAGCTGTTAGTTTTGTGCGTTCGTGTGTAGGAAGTTGAACATAACACACACAACCAAAGTTACGAAGATTAGAGTAATTTGGGGTATGACCAAATAACCGAAAGAAAGGGGAAACATGGTTCAAGGAGGGAGAAGGTAACCTATTGATGAGATAGACCGCAGTGGAGAGAGCTTCACACCAAAAAAATGACTAAGAATAAGGAACTGAATTAGGACTGAGAAGAAGAGACACGAGAATTCAGGACTGAGACTCTGATACCATGATAATCTTAGAAAGTTTTGAGCAAAATTGATTGTCTTCTTCTTGGAGAAGAATGCCCGTTATATAATTGATACAAACTGAAATTTAGTTCTAAAACATAACTAAACAACCATATACAGTTATGTCTAAAAGAAAAGTCCGCAGTTAATAGGAAAAGATAGAGAATTTACAATCATAAAGATAATAATTACGGGTGTACAAGTATAAAATCAGCCACATAATCAATCATAAAATGTCATAGAATCTGTCATAAAACCAATCATAGAATCTCATAGTTTTAAATGACCAGTTAATTCCTTTGACACTAGTGTTCTTGTTCACCTAGGTTATGAGTCTTCACTGTTTATAAATTGTTCCATTTGGGAACTCTTATTCTTGAAGAAAGCCTTCTTTATTTATTTACTGTGGTATGTGCTTTTGAGTTTTTCTGCCCCTGTTTCATTCTATTCTGCTCATAAGAAAAATAGTTCTTATGTTATTTGTCCCGGATTTATATTTAACTCTAAGTCAGCTGATAGATTCGTACTGCCAGTGTCATGTGTTCAACCGACTAGGCTTAGTACCTATCCATTTCCCTGGTAGTCACTTTCTTTGTTTTTGGCTTTTTGTTTCTTTGTTTTCGTTTGTTTATTTTTATTTTTATTTTTTGGTTTATTCACAAAGATATCTAGTGTTCTTGTTCAGCTGGGTTATGAGTCTTCACTGTTTATAATTCGTTACATTTGGGAACTCTTATTCTTGAAGAAAGCCTTTTTTATTTATTTACCGTGGTATGTGCCTTTGAGTTTTTCAGCCCTTTTTTCTTTCTATTCTGCTCATATGAAAAATAGTTCTTACGTTATGTGTCCTGAATAATTCCAAGTCAGCTGATAGATTCATACTACCAGTGTCATGAATTCAACCGACTAGGCTTAGTTGATTTTCAGTTGTCACAATTATTTCAAGCCTATAGAGGGGCAAACTCTTGGATTAACCTTGTTATTTGTATGTTTTGAATTAATGAATACTTCCCTAACTGCAACCATGTCATGTTCTTGTTGCACCCTGGTGGGAAAGGATATATTAGAATCTAGGAAATAAAAGAATAATAATAACGGTGACGGTGTGTACCTCAACAACTACTATCAGTGTCCATGCAGTAGCCAAAAGCTGGGCAAGCACCCAGGTTTTTAACCCATATGCGGGTTCACCAATAAATAGGCCCAAACTTCCAGATTCCCAATAGCAAAGCATTAAGCTAGAGAGTATTGAGAATGAGGGGCGATGCATCACAATCAGTAGAGTAATTAATTATTTGTCACACAATTATGATTAGAATCACGAAGAGAATCAGATTACCTACTTTATTGGAAGGTGAAATGTTAAAACATAAAAAATTCGGGTATCTAAGGTTTTAGTAAATGAATGTCTAAGAGCTATGCTAATTTAACGAAGGATACGTATGACAACGAGACACTACTGTAAGAAAGGACAAGTGCCCAGACAAAAGAATTGCCTATCAGGTAAATCTGCAACAATGGTCTGCTTTGGACATTTTTCTTTACATGGCTGGTGAGAAAAGAAATAAAAGCACTTATGGCTTGAGGGTCTTATGGTTACATGATTTCTGGATATAATTTTACTTTGGGCATTAATTTAAGTTGAGAATATCATGCTTAAATAGTTTCAAATTTTTCTTAGCGGTTGACAATTTCATAGCTCTCTTATCATGTCATCTGATATTCTTTCTATCTCGAGGTCAAGGAAAGCTCATGGAAGTCTCATACAGAAATGGAGAAAAGCAGAAAAGAATATGAGGACAAGGTTGGGATGACCACGGTTCGGTTCGAACTGTGAATCGAACTAGAATCGGTGATTCAAAAATCAAACTGAAACCGTTTTTTCAGTTCCGGTTTCGAAATCGGAACTAGAACCAGAACTGAACTGAAACCAGAGCCAGAATCAGAACCGGAACCGAAATCAAGTATTTTTTTGTTGAAATCGAAACTGAATTTTTGAAAATGATTGATTTTTACTTTTGAACAAATACTAAATTCATTCAAAATTCAAATTTTTATTATTCTGTCACAATTATAACATAAATATGCACAAAAATCAAAATTATTTAAAATTTAAATTTTTTATAATTATGTCATAATAATCAATATATACAAAAATCAAAATCATTCAAAATTTAAAATTTTCATTATTGTATCATAATTATAATAAAAAATATATACAAAAATCAAAGTCATTTAAAATTCAAATTCATTCAAAATTCAAATCAAAATCATGTACAACAATCAACATGGACAATGATCAAAGTTATTCAAAATTTAAATTTTTTATTGATGTCTCATAGTCACAACAATAAATATGCACAAAAATCAAAATCGTTTAAAATTCAAATATTTTATTGTTGTGTCACAACAATCAATATGCACAATGATCAAAGTTATTTAAAATTTAAAATTTTCATTGTTGTGTTACAATTAGAATAATGAATAGTATCGTTGTGTCATAAAATTTAAAATTCAAATTATTTATAATTACTTTTACACCCTTCAAAACTAGTTGTTATACAACTTTTAAAAAGATAATTTTAGTTCTAAAAAATATAAAATCTCTATAAATACCACTTCAATTTTATTTCCCTTCACAAATCAATTCTCAATTCTCACTTCTTATTATCAATATACTCTTACAATTTCACTTTCAATTTTTCAACTATCAATTAACATTTACAATTTTTCATTTTTTCTCATATTCAATTGCTCATTTTTCTTTCAATTTCTAATTCTATTCAATTTCATTTATCAATTATGTTGAGTGATAGAGGCAAGAGTAAAGTTGGAAAATCTTCCCAAAATGAGCAATTTTATCTCGAGAATTTTTCGACATAAGAATCTCAACACGTCAATCTTGAAGTTGAAAATGATGATCAAGAAGAGATGTGTGCAGACAAAGAAAAAATATTGAGATCCAATACTTTTAAGGTATATTTAAAAAAAATCATTTATCAAATGGTTCAATACAAATTATTTACAATCACTGTGGACAACAATTCAAATTTAAAGAAGGTGGAGGATATGAGACATTTAGAAAGCATTTGAATAACAAACATTCAACTGAAACTGGTATTGATAGAATACAAAATCAAATATTCGGGTTTGCATCTTCTAATTCTTCTTCTCTTTTTATTTATTCTGATGATAAAAATAGAGAATAATTAGCTAAAATGATTGTTATTAAACATTTATCTTTTACTTTTAGTAAAAAAATATGATTTATTAATTATTGTCAAAATGTTTTAAATCTTTTTGCAAAATGTGTGTCTAGAACTACTACTACATGTACAATTCATAAACTTTATAAAAGGGAGAAAAATAATTTACAAAAATTTTTCAAATTTTTTAATGGTCAAGTTTCTATATGTAGTGATATTTGGAGTGATCATTGGCAAAGACATTCATATATAACTATTATTTGTCAATAGATTGATAATAATTTGAATATTCAAAAACGTATCGTTGCATTTAGAGTTTTTGATGAAAGATATACAGTTGAAAATATTTATAAGATTATTAGTTCAATTTTACAAGAATATTATTTAGTGAATAAATTTTTTTCTATTGGTTTTGATAATTCTTCTGCTAATATTATTTCTATTAGAGATTTAAAAAATATTTGTAAACCTAGTTTTGATGGTAAATTTTTTCATATAAGATATTCATGTCATGTATTAAATTTATGTGTTCAAAATGGATTAAAATCTCTTGAAATTTATCTTACCCCTATTAAAAAAGTAATTTCTTATTTATGGAATTATTCACAAATAATGAAAAATTAGACTAGATTTTGTAAAGAAAATGAGAAAAGACCAAAAAGATTTTCTAAAAATATTCCAACACGTTGAAATTCAACTTATAAATTATTATATGAATCATTTTTTATAGACAATTGCTATGTGTTTTTTTCGTAAATAATGTTAATTCTATTATTTTATATCCACAACAATGAACTATTTGTAAAAAAATTTTAAATTTATTAAAAGTGTTTAATAATACTACATTTACATTGTCCGGTATTTATTATCTTACATCTTCATTATTTTTACTAGAAAGTATTAATATTGTAAATGTTATGCAAGAATATGAAAATGATGAAAATTTAAAAGATATAATTTATCAAATGAAAATAAAATAGTGCAATTTTTTTTGTAAAATTTCTGACATTTATCTTGTTATTATTTTTGATTCTAGATGTAAATTAGATGGTTTATTTGATTATTTAACTTTTTATATTGAAAATTTAGGAATAAATGATCATGATATTGCATAAAAAATAATTACATTAGAAAATTAATTTTTGATATATATGTTGAATTTAGTGTGACATTTGATAATTCTACTCAACAATTTTCTCAATCTATAAATATTGAAAAATTTTCTAAAATGATCAAAGTAGAGCAATTATTATTTCAAAGGTAAAAGAAATCAAGAGATTCAAATTCTGCATCTGAAATTGATTTATATTTAACAATTTCTTTTGAGTTTAGTGTTTACCCATCTTTGAAGAATTTTCTAATTCTAGAATGGTAGAAAGAGCATGTAAACAATTTTCTTATATTATCACAAATTGTTAAACAAATTTTAGCAACTCGTGTCTCAATTGTGGCGGTTGAACAAGCATTTAGTGCGGGAGCAAACATTTTGGTTGAGGCAAGATTATATATGACTCCAGAATCACTTGAGACACAAATCTGTCTGGATGATTGGTGTAGATCAGATTTTAGGCAACAAAAAATAATGAAGAAGAATAATAAAAACTTATATGATATTACAATCGAAGGTACATCAACCATTACCTCTGACAATATTTCAGATTAAGTTAAGGTAAGGGGGTCATATATTCAAATGGTAAGTGAACTGCGATGACTTTGATTCCTTTAGACCCTAAAAGGATACATAGACAGCTTAATTTATATAAATTAAGTTCAATCACTTTTTTTTTATTTTTTTAATTATAAAATCAAAAAATTAAATATGTAACATATTGTAACTATAAAAATGATAATATATATATTTTTTCTTTTTGATTTGTTGATATGAATCTATTGATCAAATATATTTTGATGAGAATTTTTTTATGATAAATGTTTGATTTAAAGAGTTACATAAAATAAAGAAATCGGCGTAAGTTAAATTCCTACGTACAAAACTTGAGTTTAAATATAATTTAAATACAAAACAATTTAAATTAAAATAAATCAACCGAATTAATGAATTGAAAAATAATATAGTTAAGTCACTTATTTTCTATTAAAGAGATAAGAGAATTAAAATTAAATAATTTAAATTTCAGTTCTAAACGGTTCGAACTGGAACCGAACCGTAAGGAACCGAAACCATCGGTAAGTCGTTCGGTTTCGATTCCAGTGGATGATAAATTTGAACTGTCGATTCTGGAACCGAAACCAAACCATGAAGAAGCGGAATCGAAACCGTTGATAAGTAATTCGATTCCGATTCTATTAGATGATGAATTGGAACCGATGGTTCCGGAACCGTCATCACCCCTAGGACGAGGTTGGCTCTTAGTTACTTGCTTGTAGGGGTGTAAACGGTTCGGTTTAGTGTTTAAAATGAACCAAACCGAAAACCAAAATTTTAAAAAAGTTTAAATAGAAAGTCGGTTTAAACCAAACCGAATCAAAAAAATTTGGTTCGATTTGGCTTGTTTCGGTTTAAATTGAATTTTTTTGTTACTTTTTTTTAGATATAAGGAGATATCATTTACCATTAATGTGTAAAAAATATGAGTTTCTTTTTTTCTTGTCTAAATATAATATTTTTAGAACTATTTAGAGTTTAACTTTAAAAATAGTTTTAAATTGGTTTAGATTTTAAAATAATATGTTTTTATTTAAACCATATCAAGAATAATTTTAAAGAAAAATATTTTTATGAATAATATTTTTTTTAAATAATATAACCTAATCATCATTTCAATTTCATAAAAGAAAAAAATTAATCTAATTTGATTTTTTAATATAAAAATATTAAAATAATACTAATTCGGTTCAAATCGAATCGAATCGAATTTAAAAAATAAAACTAAAATAAAACTAAAATAATTTTGATTTGGTTTAATTTGAATAAAAAAAAAATATTTTTTAAATAAATCAAACTAAATTAAAAATTTTGATTCAATTTAATTCAAATTAACAATTTAACCCAAATCATTTACGTCCCTACTTGCTTTTGGTTGTTAAAATGGGAAGTGTGAATACGCAGTTCGGGTCTTGGGTGGGCACCACAGTGTGTGAATATTTTGATTTGTCAAGGTCACCTCACCTTTGCACGAAACTTCTTATCCTCTTGAATTGGATTTTTCGTCGTGTTCCCACTTGCATTTATCATGTTTGATTTGAATCATCTGCCAATAATTCTCATGTCATGGTTTAGGTACGATCTTTAGTTGTCGGCACAAGGCCTTGACGCAGGATTGAGATCATCCCATTTGTTGATATTTATTTGGAAATTATTTTTTAGTGTTTTTTAGGACCTTTTTTTTTTTAAAAAATTATATTTTTTTGTAGTTTTAAGGTAAAAATGAATATGGAGCTGATGTCTTTTTTTTTTTTATTATTATTCTAAGATTTGAACTCGAAAATATCAGATTGAGAGGAAGATTATAACTACTAAACTATCATTTTTAAGGACATATGAAGCTGACGTTGATGCATCTATCATTAGTGCCCGGCACCATTGGGGAAAGTTTGCGACTAGCTTAGTAGAGGTGCAAAAAATTATGGATCCATTGATAATTTAAATTCTTTTAAATGAAATTTAACTTTTATTTATAAAATTTTGCATTTGTTATAAAAGATTTTCGTTTTAGTTGGAAATATTATATTTAGAATAAAACAAATAAGGCTCTTGTATACTTTTTAACAATAATAATAATGAATTTAATACAATTGATTTTCATTTTCCAATACTAAAATCATCGAATGATAACTCTAATGCACTTTTTTAGTTTTTAGGAAAAAAAAAATTCATAAATTATGGGCTAGTGGAGAGCATTTGCTTTTAACTATTCCTCTTGGGAATTGGCCATCAAAGTACACAAATAAAGAATAGTAGTTTTTCCATTTTTTGTGAAGTTTTGATGGTTAATGTTTGTAGTTTTCGGAAATTTCTAAAAATTGCGAACCAGATAAGAAATTGTGCTTAAAAAAAATCAATCATTATTCATCACCGCTATTTTGTTAGTACAACACTGATTTAAAAGAAAAATAAAAAGGTTACTTTCTATGGTCGAAACTCTGGTCTAGCTATGCATGCTATGCTATGCTATGCTATAAGCTATACAACAACCGAACCAGTCCTATCACAATGAGACCATTTTATTCACATGTTTTCTCATTGTGGCCTCGTGGATGCCAAAAGTTGATGCTGAGACTCAGCAACCTTGTTTACTTTATTGATTTTCAAAATTTTGAAGGTATTATTATAAGACAATGAAAGACTATTGTCTGGTCCAGTCAACTTTCAAACATGTTTAGGCCATGAATCCAACTACTTTGCGTGGGGTCAAGTAAACGCTTCTAGGCCAAGGGCCCACCACAAGTCAAAGAATTGGGTTTCTAAGCATGCATACCTTCAGTCTCTCTTCCTGTATATATTGCATCTCAATAAGCACATTTTGCAGGCAATCTCTCTCTCTCTCTCTCCCCCCAAATATTTTTTATCTTGAAAGAGAAAAAATGGTTTTTGAATTTGATTTAGCAGGTGTATTGATCAAGGTTGGTATGTTTGTGCTAGTTCAGGCTCTGGTTTATCTGATCCTCTCCAATTCTTCGGATATTTTCTCGAAAAATAAGATGAGATCACTTAGCTTTAAACCGGCTCGGTCAGCTAGCATTAGAAGAATGCTGGCATCGATCTCTGACGTGCCACAGACTGGAGAAGCATTGTCTTCTGCAAGTGATATGAGGTCTTCTGCCCAAGAACTTGATGATCCCAATTGATTCAGTTGCCATATTTGCCAACCCTTTTGTTGTTGGTATATAGCTCAGTTGTTTGAGGAGATTTCTTGTGATATTTTAGAGGTTGTAGGGAGTGTGATGTACAGATGATCCTGATTCTTTTGTAATCTTTGATAGGAGTGTGATTTTAAAATCTATGATTCTTATTTGTGTTAATGGTTTAAGATTTGCCTTATTATTATTATACTATTTTTTTTTTTATTTTCATTGAACAGTTTGAAGGATTCGCCCAACTAATTAGTTTCGAGTATATAGATCCTATTAAGGGACTCGTTCTCCCAAATTTTATTTCTTCATTTTCATGATTCGAACCTGAGATCTATGATTAAGAGAGTATAACACTCTACTACTGTTCCTAAGAGAGTTTGGTTATTATAGTTATACTGCTATATGAGAACTTATACAATGAGAAATCGTTGTCGCAACAAAACTAGAGTCTGTAGATAGATACAGAATACCTTCGAGTTGGAGGGGGGGAACAAATACCGCAAGGAAGGTTCAAAAAGAGCCCCCTCTAGGCGCACCTCCCATGCAATCGTCATCCCCACGTCTCATGTTTCTCTCTTTTGTAAGAATTTGCATGGATTGAACCTTTTAGTATTTCTCAATCTGCTTCAAGAATTAATTGACAAGTATTTTTAAACATATTACTTATATATATATATATATATATATACAAATATATATATACATATACATAGAGATTCAAATACGAGATTTTTTTTTTAATAACAAAAAGATAACAACAGTTAAATTATTGTTTATAGATAAATATATATATTTTTTAGTTATTTTTGATAAATAATATTTAATATTTAATTTGTCACTTCTATTTTGGCCGAAAGATTTTTGCCTATTTGGACTTATGCTTTTGTTTGGTAAGGCCTCTGCCCTATAGGCTTGCATATGCCTGTATTTTGTGGGTGTTTTTCTTTTGTTAGGGTTTTACCTCCTTGTTCATAAGAAAACATATACAACACCTCAATTGGCAAGAAGAGCACGTGCTCTCACGTGAACGGACAATCACTCCTTACACTCACGTGACACGGGCATCAAAACACGCACACAAGCACATGCATTGTACAAAATAGGTATGCATCAGTACGTACAAATTTAAACATAAGATAGATGTGCACAAAACAAAAATTTCAATCTTATTCATGATAAAACAAATATCAAATATTGAGGTAGAAAAACAGTATCCACTGGTCAAAAAAATTAATAATTAATACAATTTTCAAACAAAAAATAAAAACAAAATTAATGACATTAAAATCTATTGGATATTGACTAACAGCTGGTCTAATTGATAAGAGTATTAAGTCTTTTAATTAAATTTTGAATTCGAAATTTAAAAATAAAAAAATTTATATTGAGAGAAAGCCCTTTAAATTGGATTTGATAACGTTCGAACCGAATTTAGTGATACCGGTTGGTTATAAAAAAAAATGATGTCGTGGCAATAGCATGAAAAAGATTTTATCAGGTGTATTTCAATGAAAATAAAATTCGTATATATATTATTCTTTTAAAATAATTAACCTTTCATAATTTGTTTAGGCACAATGAAAGAGGGAGAGAGAGAGCAGTTTTGGAGTAATATTTTAGTTGATTGAGTGCTTACGTTAAAAAAAAAAAAAAACTGGAGAGAGCCAACGTTAAAAATATATAAAATAAAAAAAATATATTTTTTTCTAATTATGTATCCAACTAAACTACCTTAAAAATAAAATAAAATACAAAATGTTCTAAGAAGCGATCAAAACCTTGTTGCCAAACATCCCAAATTAAAAGATCAGAGCCAACAAACGTTTGCCCTTTGGCCTCTTCTGGTTCTGGCCACGCAGAGACCAATAACTAGTTTACATTTTGACAAACTTAGCTCAAAGCCTCAAGGGGTCCACCCAAAAGTAACACCAATCTCGTCTAGCCTTTTGTGAAGTATTAGAAGGACCCATACATAATATAAAATGCAAGTGGTCGTCATGGGTTTCGCACACACAGCAACAAGCTGGCGTGTATTCCATTTCCAAATCAAAGTCAAAAATGTCAAACATCAACCATGGGGTGGATGCTTCATCTTTCTGTCCCTGAACCTTCCCTTTCTCTTTCCTTCTCTAATATAAATGCCCATTTCCCTTCTCGAACAAATCATTCACTTCTAGACTTCTTCTTCTTCTTCTTCTTCTCTCTCTCAAGTTTTTAGTGTCGCAATGGAAATCGAAGTAGCAGACATGTTGATGAGAGGTGCTATGTTTGTGCTTGTGCAAGCTCTAATTTACTTTATACTTACAAATTCTTCTGATATTTTCTCAACATCTTCAAAGTTGAGATCGTTTAGCTTCAAACAGGCTCGTTCATCAAGCATCCGAAGAATGTTGGCTAATCTCTCCGACGTCCCACAAGGCGATGAATTCCCATCACCAAGGATCACCATCAAACAACCACTCAAACTTAATTAGACTTGTGGATTTAAGTTTTCACTTGTGAAAACTATAGTGTGATTCTTTTGTTCTTTGAATGTCTTTGTCATCATGTATGGCGTTTTTTATTTTTATATGATGTTATTGTAAGTGGGATTCAGTTGTAATCGTTTGGAAAAGCTTTGAAATGAAATGAATTGAATTATTGCCAGATAGATTGGCTTGTAAGAATGTGACAGATAGAAAAACATGTTTTATTGAAGTACATTTTCATTTTTCAAAGTGTGTGAGGTTAGGTTTTGTTGGATTTTAATACAGCGAAAATAAATAATTTTTGAAAATGAAATAGATCGGATTTAATAAATATTTCAATACGTAAGGTTTTCAAAATCAATTAGACAGAACGACAAATCTCTCGTACGGATCACACAGTCGGCATGATGATTACGAAATTAATCGAATCATCATCATAATATTACGATGTCTCAACCCATAGTCCGATATATAGAAGTGAGAGAAATTTTCCTATACAAAAAATTCTCGTTCCCTCAAAAGATTTTTCACCCCTTCAAAATTCTCTCTCTACCTCAAACAAAAATGAACTTATTCATTTCTCATCACCACTCACGTGAGAGAGAGAGAGAGAGTAGGAGAGATTTTAGGAATATTAAGGATAATGTGAGTTATCCCATTATCCCTCTATTAATTTCAAAATTAATTGAAATTTTTAACCCATGGTAAATGCTTCTACGTGGATATATTTATCATCTCTCACTTATACATGATGACATTTTATATCCATCACAAGATCATAAATCATGCGATCTATCACATCACTTTACTGGATTTTCATACAAGATTGGGTATTGTGTGACCAGCGAGTACACTTATAAGTAAAAACCTCTCGATACACCTATTAGGATGATCGAGAAGTCACCGTTAGTACCAAAAAGAATTCGCAGTACCCCAAATCCAACGCAATTACATCTATCGAGCCAATTTCCTCATCGAAAGTGATTCTCAATCATTGCTCGACTGTGTATCCACTTTTATGCTTATATCCCAACATGAACAAACATAATACGCTAACCGGTGAATACAATACAATGATATAATATCGATTGGTTTTCCTTTCTCAAACTCGAATCTATTAGTCTCAATTCAACTGTTTACCTAGACCTACCCCTTAAACCTTAATTTATCTTCCGGTCATAGGTAAATAGACTAAAGTAGCAAATATTAAGTCGAGACCTCTAGCAACAGCCAAAAGTAATAAGGGTATAAAAGATCACACCCAATGAATTTCAGCTCTCACACTGCGGCAATGGAGATCTAAATTATGTCAATATATCAAATAATGCTCCCACTATCCCTGGTCATCTTAACACACGTGGTATGAAACGCGTGCCACAGTATTATTTCCTCATATCTCAAAAGGGCATATGTCAGATTTATCTAACATTGTCTAGGTATAGGACTCAGTCTACAAATAAGACTTTATCCAGAGATCTCAGAGAGAGTACCTCAGAGACAATATCACAAATCGCAGATGATATCTGAAAACTCATATCTGGCTACTTACAGGCAACATGAATGTGAGTATGTCCATGCCGGTCACATTACATATGATCTCATCCTGAACAAGTATAAGGACGACTTATGTTTTAATAGGGCCATTCTCAAAGTTTCTTATAACTAGAAATCGTCTCATATCTGCTCATTCAGAGTTGGAGGTGGTCACTCATGTGAAAGAGTCGAGTACGTCTACCTGACATATCATTTATCACAATAAATCACAAATATATAATAACAAATCAGTGTAATAAATAAACTTGTGACAAATCATGCATAGATGTCATATATATACAAAACACAATAAGTATCAGTACAAAATGAGAAATGTAAAAAATATACGTAAACCCAATGATTCCTATATTTTATACATTAATCTCTCACAATGGGTTTAGTGAAGGGATCAGTTACCATACTGCATAGAAGTGTACTTAATTATTACATCACCCTTTTTGGTGATGTCTCTCATAAAGTGGTATTAGGTATCAGTGTGTTTGGTCATGCAATAATACTTAGGGTCTTATGTGTGGTTAATAGTGGTCTGATTTTCACAATAAATCATCATTGGTCTTCCACTATTTATCACACCCCCTAACTTGTCCGGAAATCTTCAGAGCCAAACACTCTCCTGAACTGTCGCTGAGCATACCACAAGCTTAACCTCAATCGTAGATAGAGATACATAGGTTTCTCACAAAACTTGATATCGATTTGTGTCTATCCAGATCTCCATTTCAATTAGCGTCTGAATACCCAACGAGACACAAATCACTTCCTCCGCAACATAAGAAAAGGTCCGCAATTCTCTCGAGATATCTCTGAATTCTTTTCACTGCTCTCCAGTGATTCTTTCTAGGATTCGACTGATACCCACTTACCAGACTGACTGCAAAACAAATGTCTGGTCGTGTACGCAATATGCATACACAGACTGTTCACTGCACTGGTATAAGGGATTCTACTCATCTCCCTTATCATTTTCTGAGTCTTAGGGCACATATCAAGACATATGTTTTAACCTTTAGCGATAACAGTATTTATGGGGTTGCAATCATTCTTCTCGAAACTCTTGAGAACTTTTCTGATGTAGAACTCCCGTGAAAGAGCCAACATCCATCTGGATCTTAACTTCGAGGAAGAACTAAACCTCACTTATATCATTCATATTAAAAACTTGACAATGATCATGTCATCGTGGTCATCATATACTCTCTGACATGATCACAAAGGAGTCATGAGAACGTATAAGGTATATGCGATGATCCTCCTCGATCATCACGAAACCATGAAATATCACCTCCTCGTGAAATTTCAAGTGCCACCGCCTGGATTGATAATTAAGGTCATATGTCAGTTTCCGAAGTTGACAGACCTTACCATCCTGATCTACAGGAATAAAGCCAGATGGCTATTCCTTGTAGATCTCCTCATCCAAAACTCCCACTCAGGAAGGCAGTGTCAACGTCCATCTGGTGTTACTCCAAATCCATGTCCGTGACAATCTCTAAAAGTAAACGGATCGAGACAATCTCGCCCTCAGTCTGAGTGTAATCCCTGGTTATCAGACGGATCTTATACCTCTCCCCTGATTCATCGGTCTTTCTCTTGATCTTGAGAATTTACTTATTCTTAACGACCTTACTACCCTCAGGCAAGTCAACTAGATTCCAGATCTCGTTGATTCTCATCAACTCCTTCTATCATCCGTGACCTTTAACCAATGGTTTTTCACAAAACCCTCAAGAGCCTCTAAGACTGTTAAAGGTTTCTCATCATTCTCAAGAGTCACAATGAGAGTCTCTCCCTCAATCGGAAAATGATGGCTAGGTACGCGTCCTCAACTACTCTTACAAGGAGGGGAAACCTTTTCACCTCTAAATGGATCGCTCTTATTAGGACTAAGATCCGTAATGGATTCTTAAGTTTCGTCACTGGGCTCAACTAAGCCATTAGGCTCACCCATCTCATAAAAGGTAAAATCCCAATTGATTTCACCTCTTATAGGGAAATTATTTTCAAGAAACACGATATCACGAGACTCAATCTCAGTGACAGTATCATCCGTATGCTCACCTAGAACACATTGTTACGCCCAGACTTTCCCGTCGAGCACATAACAACCGTCGCGTTATCTCGGCATACGGGCATGACCTCCCCATATATCGAGATAGCGCAAGACATTCCAATATTTCAATAAATCTTCCAAAACAATCAATTCATCAAAATATAAAAATCATAAAATCAATACATATGCAAGGAGCCCATCCGGCTCATCCCTGTGTATACAAGCATACATCGACACGCATTTAGGGAGGGGATCCTGTACATGTAAGCATACATCAGCACACATCGGGGAGTGGGTTCCTGTACAAACAAGCATACATCAGCACACATTGAGGAGTGAGTTCCTATATATGCATGCATACAGTGTGACCATCCCAGCCAATCAAAATTCTTAATACAAATAAAGCATTTAAAATACAAAAAATCCCAAAACATAGCCGTCGGATTTTACCAACAATGGACTGAAGAAAACAATCCAGTATAGGTAAAATCCTAACGGTATGAGATGTACAGAACTTCACTAAATCGAAAGAAAATATCAAAAGCCAACATTTATATTCCAAATGTCCAATACATAATAAAACACATTTCAAAAGATGATTTCAAACAAAAATGAAGTCTCAAGTCATAATCGTTTGGATTTTACCAATACTTGCTGAAAGAATTCAACTAGTATCAGTAAAATCCTCACAGTATGAAATGTATAGAACTTCATTTCCAAGGTTTAACGATCTACAATCTAAAAATAAAATATAACTCATACCTATGCCAAAATATCACAAAAGATCTTTGCATAGTTAGTCGCCCTTAAGCTATACTTCCTCTGAAAAGAATATAAAGGAGGGGGTGAGTATTTTAAAATACACAGTAAGTGGAGTGCAATGACATGTATTATATAAAGGGGTGAAAGTGGTAATGCCAAATATATGTATCAACTACCATTTAATGCAATAACGAAATTCAATCTCATAAAATCATTTATATCAATTCACCATGACTCATAAAATCAACTCAATCAGTCAAATCTCATTTTTTTCACAATTTTTGGAGTGTGCCGAAAACATTATCCCACCAATGTCCATTGGCAGGATCCGCCAAAGGGTTTTGTACGATTTTTACATAAAACTCCCATTCCCTTTTGGCGTTGGCGCAGAACTTTTTTCGTGGGGTGCTACCACGTCATCCGTCCGACCCGGGTGGCTATCCATCTCGCCACCTCTAAGCCTCTAGTGTAATCACAAGTCAGCCCAAACCACACCGCCCCAACGGACCGGTCCGTGGCAGGACTCAGAACTGCAGTCTTTTTTCCCAGCACTATGTTATCAAACTCATTTTATCAATCAATGCATGCTCAAATATAAATTAGAGCAATATTTCACAATTTACATGAATATCCAAAGTAACATGGTGTAAATAATTCAATAATCATGTACAAGAGTCATGGACATTTTACAATTTCATTTTAGACATACCACAATCACAAATCAATTTCAATTCCATTTACAAATTCATTTCAAAACTCAATTTATAAATCATATTTAAAAAATCATTTACTCATTCATATAATACACAATCCATCCACTCACCTCTAGGGAGGGTGATTACTCCCAATTCCTCAATCAATCTCAAATGACTGCTTTCGAGTCTCTAAAAGGTTAACCTAATCAAATTATCACAATTATCAGTAATTAAAATCCCATTAAAAGATTTTCAAATTTTTCTCCTAATTAATAAATCATTAATTCAGTCAATTACATTTCTAGATTCCCCTTTCAGCAATTTAGAATTATCTAGCTCACCAATGACCTAATTTCCCAATATTCTTCAATTTTTTCAATTTTCCTCGAATTCACAAAATCCTGATTTAATTTTTCATGTACATTCCAATCAAACCTCAAGGAAAGCTATACAAATCAACCAAACAAACTTTTACTATCATTTAAGACATTCTAATATGCTACGCAGCCGAATTTATATCAAATTCTTGATTTAATCTAAATAATTTCATACAAAATTTCAGGAAAATACATTTCCTTCGAATCTAACGTATTTCAGAACATATCTACATATATTCTCAACCTAAATTCAACAAAAATAATTCGAATGTTGAAGGGATTGAATTTCTCTCACCTAGGGTTTTTCGTAGTTTACAATCCTCGTCCCAATGACTTCTCAGTTTACTCCGAGACCTGCAGTGTATTTCAAACCGACGTAAAGCTTAGTAATTAGGCTTAAATTATCAAGTGGGTCAAAACCCTAAAACCATGGTCAGAGCCAAGCCAGCCATTACCTGCACAGATAAGAAATCGCAGGACATTGCCACCTAGGGTTTGTGATAGTCTGCTACCGCTGGCTTGAAACTTCTGCGATGGTCGCAGAAGGCTCTCAACAAAGTGAGCAGTGCGCGGTTGATCGAATAGGGGAGGAAGATTATGGGCCGTCGGGCGCGCGAGAGGGAGAGAGAATGACAGGCGGTCACGCGTGGTGGTGGCTGTCGGAAGGAGATGTTGGTCGCGGGAGATAGAGAGAGAGACGATAGAGAGGGAGAGGGAGACGGTGAGCGATAGAGTAAGAGAGAAACAGAGGGTGAGGTAGAGAGAGACAGAAAGACAAAGAGTGAGATAGAGAGAGACGGAGGGGGGAGACGAACAAGCGGTGGCTGGGTGGTGGTGGAACCACCGATGGGTGGTGGAGAGGGGCAGAGGAGAGCGGCGGAGAGTGAGATGGAAAGGATTCGAGAGAGAGAGTCGAAGAGAGCGAGTGAGGCGAAGAGAGGGAGACGGGAGTGAGATTAGGGCTTTTAGCCTTAATCGAATTTTGGGGTAGGGGACAAAACGCTACGTTTTCCCCTCCTCCTCTTCTCTTATTTTTCTTTTTTTTTTCTATAAACATAAATAAATATATCAATAAATAAATATTCCTATATATATATATTTTATACCCACATTTTATTAAAACTCTAAATTTATCATCAAAATAGAATGTACCTCAAATCGGAACACGGATATTTTTAAATATACCAAAAATTCCAAATTTAATACCCCAATATTGAAAATCAATAAATTTTCTTTTTATAATTATCTAAACATTTACATAATATCTCCAACACTGAATTTTTGGTGTTACACACATTCTCCTTGGAGTGTTTTTAGTATCTCTTAAAGATATATTTCTTTTTTCGTGGGTTTAACTTGTCATATATATGCGAGAAAACGTGAACATAAACGACACAACCCCATAATCTCAAGTGGCTAAGGTCAGGCTGCCTCCCTGTCCTAAGTTCATACGGGGTACTAACTGCGGATTTTGATGGAACACGGATGAGGACGTAGGTTGCAGTCAATAAAACATCTTCCCAATGGGAAACGAGCAAATTGGCCTGCGCCATCAGAGTTCTCACTATTTCCAACAGAGTCCTATTCATTCTCTCGGATACTCTACTCCACTGAGTAGTAGAAATAGTCAGTTGTCTCATAATACCCTTCTCGAAACAAAGCTCTTCAGACAAATACTCACTCCCTCGATCGGTTCTGAAAGTCTCCACTGTTAAGCCTAACCGATCCTTAATCTCGTTAATAAACCTCTTAAAGCATTTCAATGTCTCAGACTTATGCAAGATCAGATAGACATAATCGAAACGCGTGTAATTGCCTATGAACGTAATAGAGTACACAATTCCATTTAGGGTTCTCATGTTCATAAGGCCACAGATGTCAGAGTGAACTAACTACAATAGAGTCTCAACTCTCATTGCATTGTCTAATGGTTTCCTTGTAGTTTTGTCATCTAGACAAAACTGGTTAGCGGGTCCTATTGACCATTCATTGCTAACCGATTCATCCTCTCTTACCTTAGGAGGATAACAAGAAACACCATTAAAAGGAATCTCATTCAATGCATATAGTCCCTCATAGACTAAATCAGAGTCAATCAAAGAACTGTCATAATAAATAGAAACTATAAAATTTCCAAATAACAAAGCATATTCTCAGTTGAGATCAAGTTCCGTTGAACATCCAGAGCATAAAGAACGTGCAGAGTTTAACAACTTTGCTCACCAACTTGCAAGTGTCATTTCCTCTGATGTTGACAAAACTCTTCGTTCCCCACGTAAATCCTTCTACTTGATGACTCACTCGGCGGAACTCTATACACGCGTTCCTGTCTCTAGCTACGTGGTTGGTAGTTCCTGAGTCTACAATCCACGAATGAGAGAAATTAGCGAGCATATCAAATCACGTAAAGAAGGAAGAGATAATTTCCGTTCGTCATACTTACGAACGAAATGACCAAGTCTACTATAGATATAACACTTCACCTTGGTCTCTTCCACTTCATTCTTCCTGCGCTTTAATACTTATTAGTTGGAATTCTCAGATGGTTTCTTCTTACTTGAACCTCGAGTCTTTTACTCATACTTATGCCATTTAGGTTTGGTGCCACAAGAGTCATTTCTCGACTCCACTGCATAAGCATGACCTAAGTTTGACCTATTCGCCTCCAGACGCTCCTACTTGAGCTCACTATACCTATTTATATTAACGAAAGTACAAATACTCTCACCGTGTATGATATAAATTTTCACGGTTTTCCATGAATGAGGTAAAGATTGGATCGCACCCAGTACTTGAAAAATACGTCCGAAATAGACTCGTTCGCATTCACTAACTCGATGATCATACTCGACATCTGCGTCATTGTACGATCAGTCATGTTCTCATAAGTTATAAACTTACAAGTCAGTATCCTCACCTCAGGAGCTGTAAGAGCACCACAATTCTCTCTTTAGGGTGAACCAAACCGACATAACTATGAAATATTTCTCATCGACCGAGATCACATCATCGTGCATGCTGCTTAGGAGGATTGTCTTAACTCGGCCATCCTTCATCTTCCATGCACGTAGTGCCTCTTAATCCTATCTCAGTTTAGGTGTGATACCCCTCGGAGTCCACCATTTCGTACCTTAGAATCTCAAATAGATCTTGCTTCTTGAGAACAAATTGAATCTACTGGTATAAAAAACTTGTAGTTGTCACCATTCAGTTTATCCCCATTGCAAAAATCGAATACGACAATCTTTGATGCAGTTTTAGAGACAATAGTGACTTGTGATACTTATTTTTATAATTTTGTACACCTTTCGAATCAACAAATCCAAAATGATTCGAGTATAGACCCCAAAGTGAGCATATGAGTCAATGGATACCATACACCACACACCACAAATCGGGATTGCATCTTACCATTCGAATTTGGATTCGACATACCAAAACCCACAAAAAGTCACATTTAATAGCATAGAATCCTCAAAAAATTGGAAAATTCTATTTCTAGGTAACCCTACGCGCCGCCGGAGGATTCACGCACCGCCCCACGTCGGCTGCGCGTCCCGACGCGCCTGCACACACCGGGGAAAGGCTAGCGCACGTGCCAGATGAGCAGCATGTCTGGCACGAGCTTGTACGCGCATCCTGTGTGTTGTTACACGCACTAGACATGCAGGGGCGTGGGTCATGCGCCTGCACGCGTGCGACCCACCTTCCTGGGTCAGGACCCGGGTCGGAGCGTGGATCCAGGTTGAAACCGACCTGGACCGCGGCCCGACTCCTCCACGTGCCTCATTAGCACGCGGACTACACGCGCCTGCACCCTTTATTAACACGCGCCTCTGCGTGCGTGCTCTTCACGCGCCCACGGGTCTGGATCTCTTCTCCTTCACCCGATGGGCCTACAACCTGGTTGCGCGGCCCGACTGCAGGAAAACTCCATTTCCAGCCATTTTTTTGTCGGATTTTGGTTGCAAAGTGTAATTGAACCGTCTCTAATCATCCTAACTCGATTATTTGGAGGATTGAAACCCCAAATGAGCCGTATCTTACACCCTTTGTCGCGGCCTTCGTGGCCAATGTTGGAAATCCCAGTTTCCAGCGATGAAAACATATAATATGTATATCAAAATGTAGATCAGGTTACTAGAAACACATTTAGTCCATTTTTATAGATCGATTAGTTTTTAAACTCGATAGATCTAAGATCTAGGGTTCGGTCAATGTTTGGACCGAAAATTTCAACCCAATATTTCATGCCCTAAATATGCTCAAAAAATAAATAAAATTCATTTTCATGATCTACAAGTCATGGGTAATTTCATGGTGTAATCGGATTCACAAAATTTATACATGATTCTAAACCTAAATTTAATACCATATATTTTTGTACCCAAAAAATTTTTAAAAATTATTTTAATTAATCCAATCTGACTCTGATACCAATATTGGATTTTAATTCTCATGCACAGCGAAAGCAAATAATTTTCAAAAATGAAATAGATCGGATTGGGTAAATACCTCAATGCGTAGGGTTTCCAAAATCAATCGAACCAAATGGCAAATCTCTCGTACGGATCGCACAGTCGGGATGATAATCATAGGGTTAATCGAACCATCACTGTAATATCACAAAATTTTTCTCAAAAGATTTTTCACCCCTTAGAATTCTCTTTCTAACTCAAACAAAAATAAACTTATTCATTTCTCATCACCACTTATGTGAGAGAGAGAGAGAGAGAGTAGGAGAGATTTTTGGGATGCTAAGGATAATGGGAGTTATCCCATTATCCCTCTATTAATTTCAAAATTAATTGAAATTTTTAACCCATGATAAATGCTCCTACGTGGATATATTTATCAGTAGGTTTGGTACCTAACTCATAAGTGAGGCAAAATCAAGTTGAATCATAAATAGATTTAGGATGTTAGTTTCTAATTTTAGTGTTAATATTGAAAATAACCCATATTTAAGGTATATGGTCTAGGGTTTGATCAAACAATATGAGCACCATCTTGAAGGCTTACTTATTTATTTATTATTTTTTTAACGCTCATCTTGCTATTTTTTGTTTTTGGTTTTCACTAGCTGGTATTCAAATTGGGTTGACTAATCTGGTTTGAACATTGTGGGGCCCGTTATAAGGTTGGTTCTCCAAAATCTTTTTTCTCTAATCTCAGGACTCTCATCTTGCTATATAGTCATCATCTAGAAAAAAGTTCTTATGGAAGAAAGAATACATCATCTATACCTTAAAATGAAAAAAGAAAAGTAGAAATCATCGTTTGTCACACACACACACACTCTTTCTATATGCATAGGAAATTCATTGATAAATCGTCTTCTAGATTATGGCGTGTTTGATATAGTTTTTGAAAAATGTCTTTGGCCATTTGACATTTTCAATAGTTAAAATGTGTATTTAGTAATTCAATTGATAGTTGATTAAACATCAACTGATAATCCAAAAGCTATTAAAAAGTCATCGGTACTCAAAATAGCTTTTTACCCTTCTAAAGCTATTTTTGGACCTTTTTTTTTTAACAATTTTGTCCAATTTGTATTAATAACAAAAAATAGATTTAAATAGTTAAAAATCATTTGATCCATCTTACTTCTTTTTTTCAATTTGTTCCATTTTTGCTCTCTAATTTTTATAAGATATTTTAAATTATTGTTATGGTATATGTTTAAATTAATTGATTTTTTAAATTGTTGAAAATTTTTTGTTTTCTTATAAAGTTATGGTTTATATAATTTGTATCAATATTTTATAATATATATTTGAATTAATTATTTTCAAAAAAATTATTAATATTATATTTATAAATTTTATGCAAATTTTATATTTATATAAATTTTATATTTCAAAATTTTTTATATTTATAAATTTTTTATTTCAATATATAATAATATAAAAATATTTATCTTAAAAAATAAAACAAATTTAATTAATATAGAATTATCCTTTTGCTCATTTTATACATGAATAGTAACTGGTATCAACTAGACAATCAAAAACTAATATTAATTAACAACGGATATAAACCATTGACTATCAGTAATCAACCATTGACCCTCAGCAATCAGTTATCGATTATCAACTATAAGCTAGATTTTATCGCTTCAACCAAACATACCATAACTATTTTTTAAATCATTAATCAAATGACAAACATCATGCATAAAATAATAGTGCTAATGTAATAATTATGTGATTGGTCAGCTCTCTTTGATCAAAAATAGTTTCATTGTGACCCCATGAGAATTAGGTTTAGTTTAACACTAAAATTTGAAATCGGCTTGATCCCTGGTGTTAATTATGCTATTGATCTTTTCTTTATTGAAGGGTGATTAGGCCTTTCCCATGCAGAAATAGTACAAATGAGAAGATGCAAAACCCAAAATTTGAGATTAAAAATAGAATTATTTTTAATTAAAAGAATTTAACTAACTGCATGAACATTATGCCAAATGTACTTATTTATTTTATTTATGTAGAGAATATAGAGAGATAACGTGGGAGAGAAAATTCTTTATATTTGATTGTATGTCGATAAAAATATAAAAATAATATAAATATGAATATGAAAGATAAATGAATATGGTTGTAGTATCATATTAAGGATGGAGAGCAATATAATAATATGAAACCAATACTTAATTGCCTCTATTATCTCAATGAATTATTACAATAATTTGAATTTATATAGAAAATATATTGTCACAAATATATAAATAGTTATTACAAATATAAAAATATAAAAATACGAAAAATCAAATATATATCAAAATCAAATTAATAATCGATCTGATTTGATAGGCGTATATTGAAGATCATTTTTTTTCATAATAGATTAGAAGTCTTTTGGATATGTGTGCGTACCCATACTACAGAGCAGCGTTTTCCAAAACAGATTCGGGATCTTCTGAAGTCGCATGCATAGATAACCTTTTTTTTTTTTTTGTGCAAAGGGTGCTCTAATATCAAGTAGAGAATGAAGAGAGATAACGTGGGAAAAAAATTCTCTATATTTTGTTATATGTTGATAAAATTATATAATAATATGAATATGAATATAAAAAATCGATGAATATGGTTGTGGTGCCATATTAGAGGTGAAGAATAATATAATAATATAAAATCTAATATTCAATTGTCTCTATTATCTTAATAAATTATTATAATAAGTTAGATTTAAATAGAAAATCAATGGTCATGAATATAGAAATATAAAAATATAAAAAATTAAATATATATTGAAATCAAATCAATAATTAATTTGATTTTGGTATATATGCTATTTATTTTCTAATAATTTATGTAATTATTAATTATATTTTTTTCAATTAAATCATTTTTAAAAGCAATCATTTCAAAATCGGTCACCATTCTAGAAAAGAAAAGGACACAAAACGCATCACTGCACAAACACATGCATTCAATTTACGATCGACGTGTGAAGTTTGGTTTCATTAGTCACAAACATCCAAAAGGCATCACCACTTTCGCAAGCACTTGGGCTTTTTGAGTGTTGAGGTGTGTACGTATGTTAGTATATCTTTCTTGGCTTTTGGCTAAGATCAAGTGTACGTATGTTATTTAATTACTTGCTTGTAGTTGTCAAAATGGAAAGTGTGAATGGGAGGTACGCAGTGCGGGTCTCCCTGCCCCGCCGCCCCGGAGGGGGGGGGGAGCCACAGTGTGTGAATATTTTGATTAGTCAAGGACACCTCACCTTGCACAAAAACTTCTTATCCTCTTGAATTGGATTTTTCCTCTTGTGTTCCCACTTGCATTTATCATGTTTGATTTGAATCGCCTGCCAATAATTCTCATGTCATGGCTTAGGGTACTATCTTTAGTTGTTGGCACAAGGCCTTGACGCAGGATTGAGATCATCCCATTTGTTAATATTTATTTTGAAGTTATTTCTTTTAGTGTTTTTAAGGACCTTTTTTCTTAAAAAAAAAATATTTTGAATTATATTTTTTGTTGTTTTAAGGCAAAAATGAATATGGAGCTGATGTTGATGCATCTATTATCATTAGTGGCTGGCACCGGTGGGGAAAGTTTGAGACCAGCTTAGTAGAGGTGCAAAAAATTATGGATCCATTGATAATTTAAATTCTTTTAAATGGAAATTTGACTTTTATTTATAAAATTTTGCATTTGTTTTGAAAAATTTTCATTTTAGTTGGAAATATTATATTTAGAATAAAACAAAGAAGGCCATTGTATACTTTTTAATAACTATAATCATAATGAATTATTGAATTTAATACAAATGATTTTCATTTTCCAAAAGTCATCAAATGATAACTCTAACGCACCTTTTTAGTTCAAAAAAAAAAAAAATCATGAATTATGGGTTAGTGGAGAGCACTTGCTTTTAAGTATTGCTCTTGGGCATTGGCCAGCGAAGTCCACAAATAAAGAATGGTAGTTTTTTCATTTTTGTGAAGTTTTCATGGTTTAATGTTTGCAGTATTCGGGAATTTCGGAAATTATTGAATGGTAGTTTTTCCATTTCTATTTTGTTAATACAATACTAATTTAAAAGAAAAATAAAAAAGTTACTTTCTATGGGCGATAACTATGGAATATTGAAAAATATGGCCATTTCTGGTCTAGCAATGCATGCAATAAGCTACACAACAGAACCAGTCCCATCACAATGAAACCATTTTATTCACATGTTCTCTTGTTTTGGTCCTTTGGATGCCAAAAGTTGATGCTGAAACTCAGCAACTTTGTTTATTGAATTTCAAAATTTTGAAGCTATTATATAAGACAAAGAAAGACTATTGTCTGGTCCAGTCAGCTTTCAAACATGTTTAGGCCATGTATCCAACTACTTAGCGTGTGGTCAAGTAAAATCTTCTAGGCCAAGGGGCCACAAGAAGTCAAAGAATTGGGTTTCTAAGCATGCATACCTTCCATTCTCTTTTCCTGTATATATTGCATCTCAATAAGCACATTTTGCAGGCAAACTCTCTTTCTCTCTCTCTCTCTCTCTCTCTCTCTCCCCAAATATTTTTTTATCTTGAAAGAGAAAAAATGGTTTTTGAATTTGATTTAGCAGATATATTGATCAAGGTTGGTATGTTTGTGCTGGTTCAGGCTCTGGTTTATCTGATCCTCTCCAATTCTTCGGAAATTTTCTCAAAAAATAAGATGAGATCACTTAGCTTTAAACCGGCTCGGTCAGCTAGCATTAGAAGAATGCTGGCATCGATCTCTGACGTGCCACAGACTGGAGAAGCATTGTCTTCCGCAAGTGATATGAGGTCTTCTGCCCAAGAACTTGATGATCCCTATTGATTCAGTTGCCATATTTGCCAACCCTTTTGTTGTTGGTATATAGCTCAGTTGTTTGAGAAGATTTCATGTGATCTTTTAGAGGTTGCAGGGAGTGTGATAAGATAATTTTTTTGTACAGATGATCCTGATTCTTTTGTGATCTTTGTTAGGAGTGTGATTTTAAAATCTGTGATTCTTATTTGTGTTTGTGATTCTTATTTGTGTTAATGATATGAGATTTGCCTTCTCCTCCTCTTCCTTTCTCTTCTTCTTCTTGTCGTTGTTGTCGTCTAAAATCATCGATCGGTATCCGAAATTATGTTTCGATTAATTTGATTAGAGCATTATAGAAGTCCATGGATGGCTCTCCCAATATATTTTTTATCATTTTCAAACTTCAAAATAGAGATTAAGATATCTAACATTTCATGCCACCGTATCAATGCTCCGTTGGTATTACTATTATAATTATACTAATTAGTGAGAAATCATTATCGCAACAAAACTAGAAAGAATATTGTTGAATTGTAATGAAAAGTTGTTCCTTGCAGATCTTGGCGTCCATTTTGGTAATAATCAGAGTCTGTGGATAAATACGGAATACCATCAAAAGAGTTGGAGAAGGGAACGAATACCGCAAGGAAGGTTCAAAAACGGCCCCCTCTAGGCGCACCGTCGCTAACGTGCGCCAACACCAAGAGGAAAAAGAGAATCCCTACATGGAATCGTCGTCCCCATGTCTCATGTTTTTCTTTTTCGTATGAATTTGTATGGATTGATCCCGTTAGTATTTTTCAATTATCTTCAAGTATTAATTGACAATTTTTCTTTTTAAAACATTTTATTATCTTATATACAAAAAGATTTAAACTCGAAATTTAAAAAAAAAATAGTTACAATTGAATTGTTGTTTATCGACAAACATATTATTTTCTAGTTATTTTTTATAGGTAATATTTAATTTTTAGTTTGTTACTCCTATTTTGGTTGAGGTCGACAGATTTTTGCACAATTTGGATTTATTCTTTTTTTTGCGCTTGGTTAATTGGTATTTAAAATTATATTTTAATTAATTTGATTAAGTTACTGTTAGACCCTTTACAGGGAAAATTCTCCTAACATATTTTTTTTATTTTTAAAATTTAATTAAAAAATTTATTATTCTTCCAGAAGGCAAATTATCCGTTGCTTGTTTGCTAAGGGCCACATACCATAAGGCATGTATAAGTATTCATGCGTACATACAAATTTAAACATGGGAAAGCTAAGCACAAAACAAAATTTTGGATCCAACAGATATCAACTATTGAGGTTAAAAAAAAAAGTATCCACTGGTCAAAAAATTAATAATTAATACAAAAGTAATAACATTAAAATCTATTACCATAAAATAAACGAAATAGTATGTAAAAGGTTTTATCCAATGTATTTCAATGAAAATAAAATGTGAATATATATATTATCTTTTAAAATAAATTAACTTTTTCATAATTTAATTAGGCACAATGAAAGAGAGAGAGAAGTTTTGAGTAATATTTTAGTTGATTGAGTGCTTACACTCAAAATTAAAGAGACCCAACATTAAAAATATAATATATATATATATATATATATAGTTTTTTTTTTCTAATTATGTATCTAACTGAAATACCTTAAAAATAAAATAAAATACAAAATGATCTAGGAGGCGGTCTAAAACCTTGTTGCCAAACATCCCAAATTTTAATTAAAAGATAAGGGCCAACTTACGTTTTCCCTTCGGCCTCTTCTAGCCACTCAGAGACCAATAATTAGTTTACATCTTGAGAAACTTAGCTCAAAGGCTCACGTTGGCCACGTCTAGTCTTTTGTGAAGAATTAGAAGGACCCATAATATAAAATGCAAGCGGTCGTCATGGGTTTCGCACATACAGCAACAAGCTGGCGTGGATACCATTTCCAAATCAAAGTCAAAAATGTCAAACATCAACCATGGGGTGGATGCTTCATCTTTCTGTCCCTGAACCTTCCCTTTTCCCTTCCCTTCTCTAATATAAATTCCCATTTCCCTTCTCGAATAAATCATTCGCTTCTGGACTTCTTCTTCTTCTTCTTCTTCTTCTCTCTCTCTCTCTCTCTCAAGTTTTTAGTCGCAATGGAAATCGAAGTAGCTGACATGTTGATGAGAGGCGCTATGTTTGTGCTTGTTCAAGCTCTAATTTACTTTATACTTACAAATTCCTCTGATATTTTCTCAACATCTTCAAAGTTGAGATCGTTTAGCTTCAAACAGGCTCGTTCATCAAGCATCCGAAGAATTTTGGCCAATCTCTCCGACGTCCCACAAGGCGATGAGTTCCCATCACCAAGGAATTCAAAATTTGCCAAGGATCACCATCAAACCACCACTCAAACTTAATTAGACTCGTGGATTTAAGTTTACACTTGTGAAAACTGTAGGGTGATTCTTTTGGTCTTTGAATGTATTTGTCATCATGTATGGCGTTTTTTATTTTTATATGATGTTATTCTGAGTGGGGTTTAGCATTACTCGTTTAGTAATTCGGTTGACAGTTGATTAAACATCAGCGATAATCCAAAAGCTATTAAAAAGTCCTCGGTACTCAAAATAGCTTTTTACTCTTCTAAAGCTATTTTTGGACCTTTTTTCTTTTTTACTATTTTATCCATTTTGTATTAATAACAAAAAATAGATTAAATAGTTAAAAATTATTTTACTCATCTTACTTTTTTTTTATATATATAATTTGTACTATTTTTGCTCTCTAATTTTTATAAGGTATTTAAATTATTATTATGGTATATGTTTAAATTAATTGATTTTTTTAAATAGTTGAAAATTTTTTGTTTTCTTATAAAGCTATGGTGTGTATAATTTGTATCATTTTTTATAATATATATTTGAATTAATTATTTTCAAAAAATTATTAATATTATATTTATAAATTTTATATTTTCAATATATAATAATATAAAAATATCTATATTAAAAAATAAAAGAAATTTAATTAATATAGAATTATCCTTTTTGCTAATTTTATACATGTCAACTAGAGAATCAAAAACAAATATTAATTAACAACAGCTATAAACCATTGATCATCAGTAACCAACCATTAACCCTCAGTAGTTAGCTATCGATTATCAACTATAAGCTAAATTTTATCGCTTAAACCAAATAAACCATAACTATTTTTTAAACCATTATTCATACCACGATTTTAAACATCATGCATAAAATAATAGTGATAATGTAATAAGTATTCGATCGGTCAGCTCTCTAAGATCAAAAATAGTTTCATTCTGACCCCATGAGAATTAGGTTTAATTTAACACTAAAATTAGAAATCGGCTTGATCACTAGTGTTAATTATGCTATTGATCTTATCTGTATTGAAGGGTGATTAGGCCTTTCCCATGCAGAAATAGTACAAATTTATTACCTTGGTAGGTTGAATTTAATTTTAAAATCATTACCACTGGTATCACAAAAGATGGAAATAAGAAGATGCAAAACCCAAATTTTGAGATTAAAAATAGAATTATTTTTTATTAAAAGAATTTAACTAACTGCATGATTATGCTAAATGTACTTATTTATTTTATTTATGCAGAAAATATATAGAGATAATGTGAGAGAGAAAATTCTTCATATTTTATTCTACGTTGATAAAAATATAAAAATAATATAAATATGAATTTGGAAGATAAATGAATATGGTTGTGATATTATATTAGAGATTGAGAGTAATATGATAACATGAAACCAATGCTTAATTGCCTCTATAATCTCAATGAATTATTACAATAATTTGAATTTATATAGAAAGCTCATTGTCATAAATATAGAAATGGTTGTTACAAATATAGAAATATAAAAATATAAAAAGTTAAATATATATCAAAATTAAATCAATAATTGATTTGATTTTGACATATAATATATTTTCTAGTATCCCCTGAAACTCAATGTGATGTAATGAAAATCACTTGAATTTAAAATATGCGATAGACATATATTGAAGATCATTTTTTTTCATAACGGATCAGAAGTCTTTTGGAGGTGTGTGCGTGTCCATACTAAAGAGTAGCTTTTTTCAAAACAGATCTGGGATCTTTTAGAGGCGCGTGTAGATGCATGAATAACCTTTTTTTTTTTCCACTCTGATATCAAGTAGAGAATAAAGCGAGACAATGTGAGGAAAAAAAATTCTTTATATTTTATTGTATGTTGATAAAATATAAAAATAATATGAATATGAATATTAAAAATAGATAAATATGGTTGTGGTATCATATTAGAGATGGAGAATAATATAATAATATGAAATCTAATGTAGAGGAAAAAAAAGCGAGACAATGTGAGGAAAAAAAATTCTTTATATTTTATTGTATGTTGATAAAATATAAAAATAATATGAATATGAATATTAAAAATAGATAAATATGGTTGTGGTATCATATTAGAGATGGAGAATAATATAATAATATGAAATCTAATGTTCAATTATCCTAATAAATTATTACAATAAATTAGATTTAAATGAAAAATCAATTGTCACAAATATAAAAATATAAAATATGAAAAGTTAAATATATGTTAAAATTAAATTAATAATTAATTTGATTTTAGAGTGTAATATATTTTCTAACTATTTATATAATTATTAATTTTATTTTTTTCATTTTAACCATTTTTCAAAACAATCATTTCAAAATCGGTCTCCTTTCTAGAAAAGAAAAGGACACAAAACGCATCACCGCATAAACACATGCATTGAATTTTACAATCAACGTGTAAAGTTTGGTTTCATTAGTCACAAACAACCAAAGTCGTCCCCACGCAAGCACCAGGGCTTTTTGAGTGTTGAGGTGTGTACGTATGTTATTTAATTTGAGAAAAGTTGAAGGGTCTAATATCAAATAGTAATAACATTCTAGGCCTCTTTACTTGTCAAAGAGGACACTCCCAACATGGTATTTGTAATAATTAAGAATAGACACGTATTGAATGTGAGAATTAAATTTGAATCCGAAAGCCCAACATAGGGTCAAACATCAACATCTTAGGCCAAATATGTCCTATAGTGTAGATGGTCAAAGTAATTGGCTGCTTCACGATTTTTTTTTTTTTTTGATTTTTTTTTCCTCACTTGTCGGTATTTGAGTTACACCGACTAATTGGACTCAAATATTATAGGATATCTATTATGAGAGTAATTCTTTCAAATCTTTTTTCTTCATTTTTAAAATTTAAAATCAACATTTTTGATTAAGAGAGTAGAATGACTGACTATTTAATCAAAAAAGTTGTGGCTGCTTCATATTTCAGTCTTTGAACCTTTCTTTCTCTCTCTTCCTCAATCTCCATATGATATAAATTCTCCCCTACCCTCTCAATGAAACCATTCATTTCACTTCTATATTCTCTCTCTCTCAAGTTTTGGTGGCAATAGAAATTGAAGTGGGAGAAATGTTGATGAGGCTGATATGTTTGTGTGAGGTTAGGTTAGTACCTAACTCATAAGTGAGGTAAACATTTTTTTTTAATACAAGGACATGTAACTAAACAGTATTATTCGGAGGAAGGGAGAACAAAAATAGAGAGACTCTACCGCTTGAGTTATCCTTGAGAGATATAAATGAGACAAACTTAATTATACAATCTAGTTGAATCATTAATAATTTTAGAATGTTAGTTTCTAATTTTAGTGTTAATATTGAAAATAACCCTTAATTTAAGTGTCATAAGAAAACTAATTTTTGTAAGGATTAGAGTTTAGGGTTCCATTGAACAATATGAGCACCATCTTGAAGGTTTACTTTCTTTTTTTTTTTCTTTTTTTTTTTTTTAATTCTCATTTTGCTATACAATCATCATCTAGAAAAAAGATCTTATAAAAGAAAGAATACATCATCTATACCTTATGATGGGACATGGCCCTAAAGGCCCATCGGGGTAAAACCTGAAAACTCGAAAGCTCATGGTAAAACTCTCATATCGGTAACGATGAGGGGTTTATCTCCCCAAATAACAAGCGTAAGCTGACTTCTTGGTCGATTCCAAACGATGACAACTTAACCAATTGGTAGAACCTTGACTAGTGACCAACAACTCATGACCAATAGTTTGTTAAGAGCCCAATTGCTCTCATCAACCGAAGGAGATATCTGACTAAGTCTTGTGCCAGTCTTAGTTTCCTAAGTTAATATGAAAGACATCCTCTAAATAAACAAAGAAATCTCCTGAAAATATTTGAGTAGAAGAATCCCGAGATCTTCGGGTTTTCTCATAAGGAAATTAGGGTTGTAATATTCTGGGTATACACGACTCTTACAGCAACCACGTATATAAGCCTATGGCACAACGAAATCCAGGTACGCTCTTTGAGATCAGACACTTAATATACAAGTCACGAGATTATCAGCTATCTCTTTCTCCCTATCTCTTGCTCTCAATCTATTTTATTCCTATCGAAAACTGTTTTTTTGACTTGAGCGTTGGAGTCTCCCCTACCAAAACAGCCTCCGATGGTCTTTTGCAGGCTTTTCAACCATCTCCAGAATCAATCATTCGAGTCAAAGAAACCAGAATCTGTTAAGTTAAAACCCACCTCCAATAGATTGGTATCGTCTGTGGGCAAAACAGGTTGATTTCCCAAACAAACGTATCATCTATCTTAGTTGTCTATTCCGAACATAGTGGCCACAAGAATCATTGGTTTCGACGACGACGATCTAATCGGATTTGACCTCAATCGCAACAATTCATTGGTTATCACCATCAAAGTAGAGTCTTATACTGTCAAGAGAGTTCTCATTGATCAGGGAACAGACTGTGATCTTCTCACTTGGGATGCCTTCCAGCGAATGGGTTTCAACTCGTCCTATCTTCAACCTCCCACTAGGTCCCTCAAAGGACTCTTTGACGAATGCATCTATCTATAAGGTGTTATCCCCCTCATTATAACTTTGGGAACTTCTCCCAACCACGGGATCGTCAAAGTCATCTTCCATCTGATGAAACTATTCTCACTTACAATGCCATCCTTGGTTGTTCTAGTTTGGATGAACCGAAGGCACTACCTAGTACGAGATATATGAAGATCAAGTTTAGAACGCCAAGAAGGAATTACCACCCTTCATAGCAACCCCGATCTCTATGTCCTTTTCGTAGCTGAAGGGGGACAAGAGAACTTTCCAATCGGCACCCTAGAGTTTAGGGACGATGTCGAGTCAATGACCAAACCTGAGCTTGTGGAAGAAGTAATTAAGATTCCTCTCACTGATGATCCTAACCAAACAATTCGAGTTAGGATTAACTTGCCAACACCTCTATGAGAATCAATTGTCGACTGTCTATGCTGACATTTGAAAGTCTTCGCTTAGTCTCCCAAAAACATGTCAGGTATTCACCATTCAGTTATAGTCCACAAGTTGATCATTAACGTTAGTTACAAACCGTTCAAATAGAAGAAAAGAGTATTTGTCCTAGAACACCAACGTGCTATTCAAAAAGAAGTCCAAAAACTATTAATCGTCGGATTCATTCGGGAAGTCAAGTACCTCGAATGGCTAGCCAATGTGGTCTAGTGCAAAAAGCTAATGGTAAATGGAGAATGTTTGTAGACTTCACCGATCTCAACAAAACGCGTCCAAAAGATAACTACTTATTTCATAATATTGATACACTGGTGGACAACTCTTCGGGTCACCAACTCATGAGTTTTATGGATGTCTATTCTGACTATAATCAAATACGAATGGCGCCAGAAGACGAAAAAAAAAACAAGTTTCATCATAGAATTTGGTATGTACTACTATCGAGTCATGTCATTCGGTTTGAAAAACGCTGGAACGACCTTCCAGTAGTTGGTCAATAAAGTCTTCAAAGACTAACTCAGTAGGAAATAGAAGCATATGTTGATGACATACTCGTCAAGAGTACCAGTACAGATGTCTATGTTATCGATCTCAAAAAAACTTTTCAAATATTGGAACATTACAGCATGCGGCAAAATCCAGCAAAATGCACTTTCGAAATTGCGTTCGGTAGATACAAACCATATTGGACATGTCACAATTCTAGATGTTGAAAGAGATACAACACATCACTGGTTGAATATCGGCTTTGAGTTGATTCATTTCAAAAGTTGGGGAAAAGTACAAGCTCATTTGATGTCTTAAAGAGGTCATAAAGGTTCGCATAGATGCTCGAGTGCCAGACGGCCGTACAGAGATCAGTTTACTATATCTGTCGAACACTCAAAGAGTCTGAGACCAGCTATCGATCGATAAAAAAGATAGTCTATGCTTTAGTCATCTCGGCCAGATGCTTTCGGTCATACTTTAGACCCATACCATCGTGGTATTGATCGACCAACTTTTAAAATAAATCCTTTAGAAAAGGGACACCTCCGACCGTCTTATCAAATGAAGTGTGGAGTTGGATGAATTTGATATTCAATACCAACCAAGACCTGCGATCAAAGGCCAAATTTTAGTAGACTTTATTCTTGAATGCACCCTTCCAATTCTAGCCAAACACGAGCCTATCGATAGCCATGTCGAGTAGTAACCACTTGATTGGACATTGCATGTTGACGGGTCATCAAACTCCTCAGAAAGTGGTACTGGGCTTAAATTGGTGGACCCAGACAATTTTAAGGCCGAGTATGTTCTTCGATTTGACTTTAAAGTCATAAACAATCAAGCGAAGTATGAAACCTTGTTGAGAGACTCTGAATCACCATGAACATGGGGCCTGAAGCATTCGAGTGTTCACCGAGAGTCAACTAGTCATTAAACAAATTGAGGGGGTCTACGAGACTAAAGATTTGATCATGGCTAAATACTTGAGCAAACTGCATGAAACATTGAACAAGCTAGACAAAGTTGACATCCAACAGATCTCTCGATCAGAGAACACACGGGCCGACAAACTCTCTAAACTAGCTAGTTTAGATTCAGTCATCTTTAGTCGAACAGTCTATATTGAGATTCTACCTCACTATAGCATTGATGAGTTCAAAAGGGACCTCATAGTAGACCAATCTCCCAGTTGAAAAGATCTTATAGAAGCATATCAGAAGCATTACTACCTTCCAGATTCGTCGTTGGAAGCAACAAAACTAAATGGAAGGCTGCCCATTAGGCAATTAACTATGGAAATCTTTACCGAAAGTCCTTTACCCACCCATATTTGAGGTGTTTGACCCCATGATGAAGGGATTTTCTTTGAGTGATCCACGAAAGAATATGTGGCAATCATTTTGGGGCTCGAAATCTAGTTTACAAAGCCTTACGTTAAGGATACTACTGACTGACCATGAAAACCGATTCCGATAATTATGTCAAGAGGTGTAATAAATGCGAACATTTCTCTTCGGTGCCATATTTCCACCAGTCACTGGACAACTAAAATTTCTCAAAATGACTATCGATTATTTTACCAAGTGAGTAGTGACCGAACCTCTAGCCTAGATAATTGTAGCTAAGATCCAATCGTTTGTATGAACTCACATCATCACCTAGTTCAACATACCCCACATCCTCATCACGAATAATAGGAAGCAGTTCAATAACACTAGCTTCCAAGAGTTCTATTACAAACTAGAAATCCGTCACTAGTTCTCATCGGTCGCTCATCCACAAATTAATGGACTCACTGAGATAACTAACAGGATAATCCTATAGGGGTTAAAGACGATGCTAGATGAAACTAAGGGACGATGGGTAGATGAGCTTTACAGTATCCTCTAGTAGTACCGCACTACACCCCGAAGGGTAACTGACGAAATGCCATTCAGCTTGACATACGGAATCGAAGCTGTTATATCAATGGAGATTAGAATTCATTTGTTTAGAGTAGCTCAATATGACACAGCATGAAATGAGTTTGCTTTACGAGAATGATTAGATTTATTCCCAGAGTTACGGGAATTTGCGTTAGCTTGGATGGCTGCATACCAATAACAGATGGCCCAATATTATAACCGAAGAGTCAGGAACTGAATATTCAAACCCGAGAAACTGGTCCTAAGAAAGATAGAAGCAACCGGTCAACCCCTACCTAGGGACAAGCTAGCACCCAATTGCAAAGGTCCCTATTAGATACGTTTAGTTGTTCACCCAAGGACTTATCGTCTTAGTAATCTAGATCGATAGGCTATGCCTAGAACTTGGAATGTGGAGAACCTATGCATCTACTACCAGTGAATCATATCGCCTGCCACGACTGGAAGAACCTCCTATCAAGTAAGGCCCCTATGCTTTTCTCTTTTGATTGCTCTATCGATCGTTTCCTATTGTTTCCTTCCTGTCGTTGGTTTCTTATCGGTTGTTTTCTATTAGACAAAACGTGTCACAAATATGGGATGTAACTCCCAATTGGGTAGACACGGTTCATCCTATCGATTGTTTCCTATCAAACATAGCATGCCGACAATACGGGACCCAACTTCCAAACGAGTAGACATGATTCATTCCTATTAGTTGTTTCCGATCGAACATTGTGTGCTGTCAATAAAGGACCTGACTCCCAAACATGTAGGCAAGACCCATTCCTATCGGTTATTTCCTACTAAACATAATGTGTCATCGATAAAGGACTTAATTCTCAGATGGGTAGGCATGACCCATTCATATTGTTGTTTCCTATCGAACGTAGTGTGCCGTCAATAAGGGACTTGACTTCCAAGTGGATAGACATGGCCATTCCTATCAATTGTTCTCTACCGAACATAGTGTATCACCAATGTGGGATGTAACTCCCAACAGGTAGGCACAACCCGTCCCATCAGTCAATTCCTATCTGACGCAACGAAAGGGATAAGACTCCCAGTTGGGTAGATACTACCCATCCTATCGTTTAGTCCTTAATGAATGTAACGAATCGTCGAGTATGTGACTACCAAATAGTTGAATTTCTTATCGAATTCCTATCAGTCGATGCACAATCAGCAACGAAGGGATGTACCCCCTGGTTAAGTACACTTTATTCCACCGATCAGGCAAAGGCGGTCAACATTTATCAGTGTTCGTGATTATCCGTCCTACCATATGACGAGCCTATTACATGATCACTCTGACAATTACATCACTCGATCGAACGTCCTAACGCTATCGATAGAAATTCAATCGAAGGCAGAGATAAACAAGTAAGTAAAATAAAATTACTTTTTGTTTTCATATAATGAATACATATCGGATTACATGAATAGACATGGTTTACAAGTCCCTGAGTTGGACTGATTACATCGATAGAAATACACAAGAAAATTATAGTATTGTTTCTGGACAAAGAGGCCATTCGACAACACTAGAAAGTATAAAAACAGTACAAAGAGAAAACGGAAGAAAGAATTTCAAAATTTTCTACAACCTAGCAGGGACAAGAAGACAACAAAAAATCGGGTAGAGGAGGGTACGAAACGGTCGTGAAGTAACTATGAGAAGTCATTAGGATCCAAACTTTCTACTATCCACAGCTCCCTACACTCAACCAACTCCTCTAGTTGTCCAACTCGAGAAAATGCAAGCCAAACGATGAATTCAACCTAGAGTGGGAGCGTATTTGAAACTCCCTTCTGAAGTTGAGAACCCCGACATAAACCTTGACAGACCCCATTTTGGCATCTGAACATCGAACGACATGACGAGACCTTGTGTTTACGGTTTCATTTTTAACGAGACCTCACATCGACAAAGACAATCTATACTATTGAGCCTTGCAACTTAAGGCCCCCATCGAAAGAACTCTCAAAGAAGCTAACTTTTAGAAGAAAAGAATTTGCAGAACGAGAAGAACACACTCATTTTCTATGAGACAATATGGGGTCAGGCGACCTCTATTTATAGCTGTAAGAGAAGATGGAAATCCTCGTGAATCACTGAACAGACGGAATGGTTTGACGAAAATCGTGTGCAATAAATGACGGACTTAAATCCCTTCAACTTCTCATGAAACATTTATTTCGGGATCACTCGTCCAAAAGGTGGAATATGTGACAATCCTTGAGAAACTGGGATAATTAAAGAAGAAAAGTGTTCACCTACAACCTGTTTCAATTCCACGCCATACGTCGCGTCACTACAAAATTAAAGCGTTCTAGTGACGGTAATATTTATTGTCGGTAACTTTTAGTAACGCTTTTTTGTGTCCTATAGCAACACTTTTGACGAAACCGTTAAGAAATATATATAATTTACGACGGTATAAAATTATTCGTCAAAAGTTTAGCGATTGTCAGTAAAGATAGCACAACCGTGTGTAAAAAGCGATGTTAAATTATCACAATTATTACTCGTGGTCAGTAAATATCAAAGTTTTAGGGACGATTCGAAAACAATCATTATATGACTGTTTTTATTGTCTACCTAACCATACCGACTACATAAGTTCTGCATCTATACTAACTTATACATTATACAGTCATAAAATGCTATAATCAATACGGCGATTATCATTTGTAGTCAGTAAATATAATAGAGTTTTAAGGATAGTTTGAAAATAGTCTCGATACGACTATTTTTACTGTCTATATAAGCATACTTTCTTTATAAGATCAAAGCAATTCTGACGATTATTATTTATGATCAGTAAATATGGTAAAGTTTTATAGACGGTTAGAGAAGTGTTTCTATATGACTATTCTTTACTATCTAGTTAGTTATACCATCTACATAAGTTCAAAATCTATACTAACCCTTATATTATACAGTCTTTAAAGGGTATATTCAATTCTGACATTTATCGTGGTTAGTAAAGAGAGTTAGGAAAAGAAGAAGAAGAAAAAGCCAAGATGGAAGAAGAATCAAGTGAATCATGAGGAAGAAGTTAGAGAGACAATTGAGACCAATGAAAGGTATGTATTAATACAATGTAAAAAAAAAAAAAAAAAAAAGGTCGGATTTTTTTGGGGGGGTGTTCTAGTGTTAATTCAATGGGCTATGTGTCGTATGTATCTGCAGTGGAAAGAATGAGGATGTTGCTAACAAGGTGAAGAGTGAGGAAGAGGCTAAGGTTGTTATGGCTGAAAATGGACAAAGTGATGAAGGACTGGCCAAAGGGGCAATTGAGATTAATGTCAGGTATTTAGTGCTTGTGAAAATTGTGTGGTAAAGATTTGTGTTGTGATTGAATTGTGTTGCTGATTTCATTTTCTTCTTCTGCTTCTGCTTGTTCCCCTATATCTTTTTTGTTAATTTGCTGAGTGACGTAGACAATTGAAACCAATGAAAGGGTTATGCGGTAAAGATTTGGAGAAATTCTTAATAAATGTTGCTATAAGAAAAAGGAAAAAAAATTGATTAAACTATTTTATTTATATTGATTTGGGCTTAAGGTGGTGATGCCATAATTTTCTTCTTTTCTTCGTCAAATTTTTTAAAATGGAAATTTAGAGTTTTATGAATGAAAGTGTTCTACAGAGCAGGAAAGGATAAAATTGATTTGAATTATTTCATTTCTTCTGGTTCTGGGTTAATGTGATTCTGCTATTTGTGATTTGTTCTTTTTCTTTACCAAAGGTTTGTTGATTCTATTGGATGTATAAGTAAGGACATTGTCGGAGTGATTTTGGTTTGATTAGAAGATGGCACCCAAAATTTTTTACTTCTCCCCAAATTTTGTTGCTTAGCTAGGGAAAGTATAAGAGTTTGGTCTACTTGAAGAGGGTGTTAAAATTATCACTCTTACTGAAATTATTGTTAGACATTCAAAGGAAGTGTAATGACACTTTTGGTTTACTTAAGTGTGTCTCAGATATACAAATATATATATATATATAAATATATATATTTAATGGTGTGCTTCTGAAATTTTCTAGTGGTTTAATGGGTTGTCATATAATCTGCAGTCAAAAAAATGAAGATGTTGCTAACAAAGTATATGTTGGAGGTATCCCATACTATTCGTCAGAGGAGCATATTCAGAGTTTCTTTGAGGGTTGTGGCACCATAACTGAGGTTGATTGTATGACGTTTCCTGACAGTGGAAAGTTCAGAGGGATTGCTCTTCTCAGTTGTTTTGTGCTTATCCCGAGCTCAATTTACTGCTTTCTCACTTGTGACAAGTAGAAAACATCTTCATGAGGCACCATATTTGGATAAAAGCCTTGTTTTCATCTAAGAATGCCAAGCTCTTATAATCATTAAAGGACTTTATATGTGACCCTGCATATTCACCATGAGATGCAGTCGATAACCTTTCTAGAAAGACCTTGCCCTGCCATTCTTCCCCAATTTGTGAGCACATGATGTCCCTTATGCATCTTTATAGTAACATAGCATAGATGCCAACACATGGTATCCCTCCTGGCCCTAGGATGACAACTAAGCTACCAATGTCTGATTTTCATCATCATAGCTTCTTTTCATAATAGAAAGAGCTACTTCTAGAGGAAATAGAAATTACCCGCTGTCTTGCAGTGATTTGCTTTGAAGTATGTGGGTAACAACCTTTTATTTAATAGTGTGTATGCATGCATGTGTTTATTGACAGTTAGACCTTGAGTTGTTTGTTAGGACTCTACTAATGTCTTGGTTGCTAGGGAATCTGAATTTTCTTATGCACGTTGTAGATGTGCATTATAACTGTTTTGGCAATTACTTGATTTAGCCCTCTCATGAAAGAATTTATCGGACGATAAAAATAAACCTCCCTTGTAGACCAAGAATTTGTGTCATGTTTCACAAGCTTACAACTAAAATGTGACTTGCACTTGAAGTCCTGCATTTTCTTGAGTGTAGTAAATCTGGAAAACAAAAGCTTGAATTCTGTTGCTTAGCTGAGAAAATGCTGTGAAATCCAAGGAATATATTCTATCATCTGTTAAAACAAAATAACAAAAACACTCACCTAATACTTGGCCCGAGAAAACAAGTCAGTTTCAATAAGGTACGAACGGTATGAGATATACTAATTTCAGTAAAAAAAAAATATCGAAATCCAACATTATATTCCAAATATAATTTCAAGTAAAAGAATGAAGTCGACCGTACAGATTTTACTGATATTGAGTTACTATACAATATAGTCTGAATAGTTTTACAACAAAAAATTTAGTGTAAAGGACATTATAATCACTTTTTTCTCCACTCAGATAGCACAATAAGATACTTCAATAAATATTACTATTACATTTTTTTCCTATTTTATATTGAAAATAGACTATGATTTTGTAAATAATTATAATGTTGTCATATAAACATTGATTGGGAATAGCACTAAAGCATAACAAAATCACTGTTTCATCCCTATAATTTTCTCACTTCTATCTTTTCGCCACCATTGTGCATCAAGATTTCAATTCAATATCAGAATATTATAGACAAAAGGCCACAATCATGCTCACTGAAGACCTTTCATTATTAACTTAGCTGATACAAAAGTTAACCACCAGAATAGATACATAATGATAATATAACTATTTGGGCTAGGAAGCATTCGAATGTATATTCAAAGTAATGAATATATTACAAAGTAGAAGGCATATTCATGATAACCTCTATCTTACAAAATCAAAATGCATAGCATGGAAGCACAAAATAATTACCTGACAGATTTTGCCTGACTCATTGACATTCTCTTGTCATAGAAGTCATTTGGAGGGTCAGGGAGAGGACCAGAAGCTTTTCCCTTGGAATTGGAATGTTACAAGATAGTATCACCATTCATCTTTTGCCATAGTGATTCATCTACAAATCTAATACGCCATAGTGATTCATCTACAAATCTAATACTTGTAACAAGGATCATAATTAGGTAATAAAAAAAAATTACACACATTTAAGCAATTAAATTCAATTTCTTTTCATCCTTACATTTAACTCCTTTTAAAAAATGATCTTGTCTTTCGTAGTGGTGCGGCCTTTGCTTTTGCTTTTCTTGAAGGTTGTGTATTTGCTTTTGCTTTTCTCACGGCCGATTCACATGGTTCAGAGATTGGTTTGATTGATTTATTCTTCATTTGCATCTTGTGCATGATCTCAGCTCGAACCATATTATGCTCAGACAATAAAAGTGTGAGAAAATATTCTTTTATCAAGAAATTAAGGTCCTGCCACCATGAAATAAAGTTATCAAAAGAATCATGACTGCAAGAACAAAATAATGATAATAATAATAAGAATAATAAGAATATGAATATGAATGTACTTTTTGAGTTGGAGGAATCATCAACATCCCCGGTTCCCATATCTCCAAAAAGCGCATTACAAATACTCCACAATCATTCCTGTTAAATTTATTTTAGATATGCATTTCTTGTGAATTTCAAAGATCCATAGGTATAGTAATACTAGTAGTACTTACGTGTTAGGCTGCTGAGAAACTTGAATAGGTACTATTTCTGAGATAATGAGGGAGTTTTCATAAATTCTTTCAGTGCAATTTTTCTCAAAAAAAAAAATTAAATGTTAAAGTGAAAGAAAATTTAATGTGAAAGAAAATTTAATGATTAAGTATATTAAACAATTACCATCAAAATTTGCAATTCTTGTTCTTCACCGCCTCTAAAGCAATAACCCGAGTCCAAAACGTACATGATATGCTTCTCGATACAAACAGCATAACAAAACCAGTGGTGTTTGAAAATTATAGGAATGAAAACCTATTACGAAAACACAATAGCATATTAATTGAAACTATTAATTGAAATATTAATGTGTAATGATAAAACAAGTTAGTAGAAAATTATTGACAAATTAAATGCATAAAATACAAATAGTATATTAATTGAAGCATTAATATGTAAAAAGTAACCTACTAGATTGCAAGATTTAAAATCGAATCCAAGTGCTTTTGTTGACAAACAATGTTGAACTATTGAAATATCCCACTTCATATTTTGTTTGACATCCAAACCAGAGGTGCACACCACGCATATCTGCATTGCATCGATGATAGTGCATAAACTAGGTAGAAAAAAAAAAGGTGACATATTTATAAGGAAGTGAGAAAAGAAAGTAGATATTTGCATTACTAAAAATAAATTAGAAAGTTACTAAAAACAAGATAAAAAAAATAAGGTACGTAAGGATATTAAACACTGCATACATTACTAAAAAATACTGCATACTTGTAAAAGGATAAATCACTTAAATTTCCATCATCAGCATATAATAGAAATCCAATTCCAAATTCAAATCTAAATCCAATCCAAGTTAATAAAATGAATCAGTGAAGAATAAAGATACAAGAAGAAGAGTAAGTGTAGTGTTGAGAAAAAATAGAAAAATAAACACAATGAATGAAAGAAAGAATAATGAGATAAATAATACTTACCGAAAACCATAATGGCAAAACACATCTTGAGAATAAGGGGGATGGGTTTTGGCGGTAAGTATTGAGGAGCCCTATATAGCAATCCATAGTCTGCAAATAGTATTCATTATCTCATAAGGTAATATAAAAATTTTAAAAATAAATTAAAATTCATACCAATGTGCCAATCCAATGAGGCGGGAGCAACTCATGAGCATCAGTCCATGACATGTATTTTCCAGCAATATTACACAAAATTGTTCTATGCATTGTCATAAAAAGTCATAACATTTTAGTAATGTATTAAATAATATTGTTTGATATATGAATAGAAATCAGAAATGATAAATAAGAGAGGTATCACTGAGAGATAACTTATCTGGTTTCATTTTTTATGGGTTTTCGTCCATAAAAAATCCAAATACTTTCATCTTCAGTAGAAAAAGTTCTAAGGTTAGCAAAGGTAGAAATTGTGTTTGCATTAACCTCCTTCACCTCCTTCATTTCAGTTAAAGCATCGACTATTTCATACAATTGAAGATCTGATCCCTCCTGTTTATCTAAAGGCTCATCCAAGCCCTTATCCTCCTCCCATACCTCATCCTCCTCAACAAAATCATGATTTAGTTTTTTCTTCTCTTCCTCTACATCAAAATCGTCTACATGTTCAGAGCTGGATATTCTATGCAACAAATCATGGTGCATTTGTAACAAATCAGATTGTACTTGAATTGAACCCTTCAATATTTGAATTGACTTCTCCAAAAATATTTTAACTTCCTCTTTGATGTCAATTCTCTAAAAAACAAAATAAATGATTCTAAGATGAGAGATATTAAAGTATGTGATAAAGTGTAAATGATATTAGTTTACCTTAGTTTTTTCTCCAAAGACTTGAACAGATTTATTCCATCGATTGATTTCTTCATTTTGAGTTGTTTTATTTGACAACAAACCCTATATAGATCATACAACATATTATCAAATAACTCACGTTTTAAAGTTCAAATAAATAAGAGAGTTCATACATAGTATTTGAATCAAATAAGAGTTTAGACAATAATGTTGTTTTAAATAATAATGTCTCATTCTTAATTATAAATAAATATTCATAAAAGAACTTACATTAAATAAATAACAGAGATCAAAACAACATAACAATATTACTTCAAATAAGAGTTGACACAAGAGTGCAGTTAACTTACATTTACACGCTCAAATCCTAGTCTTCGAATAACAAGATCTGTAGTCCAATAGCGAATGGGTAGTTTCTTTGCTTTACCACCCAATCCACCAATTCTCACATTCTCAAAGTAAAAAATCTATGCATGCAGAGGACCAACATCATTTGGTTAGCACAGGACAAAGGTTAACAATAGTTATAAACATTGAATTAATATTTATAAACTTACCATAAGTAAAAATAAACAACCACCAATAGCTCTGATCTTCCTTTTCTCCTCTCCTCTTCTTCTCTTCAAAACACCCTTAAATTGCCACACCTCATCAGCTAGCCATTGTAATACAAATTTTGCCATTGTATTGGCCAAAGATTGTCCACATCAATGCTAGCCGTAAGGTGTCTAGCAGTAGGGAAGATATTTGTAGACGGACATAAAAAGCATCCGAGAATGAACAACAAGAAGCATCGTTTAAATCTGGGGGATGAAGGATCTTCCATTTGCATTTGTTCTTTTAATTGGGTATGTTTTAGCTTGGAAAATAACTTGATCTCTGAGGATTCATTCAAAGATGAAGAGCCTAAAACATCATGTCCGGTGTAGGGAATTCCTAGAATTCGCCCTACTTCATCAGGTGTGAGCTTAAACTTTTGAGTTGGACTGATACAAAGAAGTTTATCGATAGGTTCAAACCTCATAATCAATTCTTCACATAATTTTCGACTCAGAGTATCGCAGGTAAGACTCAAAAGTTTTCCAAACCCCATATGTTTTACTACTTGTCTCATATCTTCAGTGAGGGAAAGAATTAACTCCTTCAGTTGCCTAGGAGAACACCTTGTTTGAATCGGTAGCATTGCCTTTGTTATGCAAAGCATTTCCTTTGTTTCCTTTGCTGCTTTGTTGTACTTCTCCCTCTCTGTTTCACTTAATTCTTTCCATCTTTTATTGCATTCACTTTTGTTCACTTTATTCTTGGAGAAAAATTCTTTTCTATATTGGACAATATAATCAAATTTTTTGATATTATACATTTGTTTATATTAATTAAAAATGGAAAACATTACAACAAAAAATAAAATATTAAAAATCAAACAAATTAACAATATAGTAACCAAAATGATGCTATATAATGAAGTATTACATCAAATAAAATAACAAAATAACTATATAAAGCACTCACTTTAATATAAAATAATATTAATAGATAAAATGTTTATAATCTCTTAATTAATAATAATAATAATAATAATAGAAGAAATATTTTAACAAAGAACAAAGTAAAAAAAATCTCATTCAAATATCTCTCAAGGAACCAAACAAGTATTCCGGTATTCTACGCATGTTTAGCAAATAACTTATCACTATCATAATTGAAACACAAGTAAACATAAACATATTTTCCCTTTCGAAGTATCTAAAAATTGGCTCCATCCAGACATACTCCATCCAGACATACAAGTATGCAATGTTGATTTTTCTGCTTCAGAAACTTCCATAATTAGTTTTATAAAGTAAGATCAATTCTTTAGATTGATAGAGGATTATTAAATTTTTAAAAAAATTACCTAACAGTGAAGGTCAAATCAAAAATATGTTTATAATTGAAAATTTATAACTAAATGCAACGAAGTAAAACAATCACTTTCATTCATTCGTTCTTCCAAATTAAATTTTTTTCACCATCTAATAACTACTAAAATTAATTTATAAAATTAAGTTTTAAAATAAAAAATACTAAATCATCACTTGAAAAATTTGTATCCGGAAAGATATTTGACTGCAGACCCAGAAGCTTCGCTAGAAAGCACAATCTTTACATCTGCATCACCCATTTTTGAATAAAAATTTCCGAAACTATTTTTCTTCTTTTTCCCCTCTCGTTCTGCCCTTTTCCTTGGTTTCTCTTCCTGCAATGCTCGTCTCCGCTCCTGGAACTTCTATTCCGCTCTTGTAACTAACCATTTTTCCTCAATCTCGCCCTTCTCCGCCCTTAAACCTCACTGGAGTCGTCTTTTTGCCTTTTGTAAAGAATAATAATGGAAGTATTAGAGATGCGTGCTTGAACGGACGATGAATGCAAGCCCCAGCCATAGGATCAATACGGCAGTCACACTCAAACAACCATAACCATTAGATATCTGTCATTTATTATTATAATAATATTTAATTTTATATTTATTTTATTACTTATTAATGATACATTTATATTTTTAATTATATATATTATATATACTACATAATATATAATATATATTGTAATACAAATATATATATTTCATATTACGATATATTACTACTATATATTAATATATATTTATATGATATTATATATATATTTTTTATATATTAATATATCCATTATTACTATTAATATTATATATTACTAATATATACAATTATATATTAATATTATATATTACTATTATAAATTAATATTATATTTTACCATTATTATATATTGTTGCTTTATATTATATATATTATATTATTGTCTTACATGTTTTATTATTATAAAATATATTATATATTTTATTTTATACAGTAACAAATTACTATTATATATTAATATTAAATATTAAAACTATTTATTATTATATATTACTATTAATGTTGGTAATAGTAATAGTGATATGTTACTTTAATATTAAATATTATTATTATTTATTACTACAATTATTTTTTTTATTACTCTATATTACTATATATAAACATATAAATATTAGTAATATATATTTCAAATATATGTAGTATATAAATATATATATATATATATATATATATATATATATAAATACACACGCGGGGATAGCGCCGGGAGCCCTATATTACATTTTTAAATTTTTTATTAAATTATAACTATATATTATATTACTACATTTTATTATATATTATTATATATTACTATATATTACTATATTATATATGTATATATAAATCTATACAACAATATATTAATATTATATATTATATTAGTGTATATGTGATATTTGTATTATATGATTACAAATTATAATCTATATTTTAAATTATATACTTCTACATATTACTATATATTACTATACATCACTATATACTATTATATTTTATTAATATATAGTTCTATTATCTCTTACTATAAATTTTCAAATCCGTCATGAGTCTTTACTATCTCTTATTATACTCTTCAAATTCATCCAAAATAACTATTACTCATAAGACCATTCAACAACTTAAAGGTCACACAACTATTGCTTATTAGACCATTCAACAACTTGTCATGACTTTATGATAACTCAATGACACCTTTTTTCAACAAGACAACACTTCACGTGATTTTCACATGTATAGCTCTAGGCCTCTACTATCTCTTACTAGCTATTCTCTAGGCCTCTACTATCTCTTACTACTAGCTATTCACGTGTTACTAGTTTTTCTTTACTTTATGCACACTACTAGCTATTCACGTGTTACTAGCTTTTCTTTACTTTATGCACACTGCTATAAATGATGTTCATTCACCTTCAACATTACTCATCCTCAAAAACCTTTCCTTAAATCTACTCTCAACCAGACCTTTCTTTTCCTATTTCTTCTTTACCTTCCGAATATATTTCTCTTTTCTCATCCTTACACTTGGACATGGCATCAAACAGCAGAAGCAGAAAAGGAAAGGGAAAGGAAATTGTGCAGGATGAATCCACGGCAAAAACCAAAAGTAAGTTCAATAAAAATGATTTTTTATCACTTCAAAGAAGCAGAGAGTTTGAAAAAAATTTCTTACAAAGACATATCAACTATGGTCGTTTAATAGATTGAGACTATCTTAAATCTATTGAATTTAAATATGAAGAAATTTTACATTTATATTGTCCCAGATGGCTTCTCTATCCCCACAGGGATATATATGAACGACCAACAAGGATTTTTTTCACTAATATAGAAGTGGACGAAGGGTGGATGGAGGATGATGAGGATGATGATTCCTTCTTCAAAATTGAAAATGAGATACAACCTTGCCTTCAAAACTTACGTGAATGGTCAAATCATAGAAATCAATCCTAGAATCACATGTATAGAAAATAATCTAACATGGGTTAAATATAGTGATTGTATGTCTTATATGGAATCCGACTTACTTGACGATGCCAAAGTTGTTTTTGATGATGATAATATTGAAGAAGTTAATCACAATGCAGTGGATTTAGGTTTTCATGAAAGGATTTTACATATTATCGTGACACGTGTTATCAGACCAAGAGCCGGAAACTATACCACTATCACTAGAGAGGACTTTTGGTTGATGGCGTGTTTGATTAGAGGAAAAAATCCTGGTATCCATTACTTAATTCCCTATTTTATTATAGTTGCCAGGAGTGTTCCTAATATAAATCTCCCGTATCCCAGCATGATAACACGGATTTTGATTGACCAAAGAATTGATCTTCATAAAAAAATAAAAGTTCAACTCAGTATGAAAAATGGAATCAATAAACTTAGTATCCAAAGAACTAATTGGGTGTTTGAAGATGGTGATTGGGTAAATTTGAAAAGGAGAAGAGGTGAAGCAAGAAGAGGTGAAGCAGAGACAATGTCATCAATACCAGTAGTATCAGAGGAAGAACATTTCAACAATGAGCAAAAATGGAATCAATTTTTTGAAGTAATGAATGATATTCGAACAAGTGTGCATGATGGCTTCTATGACATGGGAAATAAATTTGATAATCTGAACAACCGAGTAACAGGATTGGAAAAGGATTTTGGTGATTTCAAAATTTTTCAAACCAACGTTGATCAATATATGAAAGAGTCCAGAGATTACATGAAACAATCTACTCACCACATGCATCAGTCAGGAGACTATATGCAGCAATCAAGAGTGCAGCATCTGGATATACAAGATAAGATGAAACACATGTCTTGTGAAATGAAATATTATTCAGGTTTCATCACTAACATATGGGAAAACACTGTCAATCAACTCGGACTCCGTCCGTGGAACAGCTAGTATCCCACTCAGAACACCTCCTCCTCCTGGACTCAGTGCTGCTGGAACAACTAGTATCCCACTCAGAACACCTCCTCCTCCGAGATTTTTTGCACAGACACCTAATTTTTGTCCCACACCACCCAATGTTTTTCCTACATCATCAAATACCGAGAAGATGTCTAGTCCCACTACCACCACCTCTTCAAGAGAAAACAGAAAAGCAAAAGCAAAATTTAAACCCAAGACAAGGGAAGATAAGACCATGAAAGATTAGGGGGGAAGATTGATAAATGTGTTTTAAATTTAATGTAATATATTTGGAGTATGTAATTTTAATGTGTGTTTGTAATGAATCATTAATGTTTTTATGTTTGAATATGTAATATGTTTGCAATGACTATGTAATATGTTATTTGTTTCAAATGCATATATTTATTTCAAATGTTTCAAATGAATATGTAACATATTATTTGTTTCAATTTAGAATAAATTAGAATAAATAGATAAATTTAATATTCCATTAAAAATAAAATTAGTCATCCAAATTAAATCATTTTTTCTCCATTAAAAAACAATTGAAATAAAAAAAACCGGGCGCCGAGCACTGGGGCAGGCGCCTGCAGGGCGTGCGCTAGGCCTCAGGGCCGGGCGCCGGCCAGGAGGGCCGTGAGTCCCAACCAGGCGCCCACAGGCTGGGTGCGGCGCCAGCGCCAACAGAGCGCCCGGCCACACTGGGTGTCTTGGGGGCCCTTCTATATGTAAATATATATAAATATATATATTTATAATATATATATTTATAATAGTACTATATATAAAATACTAATATATAATACTAAAATATCTAAAATAACAAAATTTTAAATATTTTCTAGTTTATTTGTCTAAAAATAGTTATCATAATTATTTAAATATATATTTTTTTATCTAATAGATATATATATAATACTAATACATAATACTAAAACATATATATATATAGGATTATATTATATATTATAAAATATATTATTGAATTATATATTAGTATAATATTTAAAATAACAAAAGTGATCAATTTTTTTATAATTTATTTGTAGCACAAAAAACCTAATTCTAAAATTAATTATCATAATTATATTACTTATATAAATTCCACAAAATACCTAACAATATTAATTTAATTATTGATGTGTTAATAAATTTTTTTCGCTTAAAAATTTACATTTAAAACATATTTTGCTTATTTAATTTAATTGATATTTTAATAATTTTTGGGTGCCAAAATTCGCGCCAAAAACATTTTGCTTCTTCTTTATAGCGCCAAAACCAATCATCCTTATTTATTTTACTTTTCCTTCCATTTATATATATAAATATTTTTCTAATATTTCTATATTAACTTTTGTAAAATAATGGAGAGGTCATGGATGTATTCTAAATCAAGAGGAAGTGATGAATATATTGGGGGAGTTAATGCCTTTCTTGAATTTGCATCAGAAAATATTCAATCTATGGATGACAAGATATCATGTCCTTGTGTTAAATGCTTCAACACATTGAGATATGCCACACACACGGTATTCAATCACTTGTTACGCTATGGATTTCAACGTGGGTATCAGAAGTGGATATTTCATGGAGAGAGTAATAAAAAGTCTAAATCTCATACAACGAAGGATATCAACCAAGATCCATCTTATCATGATCCATTGAATGGCAATGGTAATGATACCCTTTTTGATCATGACATCTTTGGCATGCTACATGATGCATTTATAGACTTACAGAATCCTGAATCAATTTCTCATACACCTCAGCCAACTTCTCATACACCTCAGCCAATTGACCTAATTTCAGATAAGTTTCATGAATTACTTGAAAATGCAAAAAAACCAATATATCCAAATTCTAAATATAGCATGCTTACAACTATTGTGCACTTGTATCATTTAAAATGTTTGTCTGGGTGGACCAATAAATCCTTTTCATTATTGTTAGAGTTTTTAGGAGAATTGTTGCCTCCTCAAAACATATTACCAAATAGTTGCCACCAAGTGAAGAAAGCTATTTCAGCTTTAGGATTGGGATATGAGAAAATTCATGCTTGTCCTAATGATTGCATGTTATACTGGAAAGAAAGAGATAAAGATGATGCATGTTATTTATGCAGGGCTTCCAGATGGAAACAAAATGGAGAACAAATAGATGGAAATCAAGGAGCTCAAGATGGTAAAAAAAAAAAACCCCTCAAAATATTGAGATGGTTTCCATTGATTCCTAGATTGCAAAGACTATTTACATGTGATAAAACTGCTTCTTTGATGAGATGGCATTATGATAAAAGAACAAAGGACGGACTCTTAAGACACCCAGCAGATTCACCTGCATGGAAAAGATTTGATTCTCTGTATCCTAAGTTCTCTGATGACCCCAGAAATATTCGATTAGGATTAGCGACAGACGGTTTCAATCCATTCAAAACCATGAATGTTACATATAGCACTTGGCCAGTAATAATGATACCATATAATCTACCTCCTTGGTTGTGCATGAAATCTACAAACTTCATACTCACATTACTTATTCCCGCTCCTAAAAGTCCCGGTGATAAGATTGATGTATATATGCAGCCACTGGTGGTAGAACTGAAAGAATTATGGTACAGAGGAGTAAATACTTATGATTCTTCGGTTGGTGAAAGATTTAAAATGCATGCAACATTATTATGGACTATTAATGACTTTCCTGCATATGCGAATTTGTCTGGATAGAGTACTAAAGGTAGATATGCATGTCCAGTATGTGGATACGATACATGTTCGCAATGGTTATATCATGGTCGAAAGTATTGTTATATGGGACATCGAAGATGGTTGGAGTCAACTCATCCATTCAGATATGATAAATACTCTTTCGATGGGACAGAGGAATTTAGAGTTGCTCCCAAACAAAGAACTGGAGCTGATGTTTTGCAAGAATTAGATGAGATTAACTCAACAAGCACCAAGGAAATGCAATGATAGAAAAAAAAAGTATATTGTTTGATTTGCCCTTCTTGGGAGAATGTTTTAATCAGACACAATATTGACATGATGCATACAGAGAAAAATTGTTTTGATATAATTATTGGTACAATTCTTGGACAAGAAGGAAAGTCTAAAGATAATTATAAGGCTAGACTTGATCTTCAAGAGATGGGAATAAGAAAGGATCTACATGTACGTAGATAAGTTAACTGTACGAACCTATTTTTGCCTAAAGTATGTTATCAAATGACTTTGCAGGAGAAAAATGCATTTCTTAAGGTTTTGAAGAACTTAAAACTTCCAGATGAGTACTCAACTAATATCTCCAAATGCGTTCAACTCAAGCAACGGAAGCTAATAGGTTTAAAGAGTTATGATTGTCACATTTTAATGCAAGAGTTTATTTCCATAGCAATCTGTGGATCACTGCCCGATAATGTTGCCTCTGTTATAATCAAAATTTGTAACATTTTTAAATATCTTTGCTCTAGGGTACTTGACCCACAAGAGCTTGAGCAACTAGAGGCATTAGTTCCACAAATTATGTGTGAACTTGAAAAGATTTTCCCTCCTTCATTTTTTACCAGCATGATACACTTAATCGTGCACTTGACAAGCGAAGCAAAGATTGGTGGACCAATAACGTATAGGTGGATGTATCCGGTTGAAAGGTAAATTTATATAACAAGCATACTCAATTTATTTAACAATTACCATGTATATATATTTATTGTATGTAATACTGTGTGTAGATATTTGCTTCTGCTCAAGTCCTATGTACGTAATAGAGCACGACCTGAAGGTTCAATCGCAGAAGGATACATAGCAAATGAGTGCTTGCTGTCTCGTTCAAGATATTTAGATGGAGTTGAAACAAGGTTTAATCGTCTATTGCGGAATAATGACAACCACATTGCATTTGGAGAAGAGGAGTCCACTATCGGAAGACCTCTGGGAATAAGAATATGTAAAAGGCAAAAAAGAAAAAGAATAGCTCGAATTCATCTTGATGAGAAATCATTGGAGCAATGCCATAGATACATATTATTCAATACTGAATCGATTGCCTCATTTAGACTGTAAGTATACATTGTCATAATATTATAATAATAATGAATATCAATTTTAAACCTTAATGTCTATTGTTTCATATGAAGGGAACATATGCAACATGTTCGAAGGACAAATCGGGGGAAGAAGTTAAATACTTTCCAAATTGACAAACTTCATAGCAAAGACTTTAATACCTGGTTTAGTCGTCGTGTAAGTATCAATAGACAATCATTTGTAGTATTATTAAATTATTTTATTTATATGATTTCTTTTCTAGGTTTTGAATCCAAAATACTCTGGAGAGATTACAGATGAAGTTAAATGGATTGCTCGTGGACCAAATCCATTGGTTAGAAATTTTAATGGATATGTAATCAATGGATATCGATTTCATGTAAAAGATCACGAAAAATGCCTTCAAACTCAGAATTCAGGTGTTGTTGTAGCCGTGGATGACATTACTTATGCAAATGCCAAGGATAAAAGGTCGACTAAAGGTAAAGTCAATTATTATGGAATTTTACAGCAAATTATTCAAATAAACTATAATGGGATGTATAGTTTTGTATTATTTCGGTGTGATTGGGTCGATCTACAACGAGGATACAAGAATGATAGATTTGGCTCAACACTTTTGAATTTCTCTTATCTGAATCATACGGGTGCCGATTCTTGGATGATCCTTATGTGTTGGCATCCCAGGCAAAAAAGGTATTTTATGTAGCTGATGAAAGACACAAGGGATGGCTTATTGTTAAACATGTCAAAGTGAGAGATGAATTTGATATGGGTAATGAAAACATGAATCAACGTCTAAATTCAGAAAGTAGCCATACAGACAATCATGTATGGGTTCGGACTAATCTTGAAGATGGAGATGGAGGAGATGAATTAACACACATAAATGACGATGATGATGAGATTGATAGAGTAGGATGGGATGCATATACATATGAAATGTAATGTAATGTAATGACATTTTATTTATATGATCATTAATTTTTTTTTTCTATTCTTCTTTTGGTTTGTAACATAATGCATTTAAGATAAGAAATGATAAGTACTCATTATTTTTTATCTTAAATATGGTAAGAAGACTTAATAATGCATCATATGAATATGAATTGATATTATTTTATTGTTGAATAATAATATGGTAAAAATAATAATAGAGTGGTACGGTTATAATAGATGGTAACAAGTAATAAAATATGGTAACATATGATAATAAAGGTAAAAAGTCAAGTAACAAGTCGTAAAATTTGAAGAGCTGGCCCACGCATGCCGGCCGTGCCGAAATGGAGCCATGAGTGCTATGTACATTACTATATATGACATTATTATATATATACAAATATAATTTTTTAATTAAAATTAAAATTAATATTAAATCACTATTAACATTATATATTACTATTACATATTACTAAATATTAATATTATATATTACAATTATTTATTTACTATATTTTATTATAAATTACTATACATTAATACACAACACAATACTATATATTCCTAAACTCTAATTATCAATGTTAGATATACAACAATAATATTTGAAATAATTAATTTAGGGTAAACTTAATTAAGTTATCAATATTATATAATTTTATATAGAAAGAAATAATTATTAAAGAAGTAAAAATTCATATTAACTATCAATATTATATAATTATATATAAATTTAGAAAAAAAGAATGACAACATTAATATTATTTTGAATTTCAAAGTTGATATTTAATTTAAAGACACATTACTTAATTAGTTAATTAATTAATTAATTACTTTAATCAATTAAAATTATTTTTCAACTCTCTTATTTATTTTGCTTGCTTTCTTGCAAGTTGTAAATATATTCTATATATATATATTTTAATTTGCATCTAATTTGTATAGACTAGACTTGAGTACTTATCTATTTTATTATTAATCTTATACATGTTATACATAGTAATAAGTAATAATTAGTAAAAACGTCATAAAAAGTTAATACAATCTCATAAAAAATAAAATAACATTTTGATTATAATAATTTAATTTGAAAGTAATCTATTAATAAATTTTTAATTAAGTGCATTTGGACTATATTTTAAGTTAGTAAAAATTGAAAAGATTGTACGAAATTACATATCTATAGGTTATAAAAATTATATAAAATTAACCTAAAAAAAAACTTCTGAATAACTAAAAATATAAAAAATATGAACAGGTAGTGGCCGTAAAGATTGTAACGTAAAAAAGGTTGAATGTGAAAAAGAAAAATATGAGGTCTAGTAATAGTAAGGATTGTAATATAAAAAAGGGCAGATAAAATTGAAAAAATAGGATAAAAAATATGAAAAAAAAAATTGCCAAAAAAAAAGGCGGGCTTGAATTGGCGCACTCATCAATAATTTTATATAACTATTACCATTACTATATTACTATTACTATTACTATATATTACGATCTATATTATATTATATTATATTATATTATATATTACTTTATTATATATTAGTATAATTTTTTTAATTACAATTACTATATAATATATATTAATATAAAATTACTAGTAATATATCTAATACTGTATATTATTATATATTACTATACATTACTACATATTACTATATATTATTACTAATATACCAATATATTGAGTCTCTGGTGCCCGGCCCCATCAGCGGGCGCCCGTCGCATTCGCATTACTGTACATTACTATATATTACAATCTATATTATATTATATATTACTTCATTATATATATATCTATTAGTATAATATATATGAGTTTTATATATACTATATATTTTTTTTATTTACAATCACTATATAATCTTAAATTACTCCTATATCTTAATAATATATTATTATATATTACTATATATTACTATATTGAGCTGATAGTTTTTAAATTATAATCTTTCCCTCAAAGTTTTTCTTTCACTCAACTCAAAGCTTTTCTTCCGCTCAAAACTCTTCTTAATTCATCCTTATTTTCAATTTAACATATTTTCAACTAAAATTTTAATATATTCCGAACAATATCTACTAAAAAATTTTAAATAACAACTCTTAAATATTTTTGATATATCTGATGAATATTGTCTTAACAAAATATAATAACAAGTGATTGTTATCAAGTTTTAAATTACATTCCATGGAATGCACAGAATATCAAATTATCAAGTAGAAATATTGTTATATTTAGATTATTAATTATTAGTAATTATGAATATTATATAATATAATTAATTACTAATACAAATAAAAAATATGAATTTATATTAATTATCAAGATCGCCCTCATCCGTGAGCACCCGGTTACAGAGGGGCCTGGCGCCCGCCTCAATGCCCGGGCGCCCAGGCATGCAGGAGCCTGGCGCCCAAGACTTGGCCCACGGGCACCCGCGCAAGTGGGAGCCTGGCGCCCGCCCTTATCTACGGGCGATCGCGCTAATGGGAGCCTGGCACCCATCCCCTACGACGGGTGCCCGCTTATATTAATACTATATTACTATAATATATTACTATATATTATCATATATTAATATACATTATTACATATTACTAATACTGATATTAATATATATTATATATATTGATAATTACAGACTATATATATAAAATTATATTATATTATAATTAGAGACTATATTATATATTCTTGTATTTATTTATCTACATTTACTATATTATTATAGATTGCTATTTATTTATTTGCAATTTAATTCCAAAATAATATAATAATAAATTTTAATTTAACTGGTTGTAAAAATTTATATAAAATTATTTTAGTTGTAAAAATTATATAAAATCAATCTAAATAAAATACATATCACCAACTAAAAATATGGAAAAAAATGAAACGACAAAAATTATAAAAAATATGAGACAAGGTAATGGCTAATGGTTAAACAAAGATAAGGATTGTAATATAAAAAAGACAGTCAACAAAAGTGCGGGTAATGAAAAAAAGCGCGAGTAATGAAAAAAGAGCGGGTAAATCTAATGAAAAAATTAGCGGAAAAAATTGACAGCCTTTGAAATTGTGGCGGGCTTTGAAATTTACGGACTTTTTAATTTTCTCTATAAATTCAATCCCAATACATATTCAAAACTCTCCTCAAACCTCTCTTAACTCAACAAAAATATTTTTACTGTTTGATGAGTATTTCAAAAATTTAAAATATTTCCATCGACTATGGGACGAACTAAACGTCGGATGAGTATTGTATCTGATCATGAAGAATCACAACAATCCCAACAAATTCAATGTGAAGAAAATCAATCTTACGAAGATGCTACCCCAGGTTATCGATCATTTCAATTTGAGATTTCACATTGACATGTTATCAACTAATTACCTTTTTTTTCAATTGTCAAGAAACATAGAGGCCCAACTCGCTGTCAAGATGTTTGGGACTTAGAAAAAAGACAACGCATGCTAGTTGAAATGAACGAATTAAATCAACCCATAGGAATTGATGGTACAATCTTTACAAGATTTCTTGGGTCTATAGTTAGAGTGCATGCCATTGCTCCAATAAACTATAAAACGTGGCGAAATGCCAATGGAGTATAAAGATGACATGTGGAACATTGTACAGGTATTTGGTAATCTATTTTTATTACTGGACGAGTAGATGAAAAAGCTAATATATCTAATTTTATTTTTTACATATTTCTTTTACTTTAATTGTAGTCAAAGATTACTTTCAACCCACTCAGAGATGACACTAAGAAATGGGTTATTGGAAATTTGTCTGAAAAATGGAAGAGTTTTAAAAATTCTCTGAAATCAAAATGGTTCGATGAATCACTTGGAATAGATGAAAATATCAAGAGAATGGAACATGAAAGAGTTGATCCAGATCAATACATGGAGCTTGTTAGTTTCTGGTTAAGTGATAAAGGAAAGGTACAAATACAATCCACTATACAATTCACTATATAATTCACTCTTGTTATTCTGATATTTTTTTTCTTTATGCTAGGAAATTAGTAAAAGAAATTCAGAATGTCGTTCAAAGTTGACTGATCCGCATTGTTTAGGATCGAAATCATTTGCAAAGCTCATACATGAGAAGGTATAAAGAATTCATATTTCATTTACTTGCGATTAATTACAATCAAAATATTACAAAGTGTGATTTTCTTTTTTTCATTATAGATGACACAATCTGGGAGGAAACCTTCTAGAGCTGAACTTTATATTACAAGTAGAACACGATCAGATGGTAGTTTAGTTTCTACAAAAGAATCAGAACTTGTGGTATGGATGATTATCTTTTTATGTAATTCTAATTGAATTATTTATAATTAACATTTGATTCACTTTACTTTTTACTTCTTACAGGAAATAATAAAGAGTGGAATGGAATCTAATGAAGAAGTGCAAATAGAAAGTTCCAATTTGTCTTAGGAAAGTGATATTGTATCTAAAGTTAAAGGGCCTGATTCAAGGGGAAGAATTAGATGTGTGGGAAAGATTACAACTCTGCGTGTGCATTCAACTAAAGCTGGGAACGAAGATATGACTATTATGATGGAACGATTAATGGAACAAAATCACAATCTTACTAATTTGGTTAGCAATGTTCTTATGCATGTTGCTACACATGCCGGAAGTGGACAGCAAAATGAATTGATGAATCTGGTTAATGAAGCAAGGCTTATTGCTGGTGTTCAGGTATGAATGTCATTTCTTTGGTCACATAATCTTACTATTTTCACATTTATCTTTTAATAATAATCCAAATTATTTTTATTGTTAGATTCCTCTAATACCAGATGCTAGTAGTGCACATAGAAATCAACCATCATCATCAACACCTGACTCCATCCCACGGGGTAATATTTTCATTTTTAACCATTCTTTACATTCTTTACAACGTCACTATCTAATTATATTAACTTAATTTTTTTTAATAGATCAACAGGAAGAAAGAGTATGATAAACTAGTTGGTCATCTGCTTTCTACTCTACTCGCTCGCTCGCCTTCGCTTCCGTCTCGCTTAGTTTTAGATTTATGGTGGGATTGTACCCTTCATTTTGTGATGGTAATATTTTTGATGATCAAAGTGAATATTTTTTGTTTCACCATCTTAGTAGAAGACATTCACGTCTTAGCAGAAGTGTTGTTGTGGGAAAGGAATCTTTTTTTCCCTTTTGATCTTATATGTATTACTCAATCTAATGTATTAGTCAATCTCACATATCAATGCAATTCTAATTATATTTATATTAATTTTATAATTATTTTATACTCTCTTAAATTTAAAATTAAAACTGTGTCATTATTGATGTAAATATCGATATCATATCATGTAGTGATTTCCTATCACTTCTGATAACTACAACTTTTGTAAGAGATTGGTAACACTTGTGTAATGTGATTTTTCAGACTATACTATAGTAACCGATGGCAAAAAATTATAATATTTTCTAAGACATAGTAATTATTGATAATAAGGTACTAACACGTGGTAATCTTTGATAGTAACAAATTGTAAAAGGTAGTAACACAAAAGATAATAACATTAGTGTAACTAATATAAAAGTTAAAAGTGTATTAACATATGAAAATCGAAGAAAAAGAGAATAACATTTCCTAACATTATTGCTAGCCGATGATAAAAGTTATTAACATTTTCTAACACAAATCGACCGAATGATAACTGATAAAAATAGTAACATCTAATAATATATAATAATATATAGTAATCGATGATAAAATTACTTACATTTCTTAACTTTCCTAACTCAAGGTAATAATGAAAGTATAACATATTTTTTTCTCACTCAATGTAACTGTTGATAAAATCAATTATTTTTCCTCATTCAATCTAACCGTCGATAAAAGTAGTATAATCTTGCAACACATGATAAGCGATGTTCAAATTAGTAACTTTTCCTAACTCAATGTAACCGATGATAAATATAGTAACATCTCACAACATTTGGTATAGTTACATTTCCTCACTTTCCTAATCGACAATGAAAGTATAACATATAGTAATATATAGTAACCGATTATAAAATCAATTACTTTTTCTAACTTATTGTAACAGTTGATAAAAGTAGTAATTTTCCCCACATGATGGTGCCGACGATGTAAATAGTAACATCTCGTAACATATAATAACTGATGATAAAATTATAACATCTCCTAACTCAATGTATCCGACGATAAAAATAGTAACATCTCATAACATATAGTAACTGATAATAAAATGAGTGATTTTTCTTCACACTATAGTAACAGACGATAAAAGTAATAACAAATCGTAACATATAGTAACCGATGATAAAAATTCTAATATTTCCTAACAACCAATTAACTGACAATAGAACTACTGTTTCTATCGACACTTTTTAAACGTCACAATAGATATATACATGCTACAACAGTTACACAAAACATCAGCATATACCTATCCCGACTGGTATATACTCAACCATATTTTATCCGTTGGAGAAAGTATTAGTGACGGATTTTATATGTTTTGCTCATGGTTTTTTTCCATCAGCGTACTCCTCTAATTTTGTAGTGCGTATAGAGGATGATTTACATAATTCAAAACAATGCGTATTGTATTAAAGATTTAGCGTCTTTCCAATTCTTGATGAACAATTGTCACTCATGATGTTTTTTTTCACAAAACAACATCATGAGTCGGGAAAAAATGATGGGACATGACCCCAAAGACTCATCAGGGCAATACCCAAAAACCCAAAGACTCATGATAAAACTCTCATACCAGCAATAATGAGGGATTTACCTCCCTGAATAACAAGTATAAGCTGACCTCTTGGTCAATTTCAAACAATGGCAATTTAACCAATTGGTAGAAGCATTCGACAAGCCCGAACTGATATCTTTCTTTCCTTCACTGATAATCGACAGTTTGTTAAGAGATCGATTGCTCTCGTCGTCCAAAGAAAATATTTGACTAAATCTTGTACCAGTCTCAATTTCCTAAGTCAATACGAAATACATTCTCTAAATAAGAGAAGAAATCTCTTTGTATCATCAAAGTTCCTAAATGATAAAAATTTTAAATGTCTTGAGAATATTTGATTAGAAGAATTTCGAGATCTTCGAGTTTTATCGTAAGCAAACTAAGATTGTAATACTTCGGGGTATACACGACTTTTACGACAATCAGGTATATAAGCCTACAGCATACCGAAACTCAGGTACGTTCTTTAAGATCAGACACTTAACACACAAGTCACGAGATTATCAGATCTCTCTTTCTCCCTATCTCTGATTCTCAGTTTATTTCATTTCTACCGAAAACTATTTTTTCTGACTTGATTATCGAAACCTTTCCCACCAGAGTACCCTCTGATGCTCTTTTGTAGGTTTTTTAACCATCTCTAGAAGCAATCGTTCGAGTCAAAGGAATCAGAATCTGTAGAGTTAAAATTCACCTGTAACACCTTAAAATGAAATAAGAAAAGTAGAAATTATCATTCGCCACACACTCTCTTTCTATACGCATAGGAAAACTTCATTAATAAATCATCTTTTAGATTGGGGGTGTTTGATATTGTTTTTTAAAAATATTTTTGACCATTTGACTTTTAGTTAAAATGTGCATTTTGTAACTCAGTTGACGGTTAATTAAACATAAGCTAATAATCCAAAAGCTATTAAAAAGTCATCAGTACTCAAAATAGCATTTTTACTCTTCCAAAGCTATTTTTGGACTTTTTTTTTCTATTTTATCCATTTTGTATTAATAACAAAAAATATATTTAAATAGTTAAAAATGATTTTACCCATCTTACTCTTTTTAATTTGTACTATATTTGCTCTCTGATTTTTATAAGATATTTAAATTATTATTATGGTATATGTTTAAATTAATTGAATTTTTAAATAGTTGAAAATTTTTTGTTTTCTTATAAAGTTATGGTTGATATGATTTGTATCAATTTTTTATAATATATATTTGAATTTGTTATTCTCAAAAAAAAATATTAATATTATATTTATAAATTTTATATTTCAATATATAATAATATAAAGATGTTTATTTTAAAAAATAAAACAAATTTAATTATCATAGAATTATCCTTTTTACTCATTTTATACATGAACAACAACTTATATCAAGTAGATAATCAAAAACTAATATTAATTAATAATGACTATAAACCATTAACTATCAGTAATCAACTATCGGCCCTCAGCAATCAGTTATCGATCATCATCTATAAGCTAAATTTTATCACTTAAACCAAACATACCATAACTATTTTTTAAATCATTATCAAATGACAAAACATCATGCATAAAATAATAGTGATAAATGTAATAAGTATGTGATTGGTCAGCTCTCTTTAATCAAAAATAGTTTCATTGTGACCCCATGAGGATTGGGTTTAATTTAACACTAAAATTAGAAATCGGCTTGATCCCTAGTGTTAATTGTGCTATTGATCTTCTCTATATTGAAGGGTGACTAGACCTTTGGCATGCAGAAATAGTACAAATTTATTACCTTGGCAGGTTGAATTTAATTTTAAAAATATACTATGATAAGGAAAGATTTAGTGTGATAACCATTGGTATCACAAAAGATGGAAATGAGAAGATGCAAAACCCAAATTTTGAGATTAAAAATAGAATTATTTTTTATTAAAAGAATTTAACTAACTGCATGAACATTATGCTAAATATACTTATTTATTTTATTTATGTAGAAAATATAGAAAGATAATGTGGGAGAGAAAATTCTTTATGTTTTATTGTATGTTGATCAAAATATAAAATAATATAAATGTGAATATGAAAGATAAATGAATATAGTTGTAGTACCATATTAGAGATAGAGAGTAATATAATAATATGAAACCAATGCTATTGTCTCTATTATCTCAATGAATTATTACGGTAAGTTGAATTTATATAGAAAACTATTATCTTAAATATGGAAACGGTTGTTACGAATATGAAAATATAAAAAAATGTAAAATAAAATATATATCAAAATCAAATCAATAACTGATTTGGTTTTGATATATAATATATTTTTTAACATCCCCTTGAAATTTAACGTGGTATAATGAAAATCATTTGAGTTTAAAATATGCAATAGGCATATATTGAAGATCAATTTTTTCCGTAGCTGACTAGAAGTCTTTTGGAGGTGTGTGTGTGTGCCCATACTAAAGAGCAATTTTTTCCAAACCAGATCCAGGATCTTCTGGATCTTCTAGAGACGCATGCTGATGCATAGATAACATTTTTTCTTTTTTTCTTTTTTTTTCAGCAAAGGGTGCTCTGATATCAAGTAGAGAATAAAGAGAGATAATGTGGGAAAAAAATTCTCTATATTTTATTGTATGTTGATAAAAATATAAAAATAATATGAATATGAAAAGTAAATAAATATGGTTGTGGTACCATATTAGAAATGAAAAATAATATAATAATATGAAATCTAATGTTTAATGTCTCTATTATCTTATTAAATTATTACAATAAGTTAGATTTAAATAGAAAATCAATTATCACAAATATAGCTAAAAATATAAAAATACAAAAAATCAAATATATATAGAAATCAATGGTACGTAATATATTTTCTAACTGTTTATACAATTATTAATTTTTTATTTTTTATTTAAACCATTTCTCAAAACAACCATTAATTTGGTCTTTTTAATAAATTTGATTTTTTATAAGGAAAATATTTGTATGAATTTAGTATATATAACAAATATGTTTTATGAAAGTATCGAAGAATTGTTAAATTTTAAAATATTTCTTCTTTTCATTGGGAATGGGAAGAAGTTTTATTGAAATCTCAAGTTACATTGGGGGATTATTTAACAAGAAGGCTCTTTCACATCGAAAAAGGACATCACCGAAAACACTATTTTGTATTGATATACGGCAATGAGCGGCCGGACTTCGCACCAGGGCGGCCGATGGCACCTGATATGAAACCTACAAAGGTCAGATACGGGGGAAAGCTCGGATATAGCTCAAATGGTAGAGTATTCACTTGGGGGAAAGCTCGCACGATGGGGATATAGTTCAAATGGTAGAGTACTCACTTGGCCTATGAGAGATACGGGAATTGATGCCCTGCATCTCCGATCTATTTTCTTTCTTTTTATATTTTTTTAAAGAAAATTCAACACACATGTATCATTTTGATTTAAAAAAATTTTTAGAACAACATTTAAAAAAAATTGATTTCTAATTTAGAATTTTCATGTTTTAAAAACTCGATTAACAATTTTAACAAATTAGTCTGAATTTTAAAAACTTAATTAATACTAAATTGGTTTATTGTTTAAAATTTAACTAATATTGTTCGTACTAGATATTGATCGAGTTTTAAAAATTCGATTAATAATTAACGGTATTGATTGAGTTTTGAATCATTTTTAGAATATATTTGTTTTAAAATTTTTTTTAATTTTTTTTAATTTTTATTTTTTAAATCCGAACATTTCTCTAAAATCGAATCCACCAGCCTCAGACTAGATAAGAAAGGATGAGTACACCCACCCAATGTTTATTATTCACTTATCATTTCATCTCTCTCTCGCTCGCTTGTACCCCTCTTTTGCACGGTCTCAAATACCCAGCTGGGATCACTTTGACTTGTAGGGTAGATTTATTACACAGATTGCACAAAAACTGTTGAACACCACAAATATTCTTGGAAGTGACTGTATCCGATTAACTTGAAAGAGATGGGTTCATCATCGAAGACACTGAGAAAGCTTCAAGTGGTGTCACCAGTCCCAGCAGACATTGACATTGCCAACTCTGTTGAGCCCTTTCACATCTCTGAAATTGCTCAAGACCTCAATCTTACTCCCAATCACTATGATCTTTATGGCAAATACAAAGCCAAGGTCATTTCAACCGTGAATTTTAGTATTTTTGGATATGCGTTTTGTTGTCAGTCATTGAGGAGTTATTTTGAGTGTTATTGTTGGTTATTTTGAGTGGAGTCGGGTATTTTGAATATAGAGGTTTGTTGGCAGTGATTGGGGGATTTCAAGGGTCGATATATATTTTATTTTTTGATTCATTGAAATGTTATTTTGGTTATTTGGAGTTTTTTCTGAAATGGGTACTTTGTAAATATAGGTCTTGTTGTCAGTGATTGATGAATTCCAAGGATCCGGTCATGGGTATTATGTGGTTGTTGGAGGGATTACACCTACCCCACTTGGGGAAGGCAAATCTACTACCACTGTTGGTCTTTGCCAAGCTCTTGGTGCTTTTCTTGATAAAAAGGTAATCTTTCAATTAATGTGGATTTATGTTCATTTATAGAGCATTTGCTCTCTTTTTGTCTATATGCTTGTGTTGACTTTCTTTAGGTTTGTGTTTTGTGAATCTGGGTTAATGTTTGGCCTATATTGTGTTTGCGTTTGCTAGATCTTCTAGACTTTTGCCAATAAATAGTGCTATATTCTATGGTCAATCAGGCATTCAATTATTTAAAATTTACTATGCTGGTGGTAGATATGTGTGAGAAGTTTGAAAAATGCTACTAATTTATGATCCATCTATGTGCAGTTTTAAAAGATATGCAAGGTAATCTAAAATCCCAATCGATGCTGCTGAGAAAAAGTAAAAAATGGGTCATTGTTTCAGAAATGAAGACGAGGTTGTCATGTTGGAGTTGCAAAATACTTAAATAAGTCATGTATGAGAGAGTTCACATGATCTTATCTCATTACCAACTGAGGGTTGGCTGAATCGGGTGTTGTTTGGGGGTTCCAAGTCTTCCAAATCAGTGTCTTCTAGAAAGAAGCCCGCACTATAGGTGTTTGATCCATGTCTCACAATAGTTTTAATCGTTCAAATGAAACATGATTTTTAGCTTATCAGAAAAATGATTTATACCTAATACGGTGTTGCTTTGATTGTTTGCTTTTCAAGGTAAAGTGTCATTTTCTAAACATGAATCTAATTCCTTTTTAATGCATCTGGAGATAACTTCAAACTTGTTCTTGCCATCATATCATGTCTCTTTATGGCCATTATGGTTTCAAGCCCCTTAGCATGGGAAAATTCTGGAGAAATAAGTTGTATAGATGAGTTCTCTGGACTTCTATGAGAATAACAATCCTGCTTTTCTTCTGGTTGAGCTTATGGACCAAAGAGTGGGTATGGACCAAGTGTGTGCAGCAACAAGATTAGATTGGAAACATCATAATTGATGGCAATGCTTTTGCCTGTCTTGTGTCCACTTCTGTTTCTTATAGGCATTAATGCAGTTTAGGGCCATTAGGCTACACCGATAATAATGCCAAAATGAGGCACATGGCTCTCCAATCTACCGTACCTTCATTCTCATTGTCCCTTTTTGTTGCTATGTTGATGAAAAAATTGATTTTAAATGTCTTAAATAGAAACTGAATCATGATATATGTACTCCATCTCTCTCTGGAGAAATCCGGAATAAATTTCTTTTTATGTTACCCGAGACATTTTTAATCATCATTTTTTCTAACTTCTATGTTGGAAGCTTCACTTTTGAATTTGAAATATACAAAATTTCCTACATCAAACTTCTTTACATTCATCGGAAAATAGAACTATTGCCATGGAAGTGCGGAAACAGACGTTGAACTCTGGTAGACTTCTATATGTGATAGATGGGCCTTAGTTCATCCCTATTTGAAGGATCCTTTTCTCATTCTAGTGGTTTTGTGCACCTTCCTGGAGATAAAAACGGCAACTTCTGGGACAAGAGTTGCACTAGCATTTGTCTTTTCCTTATCATTTGTGATCTTTTATCTGTAGGAACTGTGTCTCTCTAAACAGAGCAGTATTTGCCTCTAGGCTGATCAGATGAACATGGGATGATACAGCACAGAATAGCACCAAAACATGGGCAGGCTGGGTGGAATTAGAGTCAAGATGAGTTATGACTCCCAGCCATAGACTGCCTGATAGTATTAACACAAGACTACCCTGAGAAAAAAACCAAAGCCCAGCTGGATCAAGGAAAGAAGAAGAGAGCTTGGGAAAAAGGAACCAAAAAAAAAAAAATGAGAAAGTAAGGGTAAAGAAGGGAGAGGAGTAAAGATGCAATTTAGTTTACCGATCAATTTTATAGCAATGAACCATATTTTCTGTATGTTCTTACCATATAAGATGCATATTTATGTATATTTAGGTTGGGCAAGTGAACTCAGAAAGCAGAAGCATGGTGCATTAATAACAATGGACATGCTCATTTGCCCAAGTTTGTGTATGTTGTTCCTGGGTCTTTGTTTGGCATCTACTGATCTTTGCACTTCTTGAGCTTGACCCATCTAATATGTTGCCATTATGTAGAGCAAATGGTAATTTATATGATTAAAGATTGAAATAGTGGTTATTGAATTGACCCCAGAGCTCCTGATTCTGTCTAAATGCAAGATACCTTCTGTTCCAACTTGATTTTGGAAAGTTTTATCTGGTAGAGGTCTTCAACATTCTTCCAGCTCAACTCAACTCATCTCAACTATGAATCTCAACATTCTTCATACTCTGAGAACAATATTCTCAAGTATTTTAAGTGTTTTGCAGTTGAGAGTTATGCTCCTTCTTCCTTTTGGGTTATTGGAAGGAATGAGATAACAATGGTAACAACTGATTGAGCAACTCAACTCATCTCAACTAAGCCTTATTCCAACTATGGATCTTAACATTTTTCATACTCAGTTGTAGTTGAGAATTATGTTCCTTCTTCTTTTTGGTTATTAGATAAAATATAATTATAATAATATGCAATTGCAGCTGACGAAATGTGAAATTGGCTGTTATCCTCTTAACAGCATTGTTATATCCTACTGTTCCAGTAATTATTAGTTGATGATGTTGACTTTTTGTCATACATCAGGTTGTTACCTGCCTCCGCCAACCTTCACAAGGTCCGACTTTTGGAATCAAAGGAGGTGCAGCAGGTGGTGGTTATAGTCAGGTGATTCCAATGGATGAGTTTAATCTCCATTTAACAGGGGACATACATGCCATTACAGCTGCAAACAACCTTCTAGCTGCTGCCATTGACACCCGAATTTTTCATGAGTCTTCCCAATCTGATAAGGCTCTCTTCAACCGGTTATGTCCCCCCAACAAAGAGGGGAAAAGGAACTTTAGTGATGTTATGTTTCGACGTCTAAAGAAGCTTGGGATCTCAAAGACCAAGCCTGAGGATCTTACACCAGAGGAAGTGCGACAATTTGCTAGGCTTGATATTGACCCAAATTCTATCACCTGGAGGAGAGTTATGGATGTGAATGATCGTTTCTTAAGAAAAATTACTGTTGGTCAAGGACCTGAAGAGAAAGGAATGTTTAGGGAAACTGGATTTGATATTTCAGTGGCTAGTGAGATTATGGCAGTGTTGGCCCTCACAACCTCTTTGGCTGATATGAGGGAAAGACTTGGAAAAATGGTAATTGGTAATAGCAAGGCCGGTGACCCTGTAACTGCTGATGATCTTGGTGTTGGAGGTGCTTTGACTGTGTTGATGAAAGATGCTATCAACCCAACTTTGATGCAGACCCTTGAGGGAACTCCTGTTCTGGTTCATGCTGGTCCTTTTGCTAATATTGCTCACGGGAATTCTTCTATTGTGGCTGACAAGATAGCCCTAAAACTTGTAGGGCCTGGTGGATTTGTGGTTACAGAAGCTGGATTTGGTGCTGATATTGGAACAGAGAAATTCATGAATATAAAGTGTCGGTTCAGTGGTTTGACCCCTCAGTGTGCTGTTATTGTTGCTACTATAAGGGCTTTGAAAATGCACGGTGGTGGGCCTGAAGTTGTAGCTGGAAAACCTCTTGATCGTGCTTATGTGAATGAGAATGTTGCATTAGTTGAAGCTGGTTGTGTGAACCTGGCAAGGCATATCTCCAAAACAAAGGCTTATGGTGTCAATGTTGTGGTAGCAATAAACAAGTTTGCAACAGATTCAGAAGCAGAAATGAATGCTGTTAAAAGTGCAGCCTTGGCAGCTGGAGCATTTGATGCCATAATTTGTACTCATCATGCTCACGGTGGAAAAGGAGCGGTTAGTAACTTTTCTTCTATTTGCTTCCTTAGAATGAATGGTCTGAGTTTCTTTTCTCCCTGATATTAAATAGCGCATTTATATCTAGTAGCTGTATGAACTTGTTTTGGAACACTCCATTTCCAATTGGCTTGACCTGGGGATGATTATAGTCTCGTGAAAGTTTCTTGTTTGGCTAGAGGTGGTCCATGGTGGTCAATCAAACATTAGACCTTTATTTTGCTCTGTAAATTTTGGTCTGTATTGTATTAGTAAAACAATGGAGATAGCTCAAAGATTTGGGACAGTAAAATTTCAATCTAACTGCTCAGTCTTGTGAACATTGCATATATATTAATCTCAGCTGTAGAAGGTAGATTTTGTTGATCTCATAACTTCCTTGTGCTCTTCAGGTGGACCTAGGTATTGCGGTTCAAAGAGCCTGTGAGAATGTGACTAGGCCTTTGAAGTTTTTATATCCTCTGGATATTAGTATCAAGGACAAAATTGAGGCTATTGCTAAGTCATATGGTGCTAGTGGTGTTGAGTACTCAGAGCAGGTAAAAACTCTCCCTGCCTACTAGTCATATGATTTTCAGGCCTGTGATGGTTCTTTCTTATTGATTGGAATTTCATCTTTTTCTTATTGATTGGAATTTCATCTTACTAATTATGAACTTCGATGGAAAGACTAAATCATCTTTTAAAATTTTGGCACCTTTGATTCCTGAAAATTGGGGAATGTATCATTGGGAGGTCAACCTAGACCATGTGGCACTCTCTCCTATCTCTGAAGTACCTCGTTGGAGGATTAAGCCCCCCCCCCCCCCCCCAACAACACTAATGGCTTTGCTTGAAAACCAAATGGAAAAAGAGTTCATTTCATTTGGCAATTTATAAAAGTCTCTTCTTGAAATCAAATCTAAGGGGTTTACTTGAATTGTTAATGAGGTTATTTTGGGACTCAAAACTCTGAACAAGTTCATTTACAGTTCTGCTGAGTTGTTTATATGTAACTCCATACTAGTCAAATTTTTTGTAACTGAATTCCACAAAACTTATCTTTCTTTAAGGACCAAAATTGTGATTCAAAGCTGTAATCCACACAGAAAGAGTCACAACAGAAAGAAAATAGTTTTGGAGACCTTCCTTGTTGACACGAGTTTCCTTTTGTGTAACCAGGCTGAAAAACAGGTTGAGATGTATGGCAAGCAAGGATTTTCCAATCTGCCGATTTGCATGGCAAAAACCCAGTATTCATTTTCACACAATGCTGCAGAAAAAGGTGCTCCAAGTGGATTCATCTTACCAATAAGGGATGTGAGAGCTAGTATTGGAGCTGGTTTCATTTATCCTTTGGTTGGGACGATGAGTACAATGCCAGGACTACCAACCAGGCCTTGCTTTTTCGACATTGATCTCGACACCACCACTGGTAGGGTTATTGGTCTTTCATGAGGTTCCATGAAAGATCCCTTTATTTTCTCCATGTATTTCATCTGCAGTGGTATTTGTTCTTTTCCGAAGTTTATAGATCAAATTCTGTTTAGATATGCTCTGATCTTTTTTTTCTGGGATCTGGTTTCTTAGCTGCACTTTTTGCAGCACTTCTGTGTTCAACATGAACTATAAGGTATGATCAGAAATAATTTTTTTTTTTGGGTGCTTTATTTCAGTATTAAATCAGTAAAACTGAAGGATTGAAATCTCATTACTGGTAATGTGGCGGACCAATGATTATGTCGATTTAACACAGACCGGGTAACAGTTGTGTTGCACGTCTCAAAAATCCACTCTAGACTGGAAAATGAAGTGCGTGCAATCTAAAAAATAAAATTAACTAGATAATTTATAATATATAGATAATGAAGTTATAGTATTCAGATGTAGAAAGCACAATTTTCTACTTCAAAAATGGTTAAAACTGTGGAAAGGGGTAGTTTTTCAAAAAATTTCTTAAACGCTTTATGGGTAGAATTGGATCCCAAAATTTCTATTACTACTTTTAGAACTCTTTGCTGGCCGGATAGGGTATGGGGCTCAGCCCAAACGGAGGTGTGGGCCTCTTAGTTCAGGCCGAATCAGAAAACATTGCCCAACTTGTATAATAATATCAACTTTCCGCAGAAAGAAAATTCCAAACCCAACTAAAATAGCAGTTGGTGTAATCCATTACGCTGGCGGCCTTAAAATTTATGTCCCGCCCATGCCGTCTTGCTCATCTGAGGACAAATGGCCACTTAACGTTGAAGGTAGCCGTCTACGACTGGGGATGGGGATGCCTCTCTCTCGTTCTCTCTCTCTCTCGACAAATGGCCACTTAAGGTTGAAGGTAGCCCTCTAAGACGGGATAGGAATCTCGCTCTCTCTCCACAATTGGCCACTTAACGTGGAAGATAGCCCTTAAGACTGGGAATGGGGATGCCCCTCTCTCTCTCTCGCGGAGTGCGTACAAGTTTGTTATTCTGCCTCCTGCAAAAACAAGAAATAATCAATGTCGGATCACATAGAAACTCACCCAGCAGTGATATCACCAACAACAGCAACATCATCGCCTTCTTCATCACCATCATCATCATCATCACTGTTCACAACACCTACCAAATCAGACACAAAAAGATTACTTCCATTGACAGACCCGAAAGCCTCATCATCATCCAAAAAAACCATCTCATTAACATATACAATTGTATTTACATTTCTTGCATGCACTCTCTTCCTCCTATACTCGAGATCGTCTCTCTCCTCTCCCACTCTCTCTGCCTCCATTCATAGATCTCGCTTTCCCTCCCTTCTCTCTCACTTTCGACCCACCAAGAAGAACAAGTATGAGTGGTTGGAGAAAATGGTGCATTGCGATTTTTTTCATGGGAGATGGGTGAGAGATGATTCCTATCCGCTTTATCAGCCTACGTCGTGTCCTCATATTGATGAGTCCTTTGATTGTGCTCGCAATGGCAGACCTGATAGAAATTATGACAGTTTCAAATGGAAACCTTATGGTTGTGATATTCCAAGGTCATTTCTCAATTACATTACTTACATTACTTGTGCGTATGTTTTCCTTTCTCAATAAATATTACAATGGTCCAATATATTTGAAGTAACTATCTACAAAAGCGCAGATTTTAACAAAAAGAATATGATGGTACATATTATACTAATCTTTTCTGTCATCATTTCTTGCAAAATTTGAAAATATTTAATTTGTCTTCTATTATATGTCATGATTTGATTATATTTTGTGTCATCTCAAATAAAGACCTTTATAATCTACTGATACCTGATTTTCTATTTGAGCTTCTCTCCCCCAGGCAAGGACCAAAAATATTAAGAGATTGGCAACTTAAGCTATAATGAGTTATTATTAATTTGAATTACTCGTGTTGCTAAATTTTAATCTGCCACATGAACTCCCCTCAACCCACTTTGCAATTTGGAACTCCAAGTTTTTGGTAGGCATTGTTTCAATCCTTGCTGATGTGGGTTTTGTGAATTTGAGGTTTTGGTTTCAATGAGATAATTGATAAGGGTGATTTTGCACCGCACTGTAGGTTAAATGCCAAGCATATGTTGAAAATATTGAAAGGAAAGCGTTTGGTTTATGTTGGTGATTCATTGAATAGGAATATGTGGGAATCTATGGTTTGCCTTTTGAGAAATGCAGTGAAGGATAAGAGCAGAGTCTTCGAAGCCTCTAAAAGAATTGAATTTCGAACGGAGGGTTCTTATTCATTTGTGTTCGAAGTATGTTCCCTATATCTATTCTCTCTCTCTCTCTCTCTCTCATTAATATTGTGAGTTACATGTAGGATTACAACTGTTCAGTGGAGTTCTTTAGCTCTCCATTCCTAGTTCAACAATGGGAAGTACTAAATAAGAATGGATCAAAGAAGGAGACACTTAGGCTTGATCTAATTGAGACTTCATCAGACAAATACAGCAGTGCAGATTTTATTGTCTTCAATACAGGCCATTGGTGGACTCACGAGAAAACTGCAAAAGGGTAATCCATTCATCATCATTCATCAATACTCTGTCTTGTAAAATGGATGAAAATCAAATAGAACAATACATACAGGAAGGATTATTATCAAGAAGGTGACCATGTATATAGTGAAATGAGTGCTTCTGAGGCATTTCAGAGAGCATTGAGGACATGGGGAAGATGGGTAGATGCCAAGACCAATTCAAGCAAGACAGCTATTTTTTTCCGGGGCTATTCATTTTCCCACTTTGGGTAATTTTGTGATGCGCTATCTCCCCATTACTGCCATTAAAGATCTTGACCTATTTGTAATTTGCAGTGGCGGAAAATGGAACACGGGAGGCCAGTGTCACAGAAATGTGGAGCCATTCAAGAATGAGACTTCCAGATGGAGATATCCAAAGAAGATGAGAGTGTTGGAGAAAATCATTAAGGAAATGAAGACACACATATCCTATCTTAATGTCACGCGAATGACCAACTTTAGGAAGGATGGTCACCCTTCAATGTATAGGAAACAAAATCCAACAAAAGAAGAGCAATTAACATATCTTACACACCAGGACTGCAGTCACTGGTGCCTTCCTGGTGTTCCTGATGTCTGGAACGAGCTCCTGTATGCTCAGATCTTGGTCAGAAACTACCACAGAAAACAACGGATGCTGCATGAAAAACAGACAAAGTGAAAACCCCAGGTAAACTAGCTACATGGCTTATTTGTCCTCGCACATTTTTATCCTCGCATAGACATAGTGGTATTTCACAACCTTTAAATTGAGCTATATAATGCGATGTTTGATCCTGATGAATCATCGTTAACCTTTCTACAGTTAAGTCGAATCTCTCCCTCTGTTCCTGTTAATGGATTTATATTCCCCATATTTATCATTGACAAAACAAACGCCTCAAAGAAAGCACGTTCATCCCTGCTGAAGTTGTTTACAATTTCGATGGTGTTAGCCCCTTCTGTAGAAAAGAGCTCTTGATCACTTCGGAGTAAGCCTTGGTTAGCTTGAAGGTTGGAGAAGTAATTTTTGTCAAAACCATCAGGCGTGATTGGATCAAGATCGGCTAAGGTGGTTCCATTGTCATCTTCAGGGCATAGTTCTCTAAGCGTTTCCAAGTAGATCGAGTTCAACGTTGGGTCTGCTTCTCCTGTACCACTGAAATTGTATAATCTAGAACTGAAAGAGCTGCATTGAGCCCTTCCAAATGTGTGGGCGCCTGTGTTTACAAATTACATTGCTACAATGTAAGTGAAGGATTTTGAAACAGCAAACTGATTAATCCGTTAAATCTCATTTTTTTGTATGAAGATGATAAAACTCTTAAGAGATGCAAATGTTATTCTATTAGGACCATTTAGCTAACAGTTTTTGGACAGATCCTAGGTGTGTTTTCTGGCAAAATTTCTAGCCGAGTCTTAGTGAATCAAAATCAAGCTATGATGCAAGCAGGATCACAATCTGGCTTTCTGAGTGGATCACAGTAGCAGTTTCATCCTGCCTAAATATGTGATGGAAAGTTAGGAAATTCATGAACTACTACTAAAAAATGAATTTGGACCTACTTGGTCGTTCAAAATTATGAATTTGATCCTCACACAACGAGTTCAAATTTTATTTATTTTTTTGATAGTCCCTTGGTCACCTAGAGATCAGAAAATAAACAAAATTTACCGGATAATGCAACTAGATCAGTTGTGTCAAGACCAACATCTGAGAACTTTGATACGAGTACGGTTAGGTTTTGGTTAGGTCCTGGGATTGCTGTATTAGCACCAGACTTATTGGCTATTAAGCTATCCCTCCTTCCTAGCAGAACGGACCATGAGGGTCCTCCTGCCTGCAATAGAGGAAAAAAGAAGAAAGAAAGAAAGAAAAAAGTTTGTAAAACTTTAGAGTAGAAAAATATAAGAGAAAGAAGACTTATAATTTTGATTCTAAAGGAGATTCTAATAGGAAACTAACTGTATTTTGTTTTTATTTTGTTTTCTTTTTTTTTTCAATTATTAATTTTAGTCATTTGACTCTTTTCCACAAAAAGTTACGATTTCTCAAAGGTCAAAAATGCCATATTATTATTGGTAAAATTATATTTTATATATCTTCCTAGAAAGTGATATAGTCGATCATTCATAATCATATGTAGCTATTGTTTTTAGTAGTTCGGCATGGGAATGGGGAATAGTTTCATTACCAAAGTAACAGAAGTTTCAGCAGCAAGGGCTAGAATATCAGCACAAGAGACGGTAGGTGTTGCACTCCCTTCACCACAAGTCTTGAGTTCGAACCATGAGAATAGTGAAATGAGATTTGAAAGTGTTAACCACTAATTAGTCTTATAATATTCAGACCAAATTAATCGAACAAAATCTAAATACCGATCGGAGAAAAAAGAATATATAGAGAGAGAACATATAAAAATATTTAAATACAATGCAATGTAGGGAGGCCACATCACACTAACAACATTATCATAAAAAAAAAAATAGTTTACCGACGGATAGTCGATCTAATGGATAATGATGTTAGATCCAAACTTGATAATGGAAAAGATTAGATTCAGAGAGCTATCTCCTAAAATGAGTCCGACAAGTGTTCTAATCAGACTAATCAAAACATGATTCTAAGTACTGGTTGATATAATATCAAGAAAAAAAATGATAAATTATGGGTAGTAGGGTGAGGGGGCTGGGGCTCATGGCTCATTTTAAGGCTAGCAATGAGGTTGAGGGACACCAATGTGGTTTAATAGAAAATCAAGTTGAGTCGGCTATTGAACTTGATCTTGCAATTGAATATTTTCTCATATAAGTTCCTCATACTACTCTTATTTATATATTTATTCTTTGATATATAGAAAGACTCGAATTCAAGATCATTACAAAGTGAATGTGGATTATATCAGTTGAATTATAACTCATTGACTCTCATAATACTCATGTGTCAGAGTTTTTGAGTCAACTATTGACCTCAACCATGTAATTGTATAATTCAACTGTGCCTATAATTTTTATTGCTTTAGTACAGTATAAAAATTTTATTTTTATATCCTATAATAGTAAGAAATCACAAATTAGTATTAAAAAAAAAAAAGATTTCGAAATGAACTAAATTATTAGGGCGCAATGGCCCAGCCCAATGATACGGAAACGTGATATTTGTAAATTTGGGTTGATATTGTAAACTTTCTTGGTTTTCATCCCTGCACTGTTTGGTCTTGGGCATGGCTCCAGCCCAATAAGATATACAGCTACAAATGTTCGCTCTTGGGCTTGGCCCAATGGCTCAGTAGTTTCTTTTTCCACGCTCGCTCAATGATCAGGCAAAATCAAGTCAGCTCTGTTCCACAGTGACAGTTCAAGCGGTAGAATTTCTCTAATTTTATCATTTCTTTACCGATTCAAATCTATTTAGTTACATCTTTTTACAACAACAAAAAAAAAAAAGTCAACTCTACTTTGTCATAAAACCCTAACTTCGTACAGAATTTCTACGTGGAACCATAATTTTTACCCTTAAATGTTAATGGTATAACACTTACAATTCGGAACCCGAACGGTTTGCGATTTTTACTGATATTCTAAATGGACATTAGATTTTTATTAAACACGTATTAAATATATCAATAGATAGTCGGTTTAATAGATAAGGATATTAAGTTGTTTAACCAAATTTCGTTTTCGAAACTTTAGAATAAAAAAAAATACGTGAGGAGAACCCTAATTTGGATCCGATAACGTTTGAATTAGATTAGTTAGAGTATTGCTTCACGTACTGGTTGATTATACCAAAAAAAGAACACGTATTGAATATTGTTCTCTAGTTAAATCGGGGTTAGATACTATATTTGATATATTCATGTTTTAATTACTTTTTTAAATATGTTATTGAATAGCTGATGGATGCTTTCTTTGAACATTTTTATGACAATATTATTTGATGGGAGCACATTTAATTTTTTTTTTTTTATTTAGTGATTATATAATATGTGAATGAATAAATATCAATTATTATAATTTGTCAAATCTTATTAGCACCAAATTTTAAATATTTATAATGCTAACTTATAAATATATTAATTTTATTATTATAAAGTCGTATCTCTTTATCCTATTTCTGAAATTAGCTATCATCATATTTGATACGATACTTCTGTTTGTATGCTGGTGACCTAAAACATTTCTTTAGTTTGTAGGAGCAACAGTTTGATGATATAATACAACAAACATTTCTTTTCAAACTATAGAAACTGATACAATGAAATTATTATTAATAGGGAAATGACACTAAATCTATTTAGGCTATGAGTTAACAACCCTGCAGTTCGTACGGATCTGTCCATTAGACCCTGTGAGAGGGCTTATGTTGCCCATATTGATCATGGAGTTGACAAAATCAGTAAAGAAAATAGAGGAATTTGTATATCTCTCAACAATAGCTTTGGTTGTTGATGAGGCCTCATCACTTGAGAATAATATTTGATCAGATGAGAGAAGGCCCTTGTTGTTTACCAAGTTGGTGAAGTAATGGCTGTCGAATAAATCAGTTGAATTTCGATCAAGGGATGTTGTCTTGTTCCCATCTCCATTTACAGGGCACAGGCTTTGCAAGTCAGCTGCCATAGCCGTGTCCAACGTAGGGTCTACTGCATCTGTTGTTGAGAAGTTGTAGAGTCTGTTGCTGAAAGTCACGCATCTTGCTAACCCTATTGTATGAGCACCTACACATAATAGAAAAGACAGAGAAGTGAATGTCCAATGTTACTGAAATAATGTTGAGAATTGAATGTCCACAAGACAGTTGACTTGGGATAGAAATTCCTACTAGGAGTCCAAAAGAAAAACCTGATAAGGCTACAACATCTGTGTTGTTGAGGCCAACATTGGCAAATTTGGTGATGATTGTATCTAGAGTGTCAAACGGAGAAGGAAGATTAGTATTTGCTCCTGTTTGGTTGGCCACGAGCCCATCCCTTCTTCCTAGCAAAACTTTCCACGAGGGTCCTCCACTCTTCATCACAAAACACTCCCATTAGGGCCTCAATCTCAATGATGCATAAGAAGGGTACAGGTTAACATATACTTACCAACAACACAGAATCGCGGGCAGCTATGGCTAGTATGTCTGCACATGATACAACTCCGCTGCATTGACTCTCGACAGCACTCTTGATTGCATCCACCACCTCGAAACCCCTTGCCGAGTTAAGGTTAGGACCTGCAAACTTCTCACCATCACTTCCATCCAACAGGACAGATCCATCGCAGCCCTGAGAAGGAAGCCACAAAGATTATGACCAAATATGAATGAAATGCTCTCTAATCAACAGTATAATATAACTAAACTCACATCCACAAAGCAGTCATGAAAGTGAAGCCTAAGTAAAGAAGCAGCCATTCTCGTCTCCGTTTTGATGGCATTTTGAACTTGTTTCCTAACAATCGTTAGAAGATTAGGACAAGTAGATGAGTAGAAGTTTGTTGTTAATTGGGACTTCACAGAGAAACATGACAGCAACAGAATTGAAGCCAACAGACGAACTCTAAGCGTAATCGAGTCATTCATTTTATTCGAAATCAAGCCCGATATGCATGACAAAGAGGCTCAAACATATCTATTTATAACCAAAGAAGGGAGATGGTAAGTTCTAAATAAGCAAGAAGTGGTGTGATGTAATGGCGGCTCCATTGGCGTTGAAACTTTGCATAGGGCCAAGTGATTATGCTTATATTAATGCCGTCTTGCATTAGATAATTAAATCTTGGTGGGATCATGGTTATCAGATTGCATAACATATAATATAAGAGCATTAATCCATGCAAATGCAAAGTTTATGAACCAAATTCATGTTCCACAACAGTAGTGCGTAATGCAGAAAAGCCAATATAGCCTGTGGGTTGGAACTAGCACTTTCTGCACACAACTCCATTTTTTTTTCTTTCTTCTTTTAAATAAACTTAAAAATCTAGATGCAGTGGTGGAGAGTTGACCTTGTAGATCAGTGGTGAGTCCTTACGAGGCCAACGTGTATAGCATTGCGGCAAGCAAGTGCAAAAGAAAAGGAAAAAAAAAAATAACAAAGGTTAAATTAATTGATTTAGTAAGAAAAATATTAGATTTTTTAAATAAAATTTGGATTTAAATTTTGGAAATAGAAATAATTATGTTGGAAGAGTTTTTTTCTTAAAAAGAATTTGATACTAATTTAAGTTGAATTAGTTAAAATTTGATTTTAAATACTTATCGATAAAAAGAATATGCAAAGATACCGTATAGTTGAGTAATATAACTTGGCATATTGGGGCCAAAATATTCATACGTCTGTTTCAAATAATTGCCTTAGGGCCGTTGGTTAAACTAAAAACCAGAAAGATCTATCTTATAATATACATACAATATTGTTTTAAAAAATAATATCATTTCAAACCAAATTTAATTATTTTTCTCTTGAATTAAGTTTTTAAATTCATTTTTTTAAATTGGAAAAATAAAAAAAAATCAATAATATGACTATTTATACCTTATTTCTCTTGATTAATTAACTCTTATTTATCATATTTCTATCAAATAATGATATCTTGTCCACTTCTTCTCGAGTTAACTTTTCTAACGTCTATTTATTTTATTTTTAAATTTAGAATTTAAAATTTTAATTAAGAAAATCAGATATTCTATTATTAGACCCGTTGATTGTTGGTTTCCCATTCTAAAGATATATATCATTTTTTTATTATGATATTATTATTACATCAGTATATTACCTCAGGGACTTAGGATTCCCTCCTTCATGCTTGTGGGACAGTGTTTGTCATTATTATAAGCGAGAACGTTGAACCGCAGAGTTGGTGGTAATTGTTGACTAGAAGTGTCATTAAATGCACTTCAAGCAAAATGTGTTCTTTGTATGTATACATATAATGGCGTGCTTAGGATGGGTGACAACTCAATTATTTAAATGTTTCTTTTGTTCATAATCTCTCGCGCATGCAAAGAAGGGAAAAGGATTACTCAAGCAGGCTGAGCTTTTTCTTTCTTGAAAAATTGGACTGTTCCGTGAGACATTTATAAGTGCCTTGTTTGTCCTGCAGGCCGAACTGAGCATCCAAGGTCTCCAAGATTTCACTATTTCATATGCTTCCTGCTCATTACGTTATTTCAACCTAATCCTCTATTGACTACAATTTTATTGACAACTAGGGGTATTCAAAACGAATCAATCCCAAGTATCTTTGTTCTTGAACTCGAATTTGATTTTTTTAATCCGATTCGAACTCGACGAATAGTAAATAATATGACTCGAACTCATTTCGATTATATAATGAAACTACTCAAACTCTGTTCGAAAACTCGATTATTATGTAATAAATTAATATATTTTATTTTATTTTATTTTTTACGTTCATAGAAACAGTTTTTTTTTTTTTGTAAAATGTAAGTAGAAGATTACGTACATATACGTTCATCCCCCCTACCCCTGCACTAAACCAAGAAACACTTTGTGCATCAAATAAATCATTTTTTTATCTAATTTTTTATATTATAATCATATAAAGATATATATAATATATATTAGTATCTGTTATCGAACTATTCGATGAGTTTTCGAATCTAAAATTCTATTACTCGAAATCGACTGGAATTCGACTTGAGCTTGGTTAAAATTGAGTTAAGTCGAGCCGTCAACCGATCAATTCATGAGCGGCTCGAACTTGATTCGGTTCACATAACAATCCTATTGAGAATCATTAAAGAAACATTAGAGTTTGGCACACTTAGACAGCAAGTCACCAATAAAGATTTCAAGACAGTTGAATCACCATTCAAGCCAAAGCCCCTAGGCCCTTAGTGTTGGGATAAGACACTAGCACAGGGGAATACCCATCAAAAGACAGCCAACAAGCCAATAACACAAAACATCAATTTATTGAACTAGAAAAATAAAGCAAATGTTGCAAAGAAAGTAAAGAAAATTAAGAACACCAAATTTACGTGAAAAACCCTTCAGTGTAGAAGGAAAAACCACGGAGCAAGCTGGATGAAAAACCATTATGATAAATAAGTTGTTACAAGAGTTTAATATCTTAGACTTATGTCGAAACCCTAAGATTCATAATAAATGGGAAGATTACAAGATATTGTACCTTTTTGTAAGTCCACAAGTTTACACCAAAGAGAACTCAATTGTTTTATATGTTTATCTCTCACCCTTACTTTCTCCATGAAACAATAATCTCTTCTTTTTCTTCTTCTTCTTCTTCTCCTCCTCCTCCTCCTCCCACTCCCTCTCTCTCTCTCTCTCTCAAAGTACCAAAGAAGAAGAAGAATAATCATACAATTAAAAGGATGTGTTGACTCAATCTCTCTCAATATATGCTTCCATGGCTTCCTTAAGAAGCCAACCTCTCTCCCCCTTTTTTAGATTGTCTTATTTTAAGCAACACATAATAGAAGACAAAGCATTTAATTCTATCCATATAAGTATTAAATGCTACACATGCTTGACATTTTCTTTTCCAAGGAAAAGAATCGAGAGAGAGACAGGCCCATTCATTCTTCAAAAAAAACGATACCAAGAGGCTTGATGAGTACTGAGAGACCCAACCGGGAAACATAACCAAGAGACATGCAACTGGGAGATGTGTACCAAGAGACATATACCGATAGACCCAATCGACACTAAAAAGCATTCACCGAGATACTTAACACTAGGGAGCTTGAACCAAGAGATCACTACTAAAATATTTCACCGAAAGACATAAATCTAATGGGATTGGACCGATGGGCTTTAGCCAAGAACCTAACAATCTCCCCCTCCAGTCCCATTAGGAGGAAATGCACCTAGGACATAACCTTGGTCATAATGCTTAACCCAGCCAAGTTGCTGCAAAGTTCAAATTTTTCTTTGGTGATCACCTTTGTCAATATATCTACAGTCAGTGGCAGAGCCACGTGGAAGAGTGTGTGGGCAATTGCCCCCACTCAAAAAAAAAATGATTTCATTAAATTTTATATGTTAGATAAAAAATTACCCCCATACTTAAAAGAAAATGCCCCCACACTAAAAAAAAGCTCCCCCAACACACAATCTCTAGGTCATTTTAAAACAAAAAGAAATGTGACTCTCTCTCGCTCCTCTCCTTTGCCCCGTTCCTCTCCTCCTTTGCCCTGTTCACGGAAGTGATTCTCGGGCACTGAGTTTTGTAAATCTCCTCTTCCCCATTCACGGAAGTACAGTTCTGCTCTTGATGACAATTCTTCTCCACCTTCCATTTAGGTTCGTTCTCTCATTTTTGAGATTAGGGTTTGTTTTTGAGATTAGGGATATCTTACTTTTGCCAAACAATATTATTGTTAAATTGATTCTTTTTATTCTGATGTACTCCATTAGCTTCTCTTGAAAGTTTGTATTATAGAATAGTGGACAATGTGCTCCATTAGCTTCTCGTAGGACTTATCATGATGTTCTTTTATGGGGTTGGATTGGAGACCAATTCTTTGGACTTCTTATGTGGGTTGAGTGCAGTTAAGATTTAATTTTGTCAAAAAACAAGTGACTCTTGTTTGTTGTTGATGGTACCCTATTTAATAGGTATCCAAAATCATGCATGGTTATCCGATAAGGAAGACAATCTACATCAAGGTCAAATCTTTCCATATTTTTTGAGGAAGTCTAAATCTTTTAGAAATCTTTAATTACAATTCTAACCATCTTGAAAGAGTTCAAGCAAAAGGAAACTAGGGTTTTCTACACCATTGGGAAGGTTATAAATACAAAACATAAATAACCTCCAAGAAGGGGACTCAGTTTTACGCACAAGAGGAAGACAATTCCATACATCAACGAAGGTAGGGTTCTATACCCAATTCCATACATCAATGAAGATAGAGCTCCATGTTCAATTCTAGATGACTCGGTAGCCAGTTCCATACATCATTCAAAGTGAGGTTTTATACTCAAACATATTCCATTAGAGGTATGATTTTTACACCTATGTTACATATGATCAGAGGTATGACTCTATACGTATGTTTTTATATCGCATCACATGACTTCACACATGCGATATACATAATGCTTATTGTGCAATATGCATACATACTACATACAAGCACGGGGGTTCCGACATCCACTCGACCGATACATCACATGACAGAGGTCATCAGGGCTATATTTCTCTCGACTGTATTCAGTTTTCCTTTTGTTATTACCCTTCCTGACTTGAGCGTCAAAGTCCCCCCGTCGGGCCAGTCTCGGTGGGATTTTTACAGGTTTTCCATCCGAGGAGACCAGACGAACATATCGGCGCAGGCTTCCCACTCGAGTCAGAAAGGGTAATTATTTTTGGGGTCAAAAATACCTCCAACAGATTAGCGTCGTTCGTGGGAAACGACTAACTGATAAGCCAAAAAATCTTTACGACCCGACTATGTCGAACAAAGGGATCTGACTCCCCGAGCGAATGTTGGGCCTAAGTCGCCTTGATTCTATCGAAGGAACGAGCCTGAGTTGCCCTGCTCTTACCTGACGTCGGCCTGAGTCACCCTGCTCCTATCGAACGTCGGGTTTGAGTCGCCTTGATTCTATCGATCGAACAGGTCTGAGTCGCCCTGCTCTTACCGAACGTCGGGCCTGAGTCGGCCTATTCCTATCTAACGTCGGGCCTGAGTCGCCCTGATTCTAACGAACATCGGGCCTGAGTCGCTCTACTCTTGCCGAACGTTGGGCCTGAGTCACCTTGATTCTATCGAACGAATGGGTCTGAGTCGCCCTGCTCTTACCGAACGTCGGGTCTGAGTCGCTTTACTCCTATCAAATGTCGGGCCTGAGTCACCCCCTGATTCTACCGAACGTCGGGCCTGAGTCGCCCTGCTCTTATTGAAGTCGGGCCTGAGTCGCCCTACTCTTATTGAAGTCGGGCCTGAGTCGCCGTGCTCCTATCAAACATCGGACTTGAGTTACCCTGATTCTACCCAACATTAGGCCTGAGTCGCCCTGCTCCTGCCGAACATTGGGCCTGAGTCGCCGTGCTCCTATCAAATGAGCGGGCCTGAGTCGCCTGTTTTTACCGAACGAACGAGCCTGAGTCGCCCTGCTCCTATCAAACATCGTGCCTGAGTCGCCTTGATTCTACCGAACGTCGGGCTTGAGTCACCCTGCTACTGCCGAACGTTGGGTCTGAGTCGACTTGATTCTAGCGAAAGAGTGAGCTAGTATTGCCCTACTTCTACCGAATGTTGGGGCTAATTCACCTTGATTTAATCGATCGAATGGGCTAGCATCACTCTAATCCTACCGAACGGAGGGCCTACGTCACCCTAATTCTACTGAACGTTGGGACCTAACTCCTCGAACGGACTCACATCACCCTACTCCTGCCGAATGTCAGGCCATCGTCGCCTAGTCTTATCACAAGAATACGAGGGTGACAAGTGAGCTTCTTTCGTACAAGGTCTTACTCATCACATAGCACAACGGAAAAAGCAAACTCTTTGAAACAAGATGATACTGTTATCGATTTGATAGCTTGTGGCGCGGCATTATTTTCTCTTGTTTCAACCACTAGCCTCTCGTATTGCTGGACACAGACTTCAGACCTCCTAACTATTCGATCATTCGACCTGTTGGTCTTTCCATCATTTGATCTGTCAATCTCTCGACCTCTTGACCTTATTCGATCTCTCAGCCATGCATAGATAATCTATCGGTTATCTGTCTCATGATATTCTCTCATTTAAGCTCTCTCAAATGGACTTTCCCAAATATAGAGTGTCATCAATAATGGATGGAACTCTCCGGACGGGTGGACACGACCCCCTTTATCAAAAGATTTCTTATCACTCAGAGGGTCTAAATCGCCCAGCTCCTATCGTTGGAGGGCCTAAATCGCCCAACTCCTATCGTTTATATGCGTCATCAATAAAGGATGAAACTCCCCAAACAGGTGGACGCGACCTCATTTATCTAAAAATTTCCTATCGCTCGGAGGGGCTAAATCACCAAACTCCTATCGTTCGTACGTTTTATTAATTAGGTACGGAACTCCTCGAACAGACCCATGTCGCTCTGATCTACTGATGGGATTTAATTCCCCGAACGAGCCTATGATGCCCTGATCTATAGTTCAACTTGTTGATCTGATATTCTCTCGATCGTTCGACTTGTCAGTCTGGTATTTTCTTGATCGTTCCACCTATTGATCTGGTATTCTCTTGATCGTTCCACCTGTCGGTCTGGTATTCTCTTGATCGTTTGACCTATCGGTCTGGTATTCTCTTGATCGTTCGACCTGTCGGTTTGGTGTTCTCTCGATCATTCGACCTGACGGTTTGGTATTCGCTCGATCGTTCGACCTCTGGATCTCATGATCACTCAACCTGTCAATTTGTCAATCTCTCGATCACCCGATGACTCGGTCTCTCGATGACTCGATCTCTCGATCATTTGATCTCTCAGTTTACTGACCTATTGATCTCTTGACCTTTCGGTCTTCTATAAGACCTTTTACAATTCACTCCACTCTTAATACCATTTCTTCAAAATGCAATTAGAAGTGGGGGCAAATGATGGTACCCTATTTAATAGGTCTCCAAAATCATGTATGATTATCCGATAAGGAAGACCATCAAGGTTAAATCCTTCCATATTTCTTGAGGAAGTCTAAATCTTTCAGAAGTCTCTAATTACAATTCTAACCATTTTGAAAGATTTCAAACAAAAGGAAACTAGGGTTTTCTACACCCTTAGGAAGGTTATAATTACAGAGCATAAACAACCCTCAAGAGAGGGACTCAGTTTTACGCACAAGAGGAAGACAATTCCATACATTAGGGTTCTAGACTCAATTCCATACATCAACAAAGATAGGGCTCCATGCCCAATTCTAGATGACTCGGTAGTTAATTCTATACATCGTTCAGAGGGGAGATTTCATACCCAAACATATTCCACCAGAGGTACGGTTTTTACACTGATTCTACACACGATCAGAGGTATGCTCTATACGTGTGCTTTTATATTGCATCACATGATTTCACACATGCGACATACATTATGCTTACTGTGCAATATGCATACTTGCTACACACACGCATGGGGTTTCCGACATCAACTCGACCAATACATCACATGACAGAGGCTACCAGGGCCATATTTCTCTCAACTGTATTCAGTTTTTCTTTTGTTATTACCCTTCTTGACTTAAGCGTCGGAGTCCCCCCGCCGATCTAGTCTCGATGGGGTTTTTACAGGTTTTTCATCTAAGGAGACCAGACGAACATATCGACGCAGGCTTCCCATTCGAGTCAGAAAGGACAGTTATCTGTGGGGTCAAAAATACATCCAACAGCTGTGTTATGGATTTTAGAATCCAAGACATATCATTTTATCACTTGTGCTTGGAGTTAGAAAGAGAATGAGCAATATGGAACACAAAATAGGTAATTGATATTGGGACTTTTTTAGGATTCTTATTTTTTTCTTAATAAGAAGAAACAGAGTTGATGGCATGAATTGAGTAAAATTGGTTCTGGGTTTTCCTATTTTCAATTTTTACACTTCTTAATATGATAAAAATGTTTGATGTGTCAATTTTTAACTATATATATATATATATATTTGCATTTTAATTGCAATTTGTAGAATGTTGTTAGCCAATGGCTCAATCTGCTGGTTTGTGCAATCATGTTGCTAAAAGTTGAGAGCTTTCTTGTGGGAATTACTTATCTTACAGATGCTATAGCAAAAGGAGCTGCTCCATTTTTAAGGGAGGGAACTCCAACTAAAGGGAATACTAGATCATAGAAATATGGTATGTTCATTTACTTGAAACAATTTTATTTTTTATATTCATGAGAAAGATATTAGAAATTTAAATGATAGAAATATGTTTTAACAATTTTAACGATTTCATTTTTGTACATACCATGTGATAGAAATATATTTTAAGAGAAAATCAGTGGTTAAAGATTTTATTGAGAACAATACTCCAAAAAATTCAATAAAGAAAACTAGAGTTGAATTTGATAATTCTGCTTAGAATTACACTTCAAAAAGTTCAAAGAAGAAAATTCCAGTTGAATTTAATTTGGAGGATCTTCCCTCAGATCCTGGTTTACGCAAGAAGATTTGGGATTATGGTCCTAATCAAGAGATTGTAAGAAGAAAGTATTTTCAAGATAAGCCATTTCAATCACGAAATCATAATTTTTCGAAAACAAAATTCGAAAAAGTATGGAGAATATTTTGTCCTATTTGGTTTAATGAATTTCCAACTTGGTTAGAGTATAGTATTATCAATTGCATTTTGTTTACCATGCTATTTTTTTTTAAACATGCTGGTGAAGATGAGTCATTTACTCTTAAAGGATTCAAGAATTAGAACAACAAGGAAAGACATTGGTGGTCCAAATAGTGCTCACAATATTGTATGGTTGAGGTACTTATGAATCAAAATCAAAGCATTGAAGTTGCAATCTCTAAACAGTCAAGAGAGGTATGAAACTTATATAGAACTTGTTTATCTACATCTATTGATTGTGTTCGGTTCCTTCTACATGAAGGACTTGCATTTCGAGGTCATGATAAATCTGAGAGCTCTTCAGATCAAGGTAATTTTCTCGAGCTTTTGAAATTTCTTGCTGACCACAATGATGAAATAAAAAATGTGATATTCAAGAATGCTCCAAAAAAATAATCAACTGATAGCTCCTAAAATTCAAAAAGATATTGTGAGTGCTGCAGATGTCGAGATAAGAAATGTAATTATTAAAGATCTTGGTGATGAATTATTTGCTTTGATGGTTGATGAATCTTGTGATATTTCTGAAAAAGAACAAGTGGCTATTGCAATACATTATGCATATGGAAATGGAATGATTGTTGAGCATTTTCTTGGTATAGTTCATGTTAGTGATACGTCTTCTTTGTCACTTAAGTTTGCAATTGAATCATTACTTGGAAAATATGGATTAAATATATCAAGAATTCGTGGTCAAGGATATGATGGAGTTAGTAATATGAGAGGTGAATTTAATGGATTGAAAAGTTTAATTTTGAAAGAAAGATCATAGGCATTTTATGTTCATTGTTTTGCTCATCAACTTCAACTTATATTGATTGTTGTAGCGAAAGATCACATTGAAATTGCATTATTTTTCAATTTGGTTTCTACTTTAGTGAATGTTGTGCTTCGAGATGTACAATGCATCAAAATTAGAGAGGCATGGGTGGAAGAGAAATTTTAACTGGTAGAGCCTTAAATCAAGAGAAAACTCTTAAAAGACCTAGCGACACTAGGTGGGGATCGTACTATAGCATGCTAATTAGTCTTATTAGCTTGTTTGCTTCTGTCAATACTGTGCTAGAAAATATTATGGAGGATGGTATGAATGCAGAGCAAAGAGCTGAAGCTAAGGGTCTTTTAGATTCAATGCATTCCTTTGTTTTTTTTTTTTTTTATTTTGCATTTGATAAGAAGAGTATTGGGAATTACAAATGATTTGTGCCAAGCATTACAAAGGAAAAATCAAGATATTATTAATGCTATGATACTTCTTAAGGTTTCAAAGGAATGATTGCAAAGTATGAGAGATAGTGATTGAGATTCTTTGTTTGAAGAAGTTTGCTCTTTTTGTGATACTCATAACATTGCTCTTCTTAATATAGATAAATTGTATGTTAGAGGGAGATCTTGCCGTAAAGCCAAAGATGTTACCAACTTGCATCATTTTCACATAGAGTTGTTGTACAATGTTATGGATATGCAACTTCAAGAGTTAAATGATCGGTTTGCCGAGACTAAGAGTGAGTTGTTTCTTTGTTTGGTATGCTTTAATCCAGAAAGCAACTTTTCTGCTTTTGATAAACAAAAGTTGTTTCACCTTACTCAATTCTATCCATCTGATTTACCATTGATGTTATTATACTTGATGACCAGCTTGAAAATTTCATATTTGATGTGAAACAAAGTAATGAATTTTCAGGGTTGAAAGGAATTGGTGATCATGCTAAGAAACTTGTGGTGACTAAAAGAAATTTTGTCTATCCGTTGGTTTATTTGCTTTTGAAATCGACAATGATTCTACCTGTCACTACCGTTACAGTAAAAAGAGAACTTTCTGCAATGAAATTGGTGAAAAATCGGATGGGTGACAATTGGATGAATGATTGTCTTGTTACATAAATTGAGAAAAATGTATTTAACATTATAGAAAATGAATCTATCTTGCAACGCTCCAAAAGATGAAGTCTATGAGAGAATAACCGTAAAGTATAGTTACTTTATTATATGGTTAATTTTACATGTACTCTTAATTCTCTATTTAATGTAATATAAGATATATTTTTGATATATTTTATTATTGAATTATTGTATTGTATTTGTGTTTTAAAAATATATATCATTTTGTTCTATGAAATTATTTTGCCCCCACTACCCTTGGGTTCTGGTTCTGCCACTGTTTGCAGTGTTCTTGTCAGTATGGATTTTCCTTAACTCCAACATGCGATCCTCAATTACGGAGCGTAACCAATGGTACCGAACATCAATATGTTTGGTCCTTGTACGGTACATGGTATTTTTACTCAAATCCAGATCACTTTGACTATCATAAAATACCACATACTCCTTTTGGCTTACCCTCAATTCATGAAGAAACTTTTTTAACCAAAACATTTCCTTACTTGCTTTAGTCGCTGCAATATACTCAGTCTCTATAGTCGACAAGACAACACACTTTTGCAGTTTAGATTGCCAAGATACAACTCTCCCTGCAAAAGTGAACAAATATCCTGAAATAGATTTCTTACCATCAAGATCACCTGCCATATCTGCTTTAGTAAACCTTTCCAGAACTGGTTGTTTTCCACCAAAAAGTCAAGGACAATCTCACAATACCTTAAAGTATTTAAATATCCATTTCACTGCATCTCAGTGATCTTTTCTCGGATTAGAAAGAAATTTGCTCACTACACTAACTATACCATTAAATATATAAATGAACTAACCGCCAAGGAGTAAGGTATAGATGACATAGCATACTTTTCTTCATTAGTTATGGGACAAGATCTCTCATTTAACTTAGAGTAATTAGCAAAAGGCATACCAAGCGACTTAGTAGCATATTGAACCGTTTGAGCATACATTTAGCATATTTTTCTTGAGTTAACCACAACTATCTAACTTTCCTATCATGGATAATATCTATTCTTAAAATTTGTTTAGCTGGATCTAAATCCTTCATTTCAGGGGGTTTAGACAAGTCATTTTTCAACTTGGGAATCATCTCAACATCTTGTCCCACAGTCAGCATATCATAAACATACAACAAGAGAATTATGAAGTTACTATTAAGGAATGATCTCACATACACACAATGATCTACATCCATTCTTTTATAGGAATGTTGTACCATAAAAGAATTGAACTTTTTGTACCATTGTTTGGGAGCTTGTTTCAAAATATTTAAGCTCTTCTCCAATTTGTAAACCATGTGCTCCTTCCCCTTCACTTCAAATCCCTCTGACTGATTCATGTAAATCTCTTCTTGCAAGTCACCATGCAAGAATGCAGCCTTGATATCAAGTTGCTCAAACTTAAGATTCAAACTAACTACCAATTTCAGTACAACTTGAATGGAGCTTATCTTCACAACTGGAGAAAAAATCCCATCAAAGTTTATGCCATTTTTTTGAGCAAGGCCTTTTACCACCAGCCGAGTTTTGTACTTCATTAGTTTCTTCCCATCTTTTTTTAGCTTGAATACCCACTTGTTTCTTAGTAGCCTTTTACCCTTTGGAAGCTCAACTAACCCATAAGTGTCATTGTTTTACAAGGAATTCATCTTTTCTTGCATAGTTTCCGATCATTGCTCCTTATAAGGAGTGGACTGAACTTCTTGAAAACTCTCCGACTCCCCCTCATTGGTAAGTAAAATATACTCAAAACTAGGATATCTCGTAGATGGATGACACTTTCTTGTAGATCTCCTATGCTGAGATCTCTCACTCTATTATAAAAGGAGATTACTCCCCCTACTCGGTACCCACTGTATTTGGTTGTACAATATCATCGCCGGCACCTAACCCATCACTAACTTTGGCTAGTTCATTTACATCTCCAAGTTCTATCTCCTCCGTATCTCCACCATTTGTGGTACTTCTAGGTGGAACTGCTACCGGTGTCTCATTCCCATACTCATCAACACCTCGGGAAGTCTTCATTTTCTTTTCAAAATCGACCATAGTCTCTTGCTCATGAAAAACTACATCTCTACTCCTAACAGCCTTCCTTCGTTCTTGGTCCCATAACCAATAACCAAACTCTTCATCACCATAACCAATAAATCCACAAGGAGTGGCTCTATTGTCCAGCTTTGACCTCTGCTCTTTCGGCACATGTACAAAAGGTTTAAACTAAAGACCTTCAAGTGAGAATATGAAGTATCTTTGTCTATCCAATGCCTCTCTAAAATGTCAAAGTCCAAAGGAGCTAATGGTGATTTGTTGATTAGGTAGCAGGCTGTGTTATCTGTTTTACCTCAAAAGGATTTCGACAATCTAATCGTTCTCAACATGTACCTAACCCTCTCCATAATGGTGCGATTCATCCTTTCAGCTACACCATTTTGTTGTGGTGTCCCAAATTTTGTTTTCTCATGTCTTATCCCATACTTTTTTATTGAATGGCGGATTTGACGCAATGGTGAAGTCTCTCCATTATGTCCTGGAGGTCCGAAATTCGAATCAGCCTCCTTGCAAAAAAAGTAAGGGGAAAGCTATCTAGATATTCCATTCCCCAGAGCCCACAATGTGGGAGTTTCGGCACTGGGTACGCTCTTTTTTTATGTCTTATCCCATACTTTGAACAGTAGGCTTTAAACTCATTAGAGGTGTACTCTCCACCATTATCAGTGCGAAGACATTTTAAGGATAGTCCAGTCATTCTTTCCACCATAGCATGGAAACTTTGAAATCACTGCAGAACCTAATTTTTGTTTCTTAAAAGAAATACTCACCAAGAGATTCATCAATAAATGTGACAAAATATCAGTTCCCACCAAGAGATTCAACCTTCATCGGATCACAAACATCAGAATAAACTAATTCAAATTTTTTTTCTTTCCTTTTAGAAGGAATGCGGAAAGAAACTCTATGATGCTTATCAAATAAATAATGATTATATGAATTTGGAGAAATACTTTTGGCTGAAGGAATGAGGGACTGTTTTACCAAAAGTTGCAACCCTTTTTCACTTATGTGTCCCAACCTTTTATGCCACAGATTCGGTGAAGTATCATCCTCAACTGCATTTACCTATCCACTGCACACTCTCAACCAAGTTTTGTATGTATACAAGCACAACTTTCTCTTTGCAACTAACAAAGTTCCCTTGAGAAGTTTCCACCGTCCATTTTTCTACTAACTCTCATATCCTTCCTTGTCATGGAAATTAATTGAGAGCAAGTTCATCCTCATATCTGGAATGTGTCCACATCCCGCATAGTCAACGAACAACCCGTACTAGTCTCGATAACAATATCACCAATAACTATAATCTATGACATAATGTTATTTCCCATCTTGACAACCCCAAAGTTTCCTTCTTTGTAAGTTGTAAACAACTCTCTTTTGAAAATACAATGATATGCTCCACCAATGTCAACAATCAACTCAGATAATAGATCCCCCACATGATTACAGTCACTAGGTGTACAAACTAGAGACTCAATCTCTTCGTCGGGACCAACTACTATAGTATTATTATCATCTGAAGTACTCTTACCCTTTTCATCTTTCTTTTCTTTCAATATTCGACAATTCCTTTTGATGTGACCAGTTTTCTTGTAGTAAAAGCACTTCACTGACTCCTTGGACTTAAACCTCTTCTTGGACTTACTGAGCCCTTTGGAATCTTGATCTTTATTCTTAGTATTATCCCTATTTTCTGTGACAAGAGTTTAACTGCTCCTAGATTCCATGTCCTTCCGGCTTGCTTCTTCATTGAACATGCTGTCCTTTACATCTCTAATGTCAGCTTACCATTAGAAACCGAATTACTGACAGTCACAACTTGTGTTTCCCAACTATTTGGTAAAAAACAAGGGAGGCAAAACCTGAACCTCATCATCAAAATTAATTTCCAAGGTTTTTAATTGAATCAACACATCTTGGAAGTCACTCATGTGTTCGGCAATAGGTCATCCCTCCTTATACTTCAGATTTGAATTTTTTTTTATCAAATAACTTTATTTAGGGCAGTCTTCCTCTCATACAATGCAGCTAACTTATTCTATGCATCCTTGGTACTAGTTTCCGTTGCTATATGATAAAATACACTGATATCAACCCACTTTCTGATAGTGTCTAATGCCTTTCTATTTAATTTTTTCCAGTTCTCATCTCCCATAGTAGACGACTTTTCGGACTCTCCCAATATTGGATTATGTAAATCCTTACAATATAGATGGTCCTCCATCATTGGCTTCCAAATAGAATAGTTTGAAACTATCAGTTTCATCATGGAACCCGTATATTCGTTATTCTCTATGATTCAAGGTAAAATAACCTTGTTCTAATACTAATTATTGGGATAAGACACTAGCACAGTGGAATATCCACTAACTGGCAGCCGACAAACCAATAACAAAAAAACACCAATTTACTGAACAAAAAAAATAAAGCAAATGTTGCAGAGAAAGTAAAGAGAATAGAGAGTACCAAATTTATGTGGAAAACCTTCCAATGTAAAGGGAAAAACCACGGGACAAATCGTATGAAAAACCACTATGAGATATAAGTTGTTACAAGAGTTTAATATCTTAGCCTTATGCCCAAACCCTAAGATTCATAACAAATGGGAAGATTAGAAGACATTGTACTTCTTTGTAAACCCACAAGTTTACACCAAAGAGAACTCAATTGTTGTATATGCTTATCTCTCACCCTTGCTTTTTTCGTGAAGCAAGAACCTCTTCTTCTTCTTCTTCTTCTCTTCTCTCTCTCTCTCTCTAGGTCTGGGCACCAAATAATAATAATAATAATAATAATAATAATAATAATAATACAATTAAAAGGATGTGTTGACTCACTCTCTCTCAATATATGCTTTCGTGGCTTCCTCAAGAAGCCAACCTCTCTCCCCCTATTTTTGTTTATTTTATTTCAAGCAACACACAAAAAGAGACAAAGCATTTAATGTTTTCCATGCAAGTATTAAATGCTATCCATGTTTTCTTTTCAAGAAAAAGAACCAGAGAGAGATAGACCCATTCATTCTTCAAAGCAAACGATACCGAGAGGCTTGATGAGCACCAAGAGACCCAATCGGGAAGCATAACCGAGAGATATGCAACCGGATACGTGCATCGAGAGATATATACCAATAGTCCCAATTGGCACCAAAAAGCATTTACCGAGAGAGTTAGCACCAGGGAGTTTGAACCAAGAGATCACTATCGAGAGACTTCACCAAAAGACATAAAACTAATGGGATTGTGCCGATGAGCTTTAGCCGAGAACCCAACACTTAGTCCTCTATATTTGCCAATATAGTGATTTTTCCAAGCTCAAGCAGCTGGTGTTGTATTATGAGATGATTTCTTTGCAACCACATGAAAGTAATGGGATGGGATAATGTTCCTACAATTTTAGAAGAAATTGAATACTAGTCAATTCACAGAATTTTTGTTTACTTGAGAATTATACATTTCAATAGCAACAAATAGCATATCTTGCCAAATGGAATACGTGTAAGCACAATGATGCACACCCAAGAAAGTTCAATGATGAAGTGGTCTATGCTGATCCTCTTCCTCATCATTGTGGCCGAAATTGGACTCGAACAAATCAGCAAACAAATTCCTTAGCAGGTGCCTTCAAGCAGGCAAGAAAGAGTCAGAAAACGGGACAAAAGCTGACATACACAAGCAACTCACATGTCCATTAATTGAAACAAATTTTCACTCAAACCACAAAGAAAAGAAACATGATTATCATTTGTAACTCAAAAAAAAAAAAAAATTAAGTATGAGAGTCAATTCAAAATTCAAATCCGTGATGAGATCGATCAAAATTAGTCATATGTGAATCAGAATTTATTAAGTTGATCAATATAATTTTTTAGATATGATGTACAAATTTGAGAATATCTTGATAATTAATTTTTAGAGGTAAATAAAGAGCAAAGAAGGGAAATGTTTTTCCATCCCCAATTGAATATTATTTTCATCAAGCATGGGGAAACGAAATTTCACCCGAAAAAAAGCCGCCAAAAATATCCGGTCTGAATGAGGATAATAAGTCCTACGTGTTGGATGTAAAATGATCCACTTGTCCGGTTCAGAATCTCGCTCTCGATTCAGGTCATTCACATCACAGAGAGCAGAGAAACAGGCGACGACGAAGAAGAAGAAGTTGAGTAATGGCGGTAGAGGTAGGAAATTTAGGGTTTAATTTGAAGAATTTGCCAACATTGTCTCCATTAAATCATGGACGTCGATTGCAATCTCGCAAACTTAAAAGAGCAGCTCTCCGACTGAGACCAATTTCATCTTCTTTAGTCGATCAACAACGACAGCAAATCGACTTCTCTGAGCCCGAAAATCAACTCATTCTGGCTCTTATTGGTATTCAAGGCCGTGGTCGCTCTGCTTCTCCCAGTCAACTCGATGTATGCATACTTATATACTCTCTCTCTCTCTCTCTCTCTCTTTACCCCCCCTGTTTTTTAGGTTTTGAATTGATGAACTAGATTTGTTTAGGATGTGGAGCGGGCTGTGAAGGTTCTTGAGGATTTACAAGGAGTACCTGATCCGGTGCGTTTCTCTCTCTCTCTCTCTCTAGAATTTTTGAAGATATATATATATATATATTTTGAGAAGAGCATATGATAGATAGAATTTCAATTGGGTGCAGACGAATTCTGAATTAATTGAAGGTAGGTGGCAATTGATGTTCACAACAAGGCCTGGAACTGCATCTCTAATTCAGGTTTTGTTCTTTACTTTCATCTGTGCTACCTAATTTCCAGCAATTTTGACAAATTCATGATCAATGATGTTTACTCTTTCGAGTTTTGTATCGCTTCATTGAAGGATTGATTATGTTCAAAAACCTATTACCTAAAACCTTAAAAACTAATTTAATTCTCTAATTAATAAGTCATTGGTTTGACCGTAAACTAATTGTACTAGGAAAGGAAGGTTTTTGAACCCCACACAGAGAGTTTGTCTACTGTGCTTGCTCAATGGATTTTTGATCATTGCATGTCCCAGATGTTCTAGCAAATAGGAGAATCTAAGCCTTGTTATACGCCATTCAAAATGAAGAAATAAAAAGAGGTCGCTTAATTTAAGCCATTAGAAAGGAGGAACATACCTAATGGTGATGGTATGAGGATGAGCATTTATCTTTCGGTTGTGATGGCAGTTGTGCTTCTAATTGTATGTGCAGAGAACGTTCGTGGGAGTCGACTTTTTTACTGTATTTCAAGATATATACCTTCGGACAAATGATCCACGTGTGTCCAATATTGTCAAGTTCTCAGATGCAATAGGAGAACTCAAAGTAGAGGTAGATGAGAATGGTCTGGTTTAAGTTTTATCAGTCACAACTTACTCAAATGTAAGAAAATCATTTTGGCTTTTCATGCAGGCAAAGGCATCAGCCAAAGATGGAAAGCGGATTCTTTTTCAGTTTGATAGAGCAGCCTTCTCGTTCAAATTTTTGCCGTTTAAGGTCCCATATCCGGTGCCATTTAGGCTTCTTGGTGATGAAGCAAAGGGTTGGCTTGACACCACTTACTTGTCTCAATCTGGAAATCTTCGTATTTCAAGAGGAAATAAGGTGATGTGCAAACTCATCTCTTTTGGCTCTTGTGGTTTTCTAAAGATTAATGACGTGTAGCACTATTTCTGTAGTGCAGGGCACCACATTTGTGCTGCAAAAGAAAACAGAACCAAGGCAGAGATTGCTTAATGCTATTTCTACTGATACAGGAGTAAAAGAGGTACGATTGCGTGTTCACCGGTGAAAGCATTGATTCCATTTGACCATGTTTTGTGATTTACACGGATGTGCCTTGATGTTATTCCAGGCAATTGAAGAGTTCATATCCTCAAGTCGATCTACAGCCAAAGCTGAACCAGTACTCCAGGAGGGAGGATGGCAAATGATATGGAGTTCCCAGGTACCTTTTTCTATAATCTGTGTCTGTGCATGCATTGCGTGTAATTATGGACCTTTTCAATTGCAGACAGAGACAGATAGCTGGATAGAGAATGCTGGAAATGGTCTTATGGGGACGCAGGTGAGTTGATAGACCATAAATTCAACTTTTTTTTGACTTTGGTTGCGTATGGTTCTAGCTTCCTTAATAACTCTATGCACTCCCAGCTAGTTGAAATCCAATTCTCTGCTAAGTTTCATTCCAGATTGGCCAACTCCATTTTTTGGGATCTGATGTATGAACATCAGGATTTTCCATTTTAATACTTGGATTTTAAGATCTCAATGTGGTCATGCTATGGTTGTAGATTGTGAAGGAGAACGGACGAATAAAATTTCTGGTGGACATTTTGCTTGGCTTCAAATTCTCAATGACAGGCACTTACATGTAAGTTTGATTACTTGCCCATTTAATGCACATAAGTAAACTTTTCCCAACTCTTCTTTCTTTTTAAGTTTGCGGATTGGTTTTGACAGGAAATGTGATACCAACAAGTATGATGTTTCGATGGATGACGCAGCCATTGTGTTTGGGTCGTTTGGACTTCCGATGGAGATGGAGACCAAGTTCAACTTGGAAGTATTGTAAGGCCATTGTTATGTATTGCTTTAGTAGTCGCAGTATTCTCCGAAATATTAATGTGTTTTTTCTTACTTTGGTGGATGCAGGTATAGCGATGACAAGATAAGGATCACAAGAGGCTATAACAACATCATGTTTGTACATCTGCGTCAAACCTGAAGTATATACACCAACTGGGAGGAGGAGAAAGGAGAATAATTTTTCTTTTAGCCACTTCGAGATGCAGAAAAGATGTAAGGTTGTTGGTTGCCACGGGTTCTGTTTAATGTTGTGGATTCATGTCTCCTCTCCAGGATGGTAAGCCTAAGGAATCGATGTCTACAGTTATTATTATCGTGATCATATGAATCCAAAATGCTATCAAGTCCCCTTTGTGACTCCTCGCTTTGATTGTATCCTTTTCCTTAGACCCTCTTGGTGAATGGCATTTTACTTAAATGTTTTCGAGAGAGAGGGAGAGTTTGCAATGACTCGCCTACAAAACAATATCCCCATATCCTTGTCTTAATTATCACGATTAATCAAGAAGATTACAATTAAGTCTAGAGATGAAATACCAATGAGCTAGAAGTATTCACCACACCAATAACGGACATAAACAAGGAGGAGATTAGTAACCGATAATTGATCAAATGGGTAAAATGTTATATTTTTAATCAAATTTAAAATTTAAAATTTAAGAATAAAAAAAATTATATTAAAATAATTTTTTTAAAAAAAATAAATCTGACCGTTTGGATCAAATTAATTAAAATATAATTTTAAATATCCATTTAATATCTATTATTTGTTAGGAAAAAAAAAAAGTGACTAATGTTCAAGCATAAAAGTTGTGTCCATCATCCAGAATCTCAATTGACAGGAAAATCATGATGAAGAGAAGTGTTACATGGCTCGAAATGGTTGCAAGCTCATGCTGATGCACCAATAAATAAATAAATAACAACCATAAATAATAACGAAAAACTAGAAGCTGTTTGGCACGCGTGATTAGAGGGAAATGGAACTGGATTAGAGTAAAATTATTCCACTTCTGTATTTGGAACAATTAATCACTAAATTAGTACAATCCGGGCTCCCCTTTATATGGATTAAACTTATGCCCTTGCAACACCCTATTTGTCCTGGACCTTTACTGGTTTTTTTTTTTTTTTTTTTTTTTTTTTTTTTTTTTTAAATTCAGTAAGTTTTGATAAGAGAGAGAAGATTAAACGGAAAAGTATTAAAGAAAAAATGATAACCAGAAAAATAGAGAGGTAATTTTTCCCTTTTCTTTATTTAAAATACACGTTAACATTTGGGTATTTTTTACCCTTCAATATTTTGCTCTCAATACATTAATTTTCTCTCAAAAAAATTAATTTACTTCACATTTTTTACTCTAAAAGAAAGAAATTTATTCTTTTTCTATTCATAACTAATCAAATTAATTTTCTCTCTAAATATGTTAATTTAATTTATATTTTATCTTTCTAAACTCATTTTGTTTCTGATTTTCTCTCACCAGAAACCAAAATTTCTCTAAGCATATTTTAAATTTTGTCATTTTAAACACGTCAGTTTTAATTTTTCTTTAAAATAATTAAATATGATTTTTTCTTGCTAAATCTAAACATATTAATTATATCTCTAAAAATCAATTTAATTCATATTTTTTAAAAGCATTAATTTTAATTTTTTTAAACCGAATTTTATCACTAAAACTAAACACATTTAATTTTCCCACTCTAATAGAATTTAATTATTTTAGGTTTTTTCCCCTAAACACAGTAATTTTTAATTTTCTCTCTAAAAAAATTAAATCTAATTTTTCTCTCTAAAGATAAATACATTAATTTTTATCTCTCTAAAAATTTAAATTAATTTAATTTATATTTTCTCTCTTTCAACGCATTGGATTTCAATTTTCTCTTTCTAAAAGTACCAAATTTAATTTTCTTTCTAAAAATAAACATTTAATTTTCTCTTTTCAAAAAATTAACATTTTATTTTTCAAACATATTAGTTTAAATTTTCTCTATTTAAAAAATTAAATCCAAAATCTTTCTTTAAAAAATAATTTAATTCATATTTTCTCTCTAAAAATATTAATTTTAACTTTTATCAAACACATATTTAATTAAATCACATTATTATTCATTTTGAATTCCTTTTAACCCTTTCAGACATAAATATACTTTACTCCCCTTACTGGACATGCTTTTAACCCTTCTATAATATACCCAAATTAAATTTTACATACAAAATATGCCCCAAAAAAAGAATTAAAATTACCGAAACAACCTTCATACCGTATTTACCTTGGGATTGTTATGTAAACCGACTTAAGTTCAAATCGTTTACGAGCTACTTGATCAATAACTCGACTCGACTTGATTTTGATTGAACTCGATTTCAGTTAAATTCGATTAATAGAATTTTAGACTCGAAAACTAATCAAATAACTCGATAACATATATTAATATATATTATATATATTTATATATGATTATAATATAAAAAATAAAATAAAATAAAATATATTAATATATTATATAATAATCGAGTTTTCGAGTCCAATTCTAATAGTTTCAATATACAATCGAATCGAACTCGAATCATTTTATTTACTACTCGTCCAGTTCGAGTTTGAATCGGGTTAAAAAAATCAAGTTCAAATTCGAATTCAAGAATATAAATACTCGATATCAACTCAACTTATATATACCCTAATTTACCCCGTACCAAAACTACCAATTTAAGTCTTAACAATGGTCTCCACTTTCTCCTTTTGTTTCGATCAAAACTTATAATTAAAACAATCCCCATTCATTTTTAGATAATTTCGTATTTCATAAATGCATTTAAAGTTAGTATTATTCTATTATTTCCATTTGTTGTTCTTTTATGGTTATCTATTCTTTTCAAAATATTTTCACGTATACAAGATCATTTTCTTTCTATATATTCATTTCTATCTATTTACCACTATTATTCAATCCACACACTCATAACAAGCATCACAAACATAAAATGAGTCCCATTCTAATTTAATCCTATCCTATCCTATCCAATCCCATCCAGTCTCATCTCCTAATCCAATCCAATCCCTTGTACCACACCTGCTCTTGCCAGGTGCAGGTGCAGGATAAGGAAGGTCTAGGGGGGAGAACACGTGAACTTAAAAACACAATAATCAATCTCCCAAGACTACACGTAAATAGAGAATTCTAAGCATCTCATGGGAGGAAAGGGTCTAGCACAACAGAAAATATCCCCAAAACTTGCCATTACTACTTAAAAATAGCAATCATTGTTTCGTGGAATCTTCCCCAAAAAAATCAGTTTTGGAAACATTAAATGACTTTTTTTTAAAAAAAAATTAATCAATAGATTTTAAAATTTAAATACAAATTATTGTAAAGATATAATAATTAAGTATTTAGATTGAGAGATAATTTTAAATAAAAATGAGTAATATAAAAAAAATTCATATAGATTTAATTAACATTTCTTTTTTTTAATTTTTTTATATTTATTTTTTAAATAATCAATTCTAATTATTGCGATTAAGTTATAGATTATTATTGTTATCGTAACGATGGAAGAGTTCCTTGCTTTTTTTATGCCAGAATAAAAACTTTTTATGGCATGATGGGTGACCATGAACTCTTGGAAAAACCAATGGGATTCTACTATCATTTGTCGTGGGTTGTAATTTTTTTTTTTTTTCAATCAAGGTTTTAATTACAACTTCAAACTATGATTTTATGGGTCCTATGTAATTACCATTCTTTTCTATTTGATGTGAGCCACAAGTTAAGAAGCAAGGCCAGCCAAATAGTCAAATGTATTGATTTGGGCAAAAATGCCAAGGAAAAATTGAAGGCACTAACACCTACCTGAAAAGGTCAAATGCAAAGAAAGCACCCGGAAATTTCGCCAATACATCAAAGCTCAACCTATTCCCCTTATTCTAGAAACACGAGATTAATCGAAAGAAAATAGAAGCCACTTTCATAATTACTTTGAAAACATACCATCATTTTGTTTTCCCTTCATTTTACCAGGATAATAGGAAGACAAAGGCTGGAAACTTGGTTTTACCGTCCAAATTTTTAGCCCCTACCCAGCAAAGAATGGCAAGGTAATCCCAACTTAAGTGGAATTCATAAATAAATTGTAACTAGAAGAATGTTGTGCCATTCATTGTATGGAACAGTCTCTTCCCCCTTCCAACCCACACTAAAGCTCCTTATTAACCATAGACGACTTCTAAGCAACCCAATAGTTTGCAGAAACAATCAAATCAAAAACAAAACTCTCCTGTGCAGTCACCATGCAGTAAGAAATTATGCTCTTCTAGTGTCCGTGTGAAGGCAATAAGAAATTTCTGTTTACCTTGGCTGCACTTTCATAGAAATTTAACTAGGCAGCATTGTTCTCCTATGTTCTCAACTAGCAGCTTCATATTAGGAAAATGAGAATCAGATTGAAACCTTCTAAAAGGAATTTTGGTGCCCGCCTATTACCTGCAAAAAGGCAAAACTCCTTTCAAGGTCTTGCATTGGAGACCATGATAATGTAGCATTACATGCACTTTTAAGTTGAGCAACTGCAATGACAGAACAAGCCGGCCCAAGATTGATCATATGTACAGCTCCCATACAACTCTTAGAAGGTCATCAATCTCTTTGCCTTTTGATACGTTGTAAATTTCATATATAACCTCAGATGAGACAAAAATATACAACATAGAATAACTTGGTTTCAATCATACCTGTGAAATTATCATCCAGCTGAGAAGTCCAACCATGGCTTAATCAACGGGATGAACTACAAGAAAATAATTATTTAAGGATAAAAAGCATTTTGACACTTTCACTGATTTTGCAAAAACCACTCTCGAAAGTAAAATTTCAACAGAAAATGGCCAAACATCTCACAACCTGTTACTAACACCTCCAATATGGTAATCGATAACCAAATCAAGATTAATTAACTGTTTCACTTGGCAAGTGGATGACTCATCTCATTTCTGTAATCAAGCATGATCCTTGGCAAGTGGATGACTCATCTCATTTCTGTAATTAAGCATGATCCTGTAAAACTTTCTTTCATACATTAACATAATACATGAGAACAAAAAGTGCAGAAGTGATTTAAACAAGCACAGTAATGGGGAACCACACATCGAAAGTATCCATGCTGCTGATGCAGAGTACTGTCAGAATTGTTAAAACAAAAATGGATTAAGAATAAGTTTTAACTTCCACCAGAGGAAATCACTTCCAATTCCAAGAAAATAACATTGCAATTGAAAGAAGCCACATAAACAGATAGACATCAAATTTGGTCATCTTATAAATGTATAAAGCAACATATGATAAAGGGTTTTTATCTTCTAATGAATATATAATCTTATCTCTTCACGTTCTGATACACTGCCAAAAAGAGGACCTACTAGATGAATTCATTCAGGCAGTTAGGCAGGGAAGTTGTTTAGGTTGGCCAGCTCCAAATCAACCATCTAAACCAAGTTGAGATGAGTGGATACTGTTCATGGTCCAAACTGGTTTATTCAATCTTCAAATAAAGCAAAGTACCACGTTAATTTTAAAAAGTCTAAAAATTCAGAAAAACCAAAAAAAAAAAAAAATGACAGTAAAAGAGTTTGTATATTTCATCAACTTATGTATGGATCAAAGAAGAACACACACCATCTAATAACAGCAACAAAATTTTCACTATATTCCTTATAAGCTCTAACCAAGATGCAAAGTGCCTGCAACATATTTCAATGAAATTTCAAGTTTTGATATTTAAGCAAGAAAATTAAAGCTCATGCAAACCACTCCCCAGTGTTCAGTTTTAAAAAACAGCAGACCGCATAAACAAAACAGAACCATGAACAGAGTTAGTCCAATACTATTAATGTCTTAAACCAACCAAAAGCCAAACATATATATATAAACTAAATTATATGACCAAATCCAAACATTAAAACTGAAAATGTTTTACAAAATAACATCTGGACATCGCAGTCACCAGCCTTAGTGTTCCAGTCATACAGAATTTTAATAACCAAAGCAAAGTGAACAGTAATGCAATATACAGATTATCATACAGTCCCCACAATTTTCTTAGTTTCCTAGACTAAAAATTTTGATGAACTCTCAACTACACACAAAAGTTATCAGTCTAGATGAGGCATAATTGGAGAACAACCAATCCTCCACCATGCTAGATTAGCTAATATTAACCAAAGAGCAAGATAACAAAGAAATGATAATCTTCCAAGAAATTTTGCTGCTCCAGGTACGGTTCGAAGTAAAAACACTGTCCAGAGATAGACTTACATTAACAACAGAATTGGTCACCATTGCCTATGATCCTCTCTGAATCAGTATTGCTACTATCTTCTGCATTCAAATTCTCCTGCTCTGTATCTACCTCAGTTGCTACAAGTTTTTCTTTAAAATCAACTGTCTCCTGATCAGTGTTTGCCTTACTGGGAAAAGACTCCTCTCTGCAATCATCAACATTGTCATCCCTTCCATTCCCAGATGCATACTCTGCATCACCATCATCATTTTCATCGACTTCACCTTCCCCTTCATCTTCATTATTCTCCGACGAGTTCTCCACAACTTCATCAACCATATCATCACCAGCCCTGGCACTCCCTCTCTCAAGGCGTTGCAACCTTTGCCTGAGTTGTCCTAATTCTCTCTCCACCAAGAAAAGCTTCTCCTTCAACGTCAAATTCTCCTCCTCCAAATGGGCTATGTGAGTATCCTGATCATTAACTCTATTCTCCAAAACAATTTTGTTGTCACTAGTATTGTTAGGGTAAATCATCTCGAACCTACTCAAATCCTGATCCAACCTCCTCTCCATCTCCACATGTTCCTCCAAATCACTGTCACTCGACCCATCTTCCTCTTCCTCCACATCATCATGCCCATCAACAGTTTCATAATTACCGGGCAGCGAACGAAGCCTAATCAAACCATTCATCGATCCATACCCATCCACGCCCCACTCCTCCTTTGCAGTATCAACCACCACTTCCCTTGAAGGAGAGAAAATCGGGGTCGGCAACACCGCCGGCGTCACCGGACTCGGAGAAACCAAAGAGGCAATACCACCGGACCTCTTAGCACGAATTATGTAAGAGGAAGTATTCCTAGGAGCATGAGGAGCAAACCTGGTCTTATTATTAGTAGTACCAAACTTCTTAGGATAAAATCGCTTAGCCTTCATGCGATTATTAGACTGCAATTCCTTCAGTCTAGGAGGCTTATAACCTCCTCCTCCTCCATTAATTTCCTTTCTCTTTAAGCCTTTCCTCTTATCAAAACCGCCACCGCCACCGCCACCGCCACCGCCACCGCCACCAACTTTAGCTGGTTTCCAAGTGTTTCTTCCTTGTTGGTTTGGATTAGGGAAATTAGACATAATTGGATGCTTGAAACCAAAGGTTGGCTCCATTGGAATTGGATGCAGTTGTTGAGACCACATACCATACCCTCCACCCCCTAAACTCATCACGTGTTGCTGATTCTGCATATGTAACTGATCGTTCATTACGCCCACAACAAAAACCCTAGAAATTTCAATTTACAGATTTTCGCCTACTTTGGAATTTGTATATGATGAAATTGAAATTCGAAACCGCGAAAATCGAGTATTAAAAATCTCAAAACTAACAGAAATTCGAAAGATTCGTCCGATTAAAAAACCGATTTCGATTCGACTGAAACACAAGATCAAGAACAAAACCGAAACCCTAAAAATCCACAAAACAGAAAAAAGAGAAATGCGAAAAAAAAAAATTCTTTGAACAGAAGCGTTTCAGTTGCCTTCTTTCTCTCTCCTCTCTGTGGAAACGTCGATCCTACGATTCGTTCGATTGGGTGTCCTCTCGATTTCGAGATAAGCAAAGAAAGGGTCCTTATATAGCCACCGAGAGTCAATTTCAGCCGTTGGATTATTTGATCAAAGAGAACGTCCAGGATTAAAACTTTGTGAGCTTTACAATTCTGAATATGAGTTGGAATTCGAATATATGAAGGTTTCTATACCGTGTATAACTCGTTTAACATTTCTCCTACCCAACCATTGAAAATCTGCCACGTATTATACTAAGGGCTTTCTCCCTGAGGCGGTGGGCGAAGCTCTAATGCATTTAACGACGTCGTTCCGTCGTAGGTAATTAATTTTGAAAGAATTTGCTTTTTATTTTAATTTTTATCGGAGTGTGGAGAATTATGCGGTTAATCTCTGAATATTGACCTTATCTTATCCATTCTTTTAAACTATTTTCTTTTATTACTCTTTTTCCATTTCTTTTTATATTTAACTTATCTGATTCAATGGTTCTCGATTTTAAGAATATTGTCAAAAAATTAAATTAATTGAAAATTAAATAGATAGAATTTTATGCAACATATTACCTCATCATATTTTAAATATTGTATACTTAATTAAAAATATTTTAATTAATTTAAAATTATTTAAATTTAAGAGATTCTGATCTCTATCGTTTAAAATTAATTTAAAATTATTTAAATTCAAATGGGGATAGAGTTTTTTTTCTGATTTTTTTTTATTTAGTTAAAGATTAGGGGGAAAAAAAAAAGCAAGTGAAGATACACTAAATACTTCATGCTAATTGTGATTAATATTATCCAACAAAGAAAGATGCATTGAAAGTGAAACCAAATCCATTAATTTGATTTTCTTTTTTTGGAAAGAAAACCTAAGACATGAATGATATATAAATTAAAATCAACACCCATAAAAATTTTCAAGAAATATCCTAATAATTTTCTTCTTAAAGTTTGTTACTCAATACACACCCCAACCAAGGGATTCATGTATTTTCTCAAGAATTTTTTGAAAAAAAAGAGTAGAAAAGAAAAACAGGGAAAAATCAATTATTACTTTTTTTGGGGGGAGAATAGAATTTTGAAATAGAGAATCGTTGTAATACAGATTTATTGGTTAGTGAAATACATGTGATATTACAAAATATATTATTTTAATCAATAAAATTTAAAATTAATGAATATATATATGTAATTTTAATTTATGGGATTACAATTTCATGGAATCCCTTTCTTTCTTGAAATCCTTGGGATGCTTAGCCTATTCTTCCTTCATACTTATTCCAAGAGGAAAAAGTTAAGAAAAGAAAAGCAAGAGCATCAATGATGTGGGCAAAGAAGATAGACACACTGAGGAAGAATGGAATGTGGGCATAGCACTCAAAATCTTTTAATTTAGGATTCACATGAAATGAAATTCTCCAAGGAACAAATTCCCTACTTTGGCTCATTCATTTTTGCCTATCTCTCTCTAGCATAGCATAGATAATTCAAAATCATAAATAAAATGTGATTTTTCCCTCTTTCTTAACAAATCATATGTGCCCATAATTCTCATGAAGTGTATTAGATACCATTTTTACAGATTTTGTTAACTGAACTTCTAGGCCACACCTCATGTTGAAGTCGATGACTACACCTAGAATAGTGTAGAGAAGTGTAGGCTTCTTGTGAAGCTTCCTGTGAACCAACATTGTAAGTGTGTGTAGAAGGGTCTTGAAGTGTCTTAGCCTAGGAAACCATCAACAGGTGCATCTATAAATAGGAGTGTCATGCCTTCTACAAGCCAAGGTGTGTCCTTGGTTCCTCTTTCAAGCTTCTATAGATATTGTTTGTGTATAGTTAATTTTAAATGTCTTAATTTTGGGTTGTGTTATATAATTATTTTGTAAAATGCTAGTGTTTAATTTATAAGTTTTTTTTGGGTATTATTACAATGATTATTTCAGTATTATTTTAATTGTTTTTGCCTACCATTTAGATAATTTACAACACCTCCTCTTCCACACATTTGCTCAATGTTTTTCCTATATATATATATATATATTCTCATATTGTATTGCTATATTTTTGTTTAAAGTATGTTAAAAGGGTTTAAGAAGTAAACACGTTTGCTCAATTAGTCTAGTCGAAAAAATAATTTATATAAAATTAACATAACGACTTCACATTGATTAAAAAGATTAATTCTTTTATCGTTCTTTAATATAATTTATAACATTATTTTTATTATTATTATTGTATAATTAGAATCTCCTCCAGCTTTTTTCAATTTTATGGAGAGTTGGATTCTATCCATAATGAATAAATTTGTTGGGATGCTCAAAAACTCCAAAAATCTTGAAATAAATGAATAGGAGAAATCATTTAACCTTGTGGAAATTGGAGGTTTTGGTAGGAGCTAGATAGCGAGGAGTCTTGTTTGCATGTCTAAACTTCTTTTCACCAACAAAGAAAGTTAGCATAAAGAGAATAGGATGTTAATTTTTTATGAGATTTGAAATTTAAAAATAAAAAAGATTATATTAAAAGAGTCGATTATATAGATATTCGAATCAAATTAATTACAACATAATTTTGAATACTAATAATAATTATATAAAAAAAAGAAAACCCTTCTTTTCACCAAATATTTTTTTTTTTGGAACAATTTAAGTGAAACCTAGAACATGAAACTCATTAAATTTCCTACGTTGGTATTGAACAAAATCGTCCACGATGGTCCTTTATTGTTAGCCTTGAAGCAAGTTATGGGTCAAGTGCCCAGACAACTGTCATGCGCAAGAAAATGATGGAAGACCACTCAACTTTGGTTTCCTTGAGAATTACATCCATCTACTTTCATTAGCAAAATGGGAGAATCCAGTACCAAAATTAAAAAGCTATCCCCCACCACTTGGTATGAAGAAGATTGTGCGTGACTTGAATCAGACCATTTAGTATTTCTAAAATATTGAAAATATACCACAAACATGCAAGTCCCTCATGAACTTATTAGAAAGTGAAGGACAGCAAATGTTATAAATTTTTTTTAAAAATAAACAATATTTTAAAAAGATTATATTAGTACTTTTAAACATTTACTGATATTTTTTAAAAAAAAAATTAACAATATTTCTAAAATTTTTAACCATATTTATGAAGATATCCTTAATGAGATATATATATATATATAAATATATATATATGTGTGTGTGTATATATATATTACTTGTTAAATTTAAGCTGCGGAGATTTTGCATCCTCTTGACTTTGCCCCACTTCGAACTATTGACCATTGAAGGCTGTGCGTACAATGCTAAGATGCAAGCAAAGATATCTGAAACAGTCAGATCAGTAACTACAACTGCAACAGCTAAGCCAGCTAATGCTGGCAAGAAGGAGGCTTCTTGAATAAACCGCAAAAGTAATTGGAAATTCACTGATATCTTCTAGCTAAAAGTGAAGACCTGTATAACCAAGGATGCAATGGGAAATTAATAAATACTAAATTTGTAGCACCCCTACCCCAGGGTATGAAGGTAACCATCGCTGACTTAACCGACCGGCATCTTAGAATATAAACAAATAATATAATAAATAACGAAAAAAAAACTTTTTTATAAAATAAAAATTTGATCAAATTAAATAAATAAACTAAATCAAGTTTTCTCAAATTCTAATTCAATGTAACTAAATTAATCAAATAAAATATCGAACTAAATAAATTATTACAAATGACAAAATTTTTTCAAAATGAACAAAATACGAGAAAAGATATTCTAAAGACCAAACACTTGCATCCAAATATCCTAGTTTCCATGGAGATCCGAACTCTATCCCACATGAATTCAACATCGACCGGATGAACGATCGAAAAAAAAAGTATAAACCGTAAACTAATCCTCATCTGGGAAATGCAAGAAATTAACGTGAGATAAAAAAGTCTCGGTGAGCGTTACCAAACTCATAATAAAACTTATTTTTAAATGTACCAAAATCCGAATAAAATCAGTAATAAAAAATTCATGTATAACGATTCATATGAAAAATATAATCCATGAGATTCAATAAAAGTAAACATTTTAAAATTTATACTAATTCACATTCAAAACACAAAATACATTATATTACTTAACAAACTTCGGATCGGTCCAAGGCATACCAAAGACCATCGGCTAGCAATGATCTCGAAAGGGTAATGCCTTCCCTTTACCTCTAAGTGTCAAGACATCACATGCCATATGCATGCAGGCGGAACCGCGTCCAAGTGCTTCACAATTTTCAAATCTAAACCATAAACCATCCGAACAATCAAAAGATTTCTAACTCATATTCTGAGATAACACAACATTTCCAAATAAGATCAGAGCATATGCAACATATCACCCATAAACTCAACATATATCAAAATAGATAATTTTCAAGATTTCATGTGATCATAAAAAGATCGGGTACTATCCCGTATACAATTGGCATTTATCATCTTAATTTTCAAAACATGTGTATAAATAATTAAATTATAAATCACGTTAAAACATGAATAGTAAATAAAACAACAAATTTAATTAGTTATTTTCAAGCATCCCAGATTTTTAAAATATTTTTTACAAAAAAAGTTAAAACTCATGGATAACTGAAAATGTTTGTATGTGATTAGACCCTATCTGATCCTCTACCCGATCAAACTCAAAATTCTCTAACAAAAAGATAGAACAACAAAAGAAAATATAAATTTTTTGTATAAAGAAACACATCTTGCCATGTGGCTACCTATGCTACATGTCAACATCTGATTGGTCCAAGTATACAGTCTCAACCACTTGTACTACACATGGTTGCTCAACATAGTGTCACGCCCCGAACCGGGATCGTGAACAGTCGCCCGTTGCCCTGGATGTCGACTGTATTTCTACAGAAAATCGGACAAAACCTCCCAATAAATCGGAGGTCTCCCATGTACAATTCAACCTGTTTAAACCTGTATAATTCAAAATCATCCTGAAAATAAAACAAATGGCCATTCCGGCCTCTCCAAAACCCATCAACCACAGCAGACATCCAGAACAATGCCAGACTAAGTAAATCACCAACAGTTCTAACCACAGACCTCTACTGTCATGCTCAACTAGAGCATGAGCAGCCGCCACATCGAACGGACCTAAATTTTATATAATATACAATAGTTTCCAAGTAAAGAGTTTAAATGTTTACAAATGCCTCAATGCGAGCATAATATGAGAGTTTCACAATAATGTCCATAAATATTACAGTCATCCCATAAAAATGTACACAGTCAACTACGGACCTCAATATCCAGACCACGCAGGGTCGAAATAAAGTGCTAAATTCGTATTTTAAATTTAACTTTAACCTTACCATCGAGAAGAACCAACCCGTCTAGGATGAACTGAAATCTCTAGACTCTGAAACGTCGCTCTAGCACAACGATCCTGTCTGAGAGAGGAAAGAAGAGGGGTGAGTATCTATGGGAGGATACTCAGCAAGTGAGGGGAAGGACATCGTGCTATCAATATCAAGTGTGAACTTGGAGTGTCAAAGCATGTAATACAATATCGGGTATATGAAAACAACGTGCAGTTTTAAACATATCTCAAGGCACACATCAGAAAATAACATATGCATCCATCCAAGTATCAAATCACATGAGAAGAGCGGCCGAATAAACAACCCCGGCAATGGTCTACCTCGACCAATGACAGGCGCATTGGGGGTTTTCACAATACAAATATCAAATAATGGCTTTCTATCCCAATGTTGGCCACAGACTACTCCAACTAGCCTGTAAAATAATAATAATAATAATGATATACATATAAATAGTCAGTCGTGTATGATGCTCCCGCCCAGTACTAAACAAAGATACAACTCACGTCCTCCCCCGATGAGGATTCAACCTGGGACAACCATACACACGACAATCTAGCGGATACCTCCGGTCGAAGAGTATCCGGGCACAAGGGGTGCCGCTACCAAACGTCCTTCGTAGCTACGGAACAATATCAAATCAGCCGGGCACGTGGCCCCATGCATCCCAACACCATATCAGCCGGGCATATAGCCCCATGCATTGTATCATAATATCAGCCGGGCATACAGCCCAAATGGTACGTATAAATCCTTTCAAACCCATGTGCCAATGCAAGTGGAAGCATTAAAACATGTCAATATATAAAAAACGGTGGCACAATATTCATTTATCAAACTCATTGATGCATATCAATAAAATCAGTAATTGAGACACTCCAATGGTCACAAAAATATGTATATAAATACTTATCAAAATCCAAAAGTTCAATTTTCACACGTATAGAAATCATGTCGTTTGAAAATCGATAAAACATGATTTGTCAATCAATAATAGATGTCGTAGTCCCACTCACAGTATGGGGGAGGGTAGTGCACTCCCCAATAATACCACGAATCGAACCAAAGTCGATTCCTTGAGTCTCCAAGAAAGTCAACCGAATCAAATCACGAATTTCATAAATTTTTCGACTATTTTCAGGATTTATCATTTTCCTTAAGTTCGTACAAACTCTAAATTCTTCAATTTATAAATGTACTCCAATGTAATCAATTTTATTCCATTTATAAATAAATAACAAAATCCAAACCAATCTAAATTCAAACACCTAAAACCATTCAAAATCAAAAACCAATCTCAAATAAATAAATTTCCTACAAATTGGAAAAATCCTTTGAAAAATCATACACTTTTCAATTCTCATCTGATTCCTTCAAACCATATGTCATTTTAAAGGTATTGAATCCTATTTTCATAATACGTAAATTGTATCTTGATTTCCTATATACAGGGCAACTTAAAATGAAAAAGACTGCATATATCCTTAAATTTAAATCCAAAATTTCAACTGTTTTCATGCATATGTCGAATTAAACTCTAAGAAAAATCATTCAAATCAATTTAATATAATTCTATCATTCGGAACAACCCAATTCGTGTAAAATCCTATATTTAACCTAATTAATTACATATAACGTCAAACACGCATTTCAACTCTATTTTAACATTCATCCTAACATATGCAATACACTCTTACTCTAATTTACCCTAAATTCGTTCAAATAAATCGAATAGGTTAGAAATCCCTCTCACCTAGGGTTCCACAATTTGCAGCCTAAATCGAACGCCTCCTCAGTCCATTCCAAAGCCTACAAAAATTCCAATTCGCATTAATTTCAGAAATCTAAACCTAATTCCTAAGAAGGTTTGAAACCCTAGAATTAGGGTTAGGGTTTGATCTTACCTTTGCAGTGAAAGTGGGTTGCAGTCTAGGGTTTTCAGTCTCTCAAGGGTAGGTTGCAGTCGCGCGCAGAAGAAAGGGGGCGCTAGGAGTTGTCGTGCAAGCAGTCGCGCGCGCGTAGGAAGAGGTGCAGGGTTGCTGCGCGCGAGAGAGAACAGGTGGTCGCGCGCAGGGGATGGCTGCCGGAGGGAGGTTTTGGCCGCGGGAGGTAGAGAGAGAATCGATCGAGAGGGAGAGGGAGACTGTGAGTGACAGAGAGAGAGAGAGTTCGCGAGACAGAGAGTGAGATGGAGAAAGATAGAGAGATAGAGAGTGACAGAGAGGGAGGTAGAGAGTGGGTTGGTTGCTAGCGGCCGTGGGTGGCGGAGACGATGGCGAGTCGCAGCGGTGGTGGTTGCGACAGAAAGTGAGAGTGTAGAGAGATCGAGAGAGAGAGTGCTGCGAGTGATAGAGAGAGAACCGAGAGTGGGAAGGAGAGGGAGAGAGTTGATCGGTGGCTGGGTGGTGGTTGACGGCCATCTGCGGTGGAGAAGGGCAGCGGCCGTAGCAGCAGAGGGCAGCGGCCGCAGCAGCGGAGGGCGGCGGCGATGGGGAGAGCCGCGCGGGAAGGGGAATGGTCGTGGGAAAGGGAGAGAGGAGACTCGAAGAGGGAAGGAAATTAGGGCTAAGCCCTAATTTCGATTTTTTTATATATATATATTTTATTATTATTATTATTATTGTTATTATTATTATTATTATTATATATGTATTTTTTTTTATAAAAATGGTTTATAAATAAATGCATGAGGAAATAATTAATTTAATAAATGAAATATATGTTTATATACATATACATATATTTTATTTTATTTTTATACTTGTTTCACATTTCGAATCGGAAATACGGAAACTTTTGAATATACTCAAAATTTGAATTAAAAATCCCAAAATCGAAAATCAATATAAAATAAAAATTTCTCTCTATATTTATATAGAGGAATATTATATATATATTTCATGAACAGTATACTAGTACTGATACCGCAGTGTCGGTGTTACACATAGTGTCACATGACACACTCTACGACATGTCACATTCTGAAAGGTTGGTTTGGGTAGAGTCACAACCCACGTGGTCAACTATCGTCACATGTTCCTCTATGGTTGGTCGGTCTCTATCACGCAGATTACACATGGTATTGGGTCCCGATTCCATATCAAAAAGTTAACTGGTCCACGTGTCGCCAATATTGTGATATGGGGTTGGCGAAGTTGGTATATATTCATGCTATAGTAGAAACTCCTATCTAATGTGAAATTCAAGATTTTTGAGATGGTTTTTTGACTAGTTTGACCATCATTTTTCGTGGTGATTCAATGCTGGAAAGAGGTAACCAACACCTAGAACTGAAAATAAGGAGTGTGGACATCATCATAGGATTAATTGGAGTCATCGATGGTAACTCTAGGTCATCGAAAAATTGAGTTGAGTGTGTACTTCGAGTCCATTTTCTGGTTTTCACATGGCAAATAGAGAATATTCGACATAATTTTTTATTTAGATCTGGTGGGATTCTGAGTCTGCTATCCAAAGATGAATTATTTTACGAAATATGATCTTTAAAATGATCTAAAAATCACAGAAAAAGGAGTTCATACGAGAAAGTTTATGAGCAGTCAAAGTTGACTACTCGAAATAAAATTAAAAATCTAGGTTATTTCGATTTGCGATAGGGAGTTTCCGAGTGTATTTTTTCTCCATGATTTTGAGGGTTTCATATCTTACTTTCTAAAAGTTAATTAATCTATCAAATATCAACTTTACAATTGTCTAAAAATCTCAGAAAAATATTCAATTTAGAGAGTAAGATCGAAATCCAAAAATGATATCTTGAAATTGTCAAAAAATAGTGAGAGGTTGAATTTCCAGATTCCGACTTCTTCGGTTGAGTTTTGTTCTCTTAAGTTTAAATCTTCTTAAAGTTATTTTAGGAACAAGAATCACTCAAGAATTTCTCTCAATTTCTCAAATTTTTTGCTCTAGACTCCAAATCCCTATCTCTAGCCTCTCTTTCTCTCTCTTCTCCCTCAATTTGACTCCAATTGAAATGTGAAGAAATTTCAACAACTCTTTTTAATCAAAAAAATAATTACACATAAAAAAATTAAAAAAAAAAAAGAAAAAGAGTAATAGTATTCACATCATAACCTCCTTAAAAACAACTTCATCCCTGAAATCCAACTAAGAAGAGATGGAAAGGAAAATGTGTGAATATTGAGTGCGCATCTCATCCTCATGCTCTTAAGTGGCTTCCTCAAAAAATCTCAGAAAAATATTCATTTTAGAGAGTAAGATCGAAACCCAAAAATGATATCTTGAAATTGTCCAAAAACAGTGAGAGGTTGAATTTCCGGATTCTGGCGACTTCTTCGGTTGAGTTTTGTTCTCTCAAGTTTAAATCTTCTTAAAACTATTTTAAGAATAAGAATCACTCAAGAATTTCTCCAAATTTCTCAAATTTCTTGCTCTAGACTCCAAATCCCTATCTATAACCTCTCTTTCTCTCTCTTCTCCCTCAATTTGACTCCAATTGAAACATGAAGAAATTTCAACAACTCTCTTTAATCAAAAAAATAATTACACATAAAACAATTAAAAAAAAAAGAAAAAGAGTAATAGTATTCACATCATAACCTCCTAAAACAACTTCATCCCTGAAATCCAACTAAGAAGAGATGGAAAGGAAAATGTGTGGATATTGAATGCGCATCTCATCCTCGTGCTCTTAAGTGGCTTCCTCAACCGTGTGGTTTCTCCACAGTACTTTTGCCAAAGGTATGACATGGCTTCTTAATACTTTTTGATGACGGTTTAGAATCTCCATCTGTATTGATTAACTCTCTAACATATGGGATGGGTGCGGAATATACTTATGGAGTAGGAAAACATGGAAAACAACATGAATACGTGATAAATCCTGAGGCAAATGCAACCTATAAGTCATTGGTCCAATTCTCTCCGAAATCGGGTATGGCCTAATATAATGGGGACTAAGTTCACCTTGTTTTTCGAACCTCAAAACTCCTTTCCATGGGAATAACTTCAGAAATACATGATCCCTAACCTCAAACTCCAAGTCTCTATGCCGCTTATCCACATAACTCTTCTGCCTATCCTAAGCAGCCTTGAGATGGTCCCGAATAATCCGTACTTTATCTATAGTGAGCAAAACATACTCGGACATAATCAACTATCTCTCGCCCTCTTCATAGTCAACTGTCTCTCACCCTCTTCATCCCAACAAATCGGCATATGGTATTTCCAACCATAAAGAGTCACATACGGTACCATCCCAATTTTAGCCTAAAAGCTATTGTTATATGCAAACTCAACCAGGGGCAAGTGAGATTCCTAATCACCTAAAAACTCAACCACACAAGCCCTAAATAAATCCTCCAATGTCTGTATGGTTCTTTCTAATTGACTATCTGTCTAAAGGTGGAAAGCCGTGCTAAACTTCAACTTTGAACCCATGGCTTCCTGAACTTGAGATCAAAGTTGGGAAGTCAATCTTGGATCACGATCGAATATTATAGATAAAGGACTTCTATGCAGTTTCCCTATATTCTCCACATACAAATTTTCCAAATATTCAACGGAGTAATCGAGGGTAACAAAGTGGAATAGGGTAGCGTAGGTTAATTACATTTGGCAGCTTCTTTTAGATCCTGAGGATAATGTATGGAGTTGATGGGTGAGGACTTATCTTTTGTGAGGTCGTAGCTTCTGGTACCTTAGAAAACCCTTTTCTCTTTGGTACTTAGTTTAGGAGCTTGTGGCCCGAAAGATAGATGATGGTAGTTGCATTTCTTTTTTGTATGACACTTAGTTATCTATGGTCGTTGCTAGAGATTCTGGGGAGACAGGTTATGGAGAGGTTTGGTTTTTGTGATACTTACTTTGTTCAAGACGTCTTTTCCAACACTCACTAGTTGGAATATGTTCAGGGGTAGTGGATTCTGAGATTAATGCGAGCCTTCTTTGTAGTATCCGAGAGTGTATCTCGGAGTCTGATCTTCCTTTCTCTGGCCATGATAGGATTGTGTGGACTATCACTTTTAGTGGGGAGTTTTCCATTGCTTCAGTATGGAGGCACCTCAGATATTCTTATGACCCTGTCCTATGGTCTGATTTGGTTTTGTTTCAAGGAGCGATTCCTTGGTTTGGTTTCATCATATGGCTAGTCTTTATGGAGCGATTACAGATGAGTAACCACTTATTCAAAGTTAGACTTTCGATTTCTTCGACTTGTTATATTTGTTCGAGCCAAAGAGAGACAGTGGATCACTTATTTTTTTGCTATCCTTTCTTTAGAGAGGTATGATACCTGATGATGGCTCAGTATGTTCCTGTTACCTTTCCTATCTCTTGATCAGGTATTTATGGGATTCTGCTTTCCACAGCGAGGCACCCCCTTCAGAGGAACAGGATCTTCAAATGCATCCTCAGTGCTTGTGTTTATTATATTTGGATGGAGAGAGACAAGAGAAGGATTTTGTTCGAGAAGATATTTCAGACTCCGTTAATCCATCTTAATAATGAAAGGTCTGCCAATGAGGTAAGGGCACCAATGTTGGATGGCAAGGACCAATGCTATCAATTCCTTCTCATATGCAGATTTGGATAACAACTTCTCGGAGAGAGCTCGACTAAAAAAAGCAATGGGATGACTATTTTGCAAAAGCACCGCACCTATTCCATGACCAAAGGCATCACACTCAATGATAAATGGTTGAGTGAAATTCGGTATGGCTAACATCGGAGCACGAGTTATCGCTGATTGTAGGGATTGGAAGGCATGTTGAGCTTCCAATGTCCAAACAAACGAGGGTTGCCCCTTTTTTAATAACTTGGTTAGAGGTCGTGTGATTTTCCCATAATCGTGGATAAACCTCCTGTAGTAGCCAGTGAGACCCAAGAATCCCCGAACATCCTTTTGAGAGTGAGGAATCGACCAATTTAGAATAGACGATATCTTATCCGGGTCCATTATCACACCGTCACTAGAGAGTATATGCCCCAAGTAAGCAATATTCCGTTGACCAAATTGGCATTTGGATTTGTTGGCTAGCAGCTGGTTAGTGTCCAGAACTTATAGAGTTACTTCCAAGTGGTGTAAGTGATCCTCCCAATTAGAGCTATAGACCAGGATGTCATCAAAGAGGACCAAAATAAATTTCCGAAGATAAGAGCGGAATACGTCATTCACCGTAGGTTGAAATGTGGCCGGAGCGTTCATGAGTCCAAAGGGCATCACAACAAACTAATAGTGGTCTGAATGAGTTCAGAAGACTGTCTTAGGGATATCCGACTCCTTAACTCAAATTTGACGGTAGTCGGAGCGCAAATCAATTTTAGAGAAATATGAAGCTCAATACAGCTCGTCAAGTAGCTCATAGACTATTAGAATAGGATATTTGTCTGGAATTGTTGCTTTATTCAATGCCTTATAATCGACACAAAAGCGCCAGCTGCCATCCTTCTTTCAAACCAGTAGAAGGGACTGGAGAAAGGGCTTGCACTTGGACGAATAATTCTTGCAGTCAACATCTCGACCACAAGCTTCTCTATCTGATTCTTTTGCTCAAAGCTATATCTATAGGGCCTTGCACTGACCGAACCAGACTCAGGAAGCAAAGGAATTTGATGATTTGTGGGTTTGCAAGGGGAACACTGGTCCAAACTAAACCGGTCACCTTTGACGATAGGAGCTACACTCGGTGAGCAGTCCTACATTTTGTATTTCTTAAGAACTTTCTTAATATAGATTTCTTGAGATAGTCCAAGGACCTTATGAAATCAATCTCGATGTAACTTAATGCTAATGATATAAGACACATCACCTAAATCTTTTATGGCAAAGTTCTTAGAAAAGAACTGTTTCACCTCATGCAACATCCCTTTATCATTGGTTGCAAGTAAAATATCATCCACATACAGCACTAGGAAGCAAATCTTACTCCTACTAACCTTCTGGTATATGCACTGATCCACAACATTTTCTTCAAAGCCTAATGAAGAGACTATCTCATGGAATTTCAAATACCATTGGCAGGAGGCTTGCTTCAATCCATATATAGATTTCTTAAGTTTACAAACCAAATTCTCATCATCGCTAGAGGAAAATCCTTCAGGTTGATACATGTAAACCTCTTCTTCTAGTTCTCCATTCAAAAATGTCGTTTTCACATTCATTTGTTATAACTCTAAGTCAAAATGTGCAACAATTGCTAAAATAATGCGGAGGGAATCTTTCTTAGATACTGGAGAAAAGGTCTCCGAATAATCGATTCCTTCCCTCTGAGTGAACCCTTTAGCATCAAGTCTGGCCTTATATTTCTCAATGTTGCCAAATGAGTCAGTTTTTGTTTTAAAGACCCATTTACATCCGATGGGTTTTACCCCATCAGGCAACTTTGCAAGATTCCAAACTCCGTTTGTCCTCATAAAGTCCATCTTATCTTTCATGGCTTCCAGCCACAAGCTTAAATCGTTAGAACTCATAGCTTGTGAAAATGACTTAGGATCGTCTATAGCACCAACATTATAGTCAGACTCAATTACTAGGTATTGCTGACCTCCTGATCCTAACAGATCTCCTTAATGTCAGCTCAACAGTCTCTCTAGGAGAGGGCTGTCCAATTTGACCTGTTTCGGTGTCAGCAGATTGTGGAATATTTTGATTGTCATCTGTAATCGGGTTAACATCCATGGGTACTGGATGGACGCTTTCAATGACAATCATCTTTTCACTTGAAGTGGAAGGCAAACTTGATAGATTCATTTCAGGGACTAAGTTTTGAAAGGAATCCCTCCCACTGATCAAGTGATTCTCAAGAAATTTCACGTTTCTCGATTCCATAAACCTAGTATGATAAGATGGACAATAAAATCTGTATCCCTTGGACCTTTCGGCATATCCAATAAAATACCCACTTATGGTCATTGGATCCAGTTTCTTTTCTTATGGATTATAAACCTTTACTTCTGATGGGCATCCCCAAACGCATACATGTCGCAAACTGGGTTCCAACCTTTGAACATTTCGAATGGGGTTTTGGAAACCGCCTTGGTTGGAACCCGATTTAATATTTATACAGTCGTCTTAAGAGTTTCAGTCCACAAGGATTTAGACAATTTAGAGTAAGACATCATGCTCCTTACCATGTCCAACAATGTTCGATTTCTTCTTTCAGCCACCCCATTTTGATCTGGAGAATCAGGCATGGTATATTGAGCAACAATCCCAGTTTCTTGAAGAAACCGAGCAAATGGACCAGGTACTTGTCCATCCTCAGTATACCTCCCATAGTACTCTCCACCTCTATCTGATCTTACTATCTTTATTTGCTTACGCATTGTTTCTCTACTTCTGCCTTGAAAACCTTAAAGGCATCCAACGTCTCATTCTTATGGCAAAGGAGATAGAGATACATATAACGTGAATAATAATCAATAAAGGTGATGAAATACCTTTGGTCATATGAGTCCATATCTAGACAACATATGTCTGTATGAATGATCTCTAACAGATATAAGCTCCTCTTGGCACTTTTCTTTGACTTATTGGGCTGCTTGCCCTTAATACAATCCACACAAGTTTCAAAGTCACTAAAATCTAGAGTATTAAATACTCCATCATTTACTAACTTTTTAACCCTTTCAATAGAGATATGTCCTAATCTCCGGTATCACAACATAGATGAATTTTCATTTATGACACACCTTTTTACACCAACATGTGTTGTGTTGTAACATGTGTTATCTTGCAAATTAATTCCGTATAGTCCGTCAATTAATAGACCTGTACCAACGACATTTGAATACAAAAGTAATGTCATTGTATTATTAAATCAGAAAGAATATCCGAATTGTACAAATTTTGATACAGAAATTAGATTTTTAGAAAAACTTGGTACATAAAAAATTCTTTCCAACTGCAAGACATGTCCACTAGTCAAAATGAGCTTGCGATCTCCAATAGCTTCTACATGCGAGCTCATCTTGTTTCCTGAATAGATGAATTGCTCATGGCCCATTGGTTCCGTAGGTTTTGCAAACCCTGTAATACATTCGTAATGTGAATTGAGTATCCAGAATCAATCCACCATGTATCATAAGAAGTCTCAGTTATAAGAGATTTCTAACATACAAAAGAGATTTTCGTACCTCTGGCAGCAAGCCATTTCTGAAATTTGGCACAGTCCTTCTGCATGTGTCCCTTCTTTTTACAGAAGAAACACGTAAACTCCTTTTTTTACAACTGGGATAGGTCCCTTTGCCTTTCCTTTCAGTTTGGCTTTTCTCTTCGCCTTTCCTTTCATAACGAAATGTGCGCTACCGGTTCCCTCCTTCATTTCCATGAGCAACCTCCTTTCTTCCTGTACACACAAGGTCATCAACTCATTGATGGACCATTTAGCCTTATGTGTGTTATAGGAAATTTTAAAATGACTATAAGGCTGTGGGAGGGTGTTCAGAATATAGTGCACTAGAAAGGATTCGGACATCTCCACCTCATGAGTCTTTAATTGGGCCACTATATCCCGAATCCGCAATATGTGCTCGCGCACTCCATGGATAGTGTTGAATTTCTTTGATGAGAACTCCATAATCAAGGTGCTAGAGCTTTATTAGACGTCTTGAACTGCTCATCAATTGCCTTAAGAAGAGCACGGACGTCATTATGCTGATTGACGGAGCCGCGGATACTAGTCAATATTTTATCCTTAATGAACATCGTACTGAGACGATTAGATCGCTCCCAGCGCTCATAAAGAGCTTTGTTTGCTGTAGAGCTGGTATCCGTTATCCTAGACGGCTCATCATGCCTTATAGCATAATCCAAATCTCGTCATCCCAAATTGAGAAGTATTTTCTCCTTCCACACCTTTTAGTTCTCACCATTTAATATGAGAACTTCAATGATATCAACGGTTTGTATAACTGCAACAGAAATGCTTGCAAATTTTAGTTGAGGTTTTAACATATATTTACCAATGTAAAACATATAAAATAAATCTCCTGACATAGAAATTGCCTGAGAGCTGAATTTCTAATTCAGATTAGATTTATTATACTTTATGACTAGACTGACAAGATTACCTAATTTCCTAATTGCTGTGGGCTAATTGGGAGAAATTATGTAGGAAATCTTTCCCTGAATTAGAGTTCTCTACCAGTCTATAAGACAGCATCACTCGTGCACTAGGAAAGTCCCCAGGTAGGTGGTGGATCACATGGCACTGTTTAAGAACCAGCCAACTTAGACTTATCCCCGTCTTATTGACTGAACTTTTCTAGACATGCATTTGATCTGCTGAACTCGAAAAACCTTGTAAGAGAAAACTCTAAAGTCAGGGAGACTATCCACATAAATAGGTTATCCAGTTTTGCCATCTAATCCAGTTTACTTATTTTAATACGACAAAAATTCCTATGGATTAAAATTTGTCACATAAAAATAAATAATCACAAATAATATTCTTTATTTTATGTGGTCAAAACTATCTTAATATATAATTTCTTTCATATTAGAGATGTTGTGGCTATACTTTAATAATTAGAAATCATACGAACCATAAGAATATTTTTCTTTAATTTTATATAGGTTTTAACATTTATTTTGTATGCGTTTTTATATGCAAAAGCCATACAAAAATTGATTTGTATACAATCACAAAGTTCCAATGATTTTATAATTTTATACGGGTTTTAACCTTTATTTTACACGTCACTCAATATGCAAAAGACCATATAAAAAATAATTTGTATAAAATACACAATTTCTATTTATGTATGATACCATAATACACATAAATCTAAAAATTTTAATTTCAAATTCTCAAAAATGACCTAAATATGAATTTAAAATTTAAAACTAAAATTTTCAAATTTTGGAAATTTTTCTGAATTTTCTGGATTATTATTATTATTATTATTATTATTATTAAGTCCAAAGGACTAATATGTAACATTTCAACATTTATTGGGACCAATCTATAACATTCCAAGGTTTATCGGGTTTTTTTTAGAAAGGTAGGGGACCAATGTGCAACATTTTAAATTTTTGTGAGTTTTAGAAAGGTCATAGGGACCAGATTGAAACAGATTAAAACAATTTTGGGCAATTTCGTAATTACAGAAAGCTTTCAGGCAGATCCGTAATTTTTGAAAATTACAGACCAAAACGACTTCGTTTTGGTTTGCATCCGGGTCTTCTTCACCCAAATGGACCCTGAGGGTCCCGACCCGGATCCGGCGGATTTGAATGCCGAAATGTGCCGAAAAACTTCATTTTTTGCTCTGAAAACATAGAATTTTCCAAAATATCATGCATAACTATTTTCAACCTCAAAACTCCAAATTTTTTTCAAATTTGGGGTAGTTCTTAAAAAAATTCAGAACCCAAAATATTGAAAAACTTGTTGAAAAATGCAGACAGAGGTTCTAATGGTTCTGACACCAAATATAAGAGGTTAATGCAAGTCTAATACATGAATTGCATAAACAAATTGAACCAAATAAGAAGCGGAAGTAAAGTATACCTCCAACCATGGATTTCGACGATCGCAATTCTCTTTCCAGCACCTCCGGACGTGCAAGAAGCCTTCCAAGCCTTCAATTCTCTCTCTAGATGGTGTGTGAGACTAATGAATTGAGTTTAGGGATCCTTGCTATGATTGCTCCTATTTATAATGGTTGTACCATCAACAACCATTATTGAGACCCATACTTGGTAACCCTTTTGGTGAATGAAAATCTCTAACTTTCAGGAATGAACTTACAGGGTATGGAGGGTGATGGACTACCCTCCTGCTCTTATATGAAGTCCTCAACTGGGATACAAGAGGATTATTAAAATGAGTTGGCTTGGCTACTTAAGAAAAATGTGCCTACTTCTGCCACTCAAAACCAGAAGGATTATATAAGTAGGCAGTAAAGAGTCGGGAGAGAGCCATGAACCAACTACTGATGGAAACGAGAATGTAGGACAGGGCATTGCCTTCGTTATACCCGTACATAAGGAATACTATTAGAAAAGAGCAAGCTCTAATATGAAGAGAATAAAAAAGAAAAAAATATATATAAACAAACAATGAGGAGCAATCAGTTGTGGTCGTGGATGCACGGGGGCAGGGGAGTGAGGGAGTGACAGGGTGCCTCATACCCTTTAACAAAATGACCATGGGAATATATTTGGTAATTCTCAATAAATTTTATGTGGAGGACTACAAATCCCCAACCAATTGCTCGATACTGCTGAAACACCAATGTTCCTTTATACAAAACTATTCTACTAAACAGAGAAATGATTCAGTAAAAAGTATTAGGGAACAAATCCTTACACCACCATGGAGTATAGTACGACCAAAATAATGTGCTCTAGTGCCTTGAGAAAATGTGAAGTGTTGGAATTTATATTACACAGCGATAACTTTCGAAAAAATTAAATAAATGAAAAATTCAGGTAAATACCTCTTTATGTAGACTCTTCAAAATCAATCAACCATGAACCGCAAATCTCTCAAACGGATCGCACGGCCAGGATGGTGATCACGAGGTTAATCGAACCAGCACCGCAAATCCACGATACCTCAACCCATAGTCCGATGTTTCTAAGTGATGAAGAAAGTTTCTTACGTGAAAATTTTTCAATCCCTTAATACCATTCTCACTCTAGAAAATTTTATATTTCTCTCTCTCAAGCATTCAACTATACTTAGAATTGCACAGTATCCTTTTTCCATAATTCACGATGAAGTGTTTTGTGCAATTAGGGAGAGAAGGGGAGTTGTTGCGTATGGTGGTCATGGGTTAGTGGTAGTTATCCCACTAACCCTTAATTCAGATTTTGAAAATGTCACATGGGCACACATAACCAACATCTCTCACTTGCACACGAGGGCATTTTACGTTCGTCACAAGATCACAACTCATGCGATCTATCACATCACCCTGCTAGACTTTTATACAGGATTGGGCGTCGTATGACCGGCGAGTACACCTGCAAGTAAAGACTTTTTGATACACCTGTTAGAATAATCGAGAAACCATTTTTAGTACCAAAAAGAACTCGTTGTACCCCAAACTCAACGCAATTACATCCATCGAATCATTTTTCTCATCGAAAATGATCCCCAATCATTGTTCAACTGTGTATCCACTATTATGCTTACATCCCAATATGAACAAACATAATAGGTTAGCCATTGAATACAACACAATGAAGTAATATTGATTGGTCTTCCTTTTCACAAACTCAAATTCATCAGTCTCAATTCAGCTGATTTCTTAGACCAGCCTCTTAGACTTCAATTTATCTTCCGAACCATAAGTAAATAGACCAAAGTAGCACAACTGAATCAAGACTTCTAAAAATAGCTGAAAGTAATTAGGGTACAAGAGATCCCATCCAATGAATTTCAGGTCTCACACAGTGGGAATGAGGATCAAGATCATATCATTGTCTCATGTAATATACCTTCCATTATCCCTAGTTATCTTATCACATGTGATATGAAATTCGTGCATAATGTTATTCCCTCATCTCTCAAAAAGGATATATGTCAGATTTTTCTAATATTGTGTAGGTATGGAACTCAGTCTTCACATAAAACTTTACCTAGAGATTTCAGAGAGAATACCTTAGAGACAATATTACAAATCGCAGGTAATATCTAAAATCTTATATCTGGCTACTTACAAGCAATATGGATGTGGGTATGTTTATGTCGGTTATATCGCATATGATCTCATCCTGAACACGTATTATGACAATTTATGTTTTAGTAGGACCACTCTCAAAGTTTCTTATAACTAAAAACCGTCTCATCCCTCTCACTCAAAGTTGGAGGCGGTTACTCGTCTGAGAGAGTCAACCACGCCTACCTGACATATCTTCACATAATATATGACAATAAAACAAGTATAATAAATAAGTGATTGAATAATGTACACATGTCATATATATACAAAACAATAAGTATTATCAGTACGCAATGAGAAATGTCAGAATACACGTAAACCCAATGATTTCTATATCTCAAAGGAATCTCTCATTATGGGTTTTGTGAAGGGATCAGCCACCATGTTGTGTTGAAGTGTCCATTCTCGATGATATCTTTCACAAATTGGTATTAGGTATTCGTGTATTTGGACCTACTGTGATACTTAAGGTTTTGAGTGTAGTTAATGATGGCTTGATTTTCACAATAAATCATCACTGGTCTCCCACTATCTGCCACAACCCCTAGGTTATCTGGAAATCTCCTGAGCCGAACACTCTCCTGAACTACCGCTAAGCATGCCACAAGCTCAACCTCTATCGCAGATAGAGATACATAGGTTTCTCACAAAACTAATATCGATTTGTATCTATCCAGATTGTCATCTCAATTGGCATTTGAGACGTAAATCACCTCTTCCGTAACACAAGGAGAGGTTCGCAGTTCTCTCGAGATATCTCTTAATCCTTTTCACTACTCTCCAGTGATCCTTTCTAGGATTCAATTGATACCTACTCACCAGACTAACTGCTAAACAAATGTTTAGTTGTGTATATAGCACTGTGTACATCAGACTGCCCACTATATTGGTACAAGGAATTTTACTCATCTCCTTTATCCTTTCCTGAGTCTTAAGCCACGTGTCAAGACTTAGACTTTAATCTTTAGTGATAAGAGTATCGATGAGGTTGCAATTATTCTTTGCGAAGTGCTCGAGAACTCCCCTGATGTAGGACTCCTATGAAAGAGTTAACATCTGTCTCGAGCGATCCCTCTGGATCTTAATTTTGAAGAAGAATTGAGCCTCACCCATGTCCTTCATATCAAGACTCAACAATAACCACGCCATTATGGTCATCAGATACTTTGTTTTCGATCAACAGAATATCATTCACACACAGGGACATGATCATAAAAGAGTCAGAAGAACATATAAGGTACACGCGATGATCCTCCTCGATCATCACGAAATCGTAAGATATCTTCTTATGAAATTTCAAGTGTCGCTGCCTAGATTGATGATTAAGATCGTATATCGATTTCCGAAGTCGATAAAGTTTATCATCCTGATCTACAGGAATAAAACCAGATGACTATTACATATGGATCTCCTCATCCAAACTTTCCCTCAAGAACGCAATCTCAACATCCAACTGGTGTAACTCCAGATCCACGTCCACGGCAATCGCTAAAAGTAAACGGATCGAGATAATCTCGTCCTTAATCTGAGTGTAACCTCTGGTTACCAGATGGACCTTATACCTCTCCATCAATCCGTCAGCCTTTCTCTTGATCTTAAGAACTCACTCGTTCTCAATGACCTTTCTACCCTTAGGCAAATCAACTCGATCCCAGACCTAGTTGATTCTTATCGAATCCATCACCTTATCTATGGCCTTCAACCAATGGTTCATTACAGAACCGCGAGAGCTATCTGAACTATTTTGTGTTCGTCATCATCTTTAAGAGTCACAATAAGGGTCTCATCCTCAATCGGGAAGTGACGTTTAAGTATATGTCCACAAATGCTTCTATAAGGAGGAATGAACCTCTTTACCTCTAGATGGATCTCTCCCACTAGGATCAAGATCTGTAATGAGTTCTTAGGTCTCACTGCTGGGCTCAGCTGAGCTATTAAGCTCGTCTATCTCACTGAAGGTCAAGTCCCAATTGATTTCACATCTCTTAAGGAAATCAACCTCAAGAAACGCGGCATCATAAGACTTAATCTCAGTGACAATGCCGTCTGTAGGTTCACGTAGAACACATTTTCCTTCGGAGAATTCTTAGTATCTCATAAAGATACATTCCTTTTCTCGTAGTCCTAACTTACCGTGTGGATGTGAGAAATCGTGAACATACGCTGCACAACCCCATAACCTCAAGTGGCTAAGGTCAGGCTACCTCCCTGTCCTAAACTCATATGAAGTACTGACTGCGGACTTTGATGAAACACAGATGAGGACGTAGGTTACAGTCAATAATGCATCTCCCAAATAGAAAACGAGTAAATTGTTCTACGCCACTATAGATCTCACCATCTTCAACAAAGTCCTATTCCTTTTATCGACTACTCTACTCCACTGAGTATCAGGAATAGTCAGCTATCTCATAATACCCTTCTTGAAACATAGTTTCCCAAACAAATACTCAAGCTCTTGATCGATTTTGAGAGTCTCCACTCTCAAATCTAACTGATTCTCAATCTCGCTAATAAACCTCCTGAAGCATCCCAATGCCCCAGATTTGTGCAAGATCAGATAGACGTAACTGAAACGCGTGTAATCATTTATGAACGTAATAGAGTACACAACTCCATTTCAGGCTCTCATTTCCATAAGCCACAGATATCAGAATAGATTAATTACAATGGAGTCCTAGTTCTCATTGCATTACCTAATAGTTTTCTTGTAATTTTGCCGCCCAGGCAAAAACTCACATACAGGTAACTCAACCCTGATTAGGGAGGCCTAACAGACCATTCTCAACTAACCGATTCGTCCTCTCTAGCCCTAGGAGGATAACAAAAAACATCATTATAAGGATTCACATCCGATGCATATAGTTTATCATGGACCAAACCAGAACAAATCAAAGAATTTGTCATAACTAATAAAAACTATAAAGTTTTTAAATTACAAAGTATATCCTAGACTGAGTTCAAATTCCATCGAATATTCGGAGCGTAAAGGACTGGCCACTTTGTAACTCTATCTTGCAAGTGTCGCTCCCTCTGACAACGACAAACACTTCGTTTCCCATGTAAGTCCTCTTACCTAAGAACTCACTTGGCGGAACTCAACATACGCGTTCTTATCTCGAACTACATGATCGGAAGCTCTTGAGTCTACAATTCATGAAAGAGAGAAAACAGTGAGCTTCTCAAACCACATAAAGAAGAAAGAGATAACTTCCGCTCATCACACGAGCAAAATGACCAAATCTATTATAAATGTAGCACTACATCTCGGAGGCTCTTGTCATTCTTTTTTGTGATTTAATAATTTGTCGTCGTATTTTTCGGATGGTTTCTTCTTACCTGAACTTTGAGTCTTTTTCTCACGCTTATGTTATTCGTGTTTGGTGCCACGGGAGTCCCTGCTTGACTCCACTACATAAGCATGACCCGAGTATAGCCTACTCATCTCGAAACGCTCCTACTCGAGCTCACAATACCGATTTATATTAGCGAAAATATGAATACTCTCGTCGTGTGTGAAATAGGTATTCATGGTTTCCCATAAATCAGGTAAAAACTGGATCACACTCAATACTTGAAAACACATTCGTAATGGGCTCGTCCGCATCCCCCAACTCGGCGATCATACTCGACATTTGCGTCAAATGTTACATCATTGTATGATCGGCCATTTTCTCATAAGTTATTAAACTTATAAGTTAGCATCCTCATCTCAGGAGTTGTAAAAGCACCACAATACTCTTTTTAGGGCGAGCCAAACCAACATAACTATAAGATATTACTCATCGACTGGGATCATATCATTGTGCATATTTTTCAAGAGGATTGTCCTAACTTGATCATCCTTCCTCTTCCATGTATGTAACGCCTCATAATCTCTTCTTTCTGAGGTGTGGTACCCTCCTCGGAGTCCACCATCTCGTACCCTAGAATTTTATATAGATCTTGCTCTTCGAGAACAAACTGAATCTACCGGTATAAAATCTCATAATCGTCACCATTCAGTTTACCCCCTTACAAAAATCTAATATGACAATTTTTGAAGTAGTCTAAGAGACAATAGTGACTTATGATACTTATTCTCACAATTTTGTGCACCATTCAAATCAATAAATCCAAAATGATTCGAGTATATGTCAATTTGTTTGAATTAGTTTCTTCTCATTTGTTATTTCATATATATAGAAAATTATATAGAAATAATTCAGGAAAGTTTTTAAATTACAATTATGATCTTCTATTATTCTTAATCTATATATTCTAATTTTTGTAATCTAATTATGTACATGGTATAATTAAACAAATTGATGGAATCCCCTAAATTTTCGAATTGACTAGTAAATAGATGGAATTCTTTTATTTCTGAATTGACTTGTAGATCGATAGAATCCCCTTGATTTTTGAATTGACTTGTAGATTGATGGAATCCCATTGATTTTCGAATTGACTTGTTCTTTTTTATGTTAATTCCTTGATTGGCTCTGTTGATTAAATCTCTTACTAACATCCCCCCTCAAATTGATGCGGTTGATCAAGAAACATCAATTTGTTTATGAGAAACTGGTGACAAGGCTGAGGTAGTGCCTTGGTAAGGACATCAGCCAGTTGAAAATCTGAGGTAATATACAGTAGGGAGATAACCTGATTTTCAAAAGCTTCACGAATAGAATGACAATCCACTTCAATGTGCTTGGTGCGTTCATGAAAACAGGATTAACAACAATCTGAATAGCACTAGTATTATTTGCATAAAGAGATCTGGGATCGGATTGAGAAAATCCAATTTCAGTCAATAAATCGTGAAGCCAAATAATTTCTGAACAAGCAGTAGACATAGCACGATATTCTGATTCGGTGGAAGATTTGGATACCTGAACTTGTTTCTTACTTTTCCAAGAAATAAGCATAGAGCCAAGAAATATACATTAACCAGTAACAGAGCGTCGAGTGTCAGGACAGCCTGCCCAATCAGTATCACTGTAACCAATTAATCGAAAGGAGGATCCAACATGAAAGAATAAGCCACGACCAGAAGTACCCATCAGGTAACGAATGATACGACGAACATCAGTTAAGTGAAGGTGTCGAGGGTATGCATAAACCGACTAATTTGTTGAACAGCAAAGAAATGTCAGGACGTATAATTGTTAAATAATTAAGTCTTCCGACCAATTGACGATACATCATAGGATTAGGAAGAAGGTCACCCTCATCACGACTAAATTTCACATTAACCTCAAGAGAGGTATCAACAAGAGAAGCAGATCGAAGTACAGCTAAAGAGATCAAGTCCTCTGTATATTTGTGTTGATAAAAAAAAATACCCTTTCGATCCAAAAGAACCTCAAGACCCAAAAAATAGTGAAGAGAACCAAGATCTTTTATATGAAATAAAGTTTGGAGCTGCTGTTTAAGCTGTTGAATCAAAACAATATCTGTACCAGTGATGACAATATCATCAACATAGACAAGAAAAAAAACAATACCATCCACTGTTTTGAGAAGGAACAAAAAAGAATCATACGGACTCTGGGTAAAAGAAAAGCTGAGTAAAGTAGAACGAAATTTCTCAAACCACGCCTGAGATGCTTGTTTCAAACCATAAAGAGAACGTCTAAGTTTGCATATATCAGAAGAGGAAGAGAATAAGCCTGGATGAGAAGTCATAAAAATTTCTTCCTTAAGATCACCGTGCATAAACTCATTTTTAATATTCATTTGATGAAGTGACCATCCCTTAGAAGCAGCAATAGCAATAACAGTTGGGATAGTAGTCATTTTGGCTATTGGAGCAAATATTTTATCATAATCTACCCCATATTCCTGTCTATTGCCAAAAGCAACCTGAGCCTTATAACGGTCAAGAGAACCATCAGAATTCAATTTCACAAAATATACCCACTTACAGCCAATAGGTTTAACACCAGGAGGGCATGGAACAATATCCCATGTATGATTTTCTTAAAGTGCTTAGAGCTCATCTTGCATTGTTTGTTTCCAACACGCATGTAGAGCTGCCTGAGAATAACAAGTAGGAATAGGAATGTTCGATAAAGTTATATTAAGAGAAATATGTGGGAACCCATACCTATCTGGTAGATAGGAGACACGTGTAGATCTTCAAGGTTCCGGAGGTACAGGCTCAGGTAGCGGATCAGTATCAGAAGGAGTTAAAGTGGTTTTACGTCTCTTATACACAACACCTGGTTTGAAACGCTCAATAGGACATGAAATATCATCAAAGTGAAGAAGTATAGGAGTAGTAAAAGAGACCACATTAGACAGAAAAAAATAGTGATTCTCAAAGAAAATCACATTTCGAGAGGTACGAAGACGATTAGCAATAGCATCATAACATACAAATCCCTTTGAGTGGTACTATAACCCAGAAATGCACACTTAACAGCTTGGACACTAAGTTTGTGACGTTCAGTGGATGGTAAGTGAACAAAATAGACGCATCCAAAAGTATGAAGTGTGTGATAACTAGGATGAATATTGTAGAGACGAAAAAATGGTGAGTTAAAGTTCAAGACTTGAAATGGAACACGATTAATTAGATAGACAGCTGTGGACATGGTCTCAACCCAAAATCGAGGGGGAACAGAAGATTTAAGTAGTAAAACACGAGTGACATCCAACAAATGTCGATTTTTACGTTCAACAACACCATTCTGTTGAGGTGTATAAAGACAAGAGCACTGTGAAATAATACCTTTACGCTGTAAGAAAACTTAAAATTCATTTAACATATATTCTCCCCCAGAGTCAAATCGTAAGATTTTAATACTAGTAGAAAATTGATTCTCAACATATGCCAAGAAATTTTGAAACATGGAAAAAACCTCAGCTTTAGAGTGAAAAAAATAAATCCAAGTAAACCGACTGTGGTCATCAATAAATGTCATGAAACATTTGTGATTTGTGTGAGAGAGTACAGGAGAAACACCACAAACATCACTATGAATAATATCAAAACACTTTTCTACATGATGATTAGAAGAAAGAAATGGTAGAGTCTTACTCTTAGTAAGTTTACACGTAGAGCAATCAAAAAATAAAGAGGAAGACTGATTTTTATTGCCCAAGAATCCATATTTCAATAAGTGAGACAGAACAAGCGAATTAGGATGACCCAAACGTTTATGTCAGACCTCACTTAGATTTGTTACAGTGTTACAAGCCAAAGAAAAAATACCATGACTAAGGAAATGTATAGGAAACAATCTTCCCACTTTAGGCCCCTTCGCGATCACTTTTCCAGACCCTGATCCTACACAAGATAACCATCACGAGAAAAATGCACGTTATAATTGTTATCTACCAATTGACCAACTGAAATTAAATTTGATGAATGCCTAGGGGACACAAGCACATTACGAAAAGATGATCAATATCACCAATAGCAATAATAGGAAGAGAACTACCATCCGCAATTTGAATATGTTGTGCACCACAATAGGGACGAACATTGTGCAAATAATCAGAAGTACCAGTCATATGATTCGAAGCCGCAGAGTCAACAAACCAAGGTTGAAGAGTGTGTTTAGTCTTACCTTTAATGTCCAAGACAGAGAATGCTGAGATAATTATTTATTGCACCATTTTTGGAGTTAAGGCAACTTGATTAGAGACTGTCGAGAGTGTTGTCATGGAACCCTGATCTGCTAGCTCTGTAGGGGAAGAGGAATGAACCGTAGCATGGAAGGCTTTGGTTGGACGATTCTCTGATCGTGTTGGACATTCTTTAATAATGTGACCACATTGTTTACAATAGTTGTAGAATTTTCTACTGTAATTTTGAGCAATATGTCCAAAATCCTTACATGAATAGTACTGAATCTACTTCATATCTCTTCCTTTTCTTTTCCCTTGAGCAGCGTAGGCAACTATTACAGAATCTAAGGTGAGTTTGTCTTGTGCCATAGCTTCTTGAGTAATTAATCGCTGCTCTTCCTTAAATAATTCTCCAACACACACATCCAAAGAGGGAATTGGATCTTGGTTTAACAAAGTAGCCCTTGTAACCTCAAATTCTGGTCTAAGTTTAATGAGAAACCGATCCCGTCTACTAGTATCATAAATTTCTTTGAGGATAGATAGTGCCTCTCGTGGTACTTTATCATATATAATGACTCAATATTCAATCCATAAATTAAGAAAATCAGAATAGTATTCTTGAATTAAAAGATTACACTGACTGTAATTTACAATGTTCAACTCCAATTGAAAACGCTTTGTATTGTTGTCTTGATTATAAATACGTTTCAAATATTCCCATATTTCCTTGGCTGTTGTAAAAGAGCGCAAATTGTTGACCATGTGTGGCTCAATAGATCCCAGAATCCAAGAAATAATCTAAGTATCTTTTGTCTCCCACATAGCAAGGCCAATTTTGTCATTTGGTGCAATAGAAAACCCATCAATATGTCCCCAAAGTCCTTTGCCTTTGACATATATTCTGAATTGAAACTCCCAATCAGAATAGTTCTTTCCACTGAACCGAACAGAAAAGTTTTCTGTTGTCTAGTGATCTAAAAAAAACTCAAAAGTGTATAAAAAATTGTAACTCTCTGAAATAAAACCCACAATATGTGATCTGAAAATAATTCCAAGATCAAAACTACTAAAACCAAAGGAGAAAACCAAATATTCAAGAGTCCCTAGGGCTGAAACAAGAAAGACACTAAAGTCCCTAGAACTTAACCAAAGATATTCGAGAGCCCCTAAGGCTAAAACAATGACACGACTATTTAGATTTTGATAAAAAGTTCTGATACTATGTCAATTTGTCTGAATTAATTTCTTCTCCTTTGTTATTCTATATATATAAAAAATTGTACAAAAATAATTCAAGAAAATTTTTAAATTATAATCGTTATCTTTTCTTATTCCTAATCTAAATATTTTAATTTTGGGAATCTAATTATGTACATGGTATGATTAAACAAATTGATAAAATCCCCTTGATTTTCGAATTGATTAGCAAATTGATAGAATCCCTTTATTTCCGAATTGATTTGTAGATTGATGAAATCCCCTTGATTTCCGAATAGACTAGTAGATTGATGGAATTCTCTTGATTTCTAAATCGACTTGCTCATTTTGATATTAATTCATTGATTGGCTCTGTTGATTTAAATCTCTTACTAAAAGTATAGACCCCAAAGTGGGCGTAGGATTCAACGACACCGTACACTATAACCTGGGATCGCATCTTACCATTCGAATTTGGATTCGGTACACAAAAACCCAAAAAAAGTCACATTTAATGGCATGAGACCCTCAAAAAGTGAAAAAATTTTATTTCCAACCAAGCCTACGCGCCGCCAAAGGGTCCACACACCGCCACGCACCGGCGGCACGTCATCATGCGCCTGCAAGTGCGCCAGATGCACAGGGCGTGTCCCACACGCTCTCATGCATAGCGGGTCACGTCCTTGGTCACGATGCGGATCCGGGTCGAAACCTACCCAGACCGCCCAACCCCTCTACGTGCCTTACTAGTGCGTGGACTACACGCACCTGCACCCGTGGGCATCACGCGCCTCATCGCGTGTGCACGCCTCGAGCCCACAGATGTTGGCCGGTTCTTCTTCGCCCAAATTTCTATAACTGGGTCCCCGACTACCGGAAATCACCTTCCGGGCCTGTTTTCAATGCAGATTTAGGCCGGAAAACATAATTCAACTTCCAAAATATCCTTAACACGATTTATTGGAAGATTTACGCCCTAATCATGGCGAATTAAATTTCCAAATCTCAACCCTCGTGGCCGTTTTTGAAAACTATCTTCCGGCAATACAATATCACAATTATTATGTGCAAAATGTAGATCAACACACGTAGAACACATTTATACCAATTTTATAGATCAATTTATCTTAAATCTCGACGGATCTAAGATCTAAGGGTTTGATCACCGTTTAGGTCGAAAATTTCAACCCAATATTTCATACCCTAAATGTACTCAAAAAATTCAAAAAAAAAAATATATTTGTGATCTACAAGTGATGGGTAACATCATGGTATGATTGGATTCATAAAATTCATCCATAATCCGAACCCTAAATTTTATACCCTATATTTTTCACATCCAAAAATTCCAAATTTTTTTTAATAATTCCAACTACGCTCTGATATCAATGTTAGAATTTATATTACATAACGGAAGCATATAAGTTTTGAAAAAATTAAATAGATAAATTCAAGTAAATACCTCTAGGTGACGAAGAAATTTTTTTACGCAAAAATTTCTCAATCTTTCAATACCATTCTCACTCTAGAGAATTTTATATTTCTCTCTCTCTCAACATTCGACTATACTCAGAATTGTACTATATCCTTTTTCCATAATTCATGATGAAGCGTTTTGTGCAATTAGGGAGAGAAGGGGAGTTGTTGCGTATGGTGGTCATAGGTTAGTGGTAATTATCGCACTAACCTTAATTCAAACTTTGAAAATGCCACGTGGGCATAGATAACCAACATAAAGAAAATTGAGCAAAGCTGAAGCTGCATTGTTACAAAACTTACAATTGCCTGCAGTAGAAAACATGAGAAGTGTAATTCTAATCCTTTCTTATTCCTTTTTTGGGAATGAAAAGAGTGGAAGTATATAACCAACAAAAAAAAAAAAAAAAAAACCCCACTTGATACAAAGAAGATACAATTCAAAGCTGTAGAAAGAGATCTCTAAACAAAGCAACCTCTTAAATAGACAAATAGGAACAAATAGTAAATCAAAAGGCTAGGGTCCTTAGCAAACCATCCATAAAAACAAGGGGTTTCTCAACACCCAAAAAAATTCTCCTATCTTTTCCCCACCACACTAATAAGAACTTATAAGTGATAAGAATGACATTATTCAGAAAGAATTCTGAAATTCAATGCATGAATAAGTTACAATCCCACTTCCAAACAATCCTGTCACTATAAGACATTCATCGCTTCAATTTAAACAGGGAAATACAAGATGTCCTCATGTACATGGAAGATTGTCATCCTGATATAAGAATTCTATTGTACCTAGCCTCTCATGTGAATCAACATGGCACATCAACCCCATGTGTGCATAATTGCTACATTGTGATAGACATTATTATGGGACAAGTACCATGAATGGTTGGGATATTGGTGATGTGCCCCTGGTGCACCAAATGTGAATTCAACGAATAACTAATAACCAAGCATACTCAGAAGAAACTAGATTTATCTGCATGCCAAGCATAAACAGCTTGAAACACAAACGTCAAGAACATCAAAACTCACCAGATATGCCTTTCCATAGAGAAAGATGTAAACAGTCAGCACCATTAACTGCACAAAATGACCAAAGAATTTTAAAGCTTTCATTTTTAAGATTAAAAAACTACAAATATGATTCAATTATGTTACAAAGTTTCATCAGGAAATACTCTGGATATGGTCTAGGAAGCAGACAGCTCAATTATCAAATGGCTACATGATATTCAACTCACACAGCTCTAATGTTAAGCAGCTGCAAATATGTAATTTTTATTACAAAGAATAAATAAGCTAGAAGCTCACAGGCATAGGAGAGTTTTCCCTGGAATAAGTGCCAATAGAATGTTGCAAGAAATAAAGAGCTCTATTGATAAATAATAGCAACTAACACTCAATAAATCATTCAAGTGCTAGTGAATCAATTTCAAAGTTTTAGTAGATTAAATAACTCACAATGGAGTCAATTATTTCAGAAAGTTTCCATTTGGAAATGCTCCTATAATGTCAAAGCTAGTGACGTGGGCTTTCAAACATATAATTGATTTTCTAGCATCAATATGGCCAACAGATTGAAAGCTTTGGAGGGATTCTTATTGAAACAAGTGAATCTTGGACAGTAGTTCTGACAATCAATATATCTGCTTCTTCTATACAACATATAGAAAGACTACCTAGATTTGGCAAAGAAAAAAGATTATATTGCAGCAGCATAATAGCAAGAATAGGACTTTATTTTATTAGTATTTTAAGAATATTTATTTCTGCATTATTATTTGATTTCTCTATGTTTTCGAAGTAACTTGGTTTCTGTTTAGTTAGGGTTTTGTGGCCTATAAATACATATTGAGTTGTCTCTCATTCTGCCCCTCACATCTGCTTCTCATCTCCCCCCTATCTCCCTCTATTGCCTCTGTCCTCTCTATCCTCTCCTCTGGTTTCTTCACTCTTTTCTTCCCTGCTTCTCTCTCTATTATCCCTTTACCCTCTTTCTTTCAACAATAATTAGTATCAGAGCTTAACTGCAAAACAATCTTAGTCTCAGCCTCGTGTCACAAGTTACTATTCATGTGCATTATTCTAGCACAGTTCACTTGCACCATTCACAAGATCTTTTCTTGCCAAGTTTGACACAAAACCTGTTACTTTTTGTTGACATGGTACTGTGTACATTTTCCAACTTCTTGTTAGGTCCTTTTCTGATTTTGATGCTGGTTCGGATCTGCTGAGACATTTTTGTTGCAGTTTACTGGTGGCTACAGACCAACATTTTTGTGGTAAATTTCTTACAATTTTGCATTCATTTCAGCCATTCTGGCCTTCAGTGAATATCAACCTGATTCATGCATTGGGAACACAAATTCTGAAATTTAGATATGTTCTTGCTTTAGAAAACTTGGATATGATCTTACTTTGGGTTTTATTTCATTAAATAGCATTATGGTCCTTGGGTTCTTAGTTCATATGTTATGGCTTATTATAATTATGTCCCTCTTATACTAACAATGAATATTCATATGCGGACTCATATTTTGATGATCCATATGTGGGATATCGTTCGTACAATTGTGTGCAAGATAACTACGATGACCAATATGAGGCCTTTAATGCTTATTACTTAGATTACCTTTAGAGTTATGCCTCATAAAGAAACATCTAATGAGAAAGTTCTTGTGTCACTTAATAGATGTGATAAGTTCATTGCTGAACTAGAATATGAATTCATTGTTGAACTCTCTCTTTTTCTCTCTCTCTCTCTCTCGTGTCTGCTACTCCCCTCTATCTTCCCCTACTGCCTCTGTCCTATTTGCTGCTCCTCTGGTCTCTTCTCTCTCTTCTTCCCCGCTCCTCTGTCTATTATCCCTCTCCCTTGTTGCTTTCTACATTAGAGATCTAGATGCTCATATATATAGGGAGTTTGGAACACATAAAGGGGGACGATTAATAGCAACAGATGCAGGTTGTAAACTCAAGATCCTCAAGTCAGATGCATTGACTGAAGCAACACTGGATGAAATATAACATCAGGCCCAAAATCGAAGCTACTATCCTGATGAACTTAGTAAAGATTATAATAATTAATCAGTTACAAAAACTTCCCACCCTAATAACCATACAACGACCATTAACAGGGGGGACCCACAAACTGTTAATTCTCATGTGACAACAATAATATAGATTATAAAAGTAAAATTAATAGGAATATTGTAGGAAAAATTCACAAATGATGTCCTTAAACTCACCAGGTTATACATTATGTTGCATATAACTAGCTGTAATAAACTGTTTACGGGCAAAAAATATCACACAATCTAATCCATTTCATAATCAAGGAAGTTTTTTCTTAGTAGAGAATTTAACTTAAACCAATGCCAAAACCAACTCATGCTACCAGATAGTGCATACAAAAAAAAATATGAACGATAGAGAATCACTTAGGAACCAAGAAACTCTCAATTCAATATTAGAGAAAAGGGGGATAGAATCTTTCCATTACCAAGTACTGGTATCCCATCCATGTTTTTGATGGTAAACTAGATGTTTTATTGTCATGGGAGATGCAAAGCACTAAATTACTGAATTAAAGATACAAAACTGGATCTAAGTTTCTGAGGAAGAGGATTTAGCTACAGCTAATTGCATTTTTGGTCTAGACAAAGATATGAGGCACCAAATTGGTGTGAACGACCTGTCAATCGGCCTGATGATCTCAGCTGCAAAATTGACCATGACTGTCAGAGATCTTCAAACTAGACCAATTTCCTAGGGCTGTGAATTGTGGCAGCAATTTGTCTTGTCCAGACAAGTTATAGGGTCCAATATGACCATAAAATGTTTTCAAGACTAGTGTCCCAAGTAACCCGTTGGAACATACGCAGCCAGCTGGATCCAGTTACAAGGGAGAAAGATAGCCACTGTCTGCGGTCATCTCTCTTTTCAAATACTTATTTTCCATAATAGAAGGTCCAGCTATAATATTATTTGCTAATCTGAGAAGATTTAGCTTTTCCTCTCCGGTTCCACTAGCTTTTCCACTCCGATGCCACACACCCACACACAAGTACATTGACCTATGAATCAACTTGATTTGTCAAAAAATTACAATGAGGACTTTCTTGCCTTCATCTGTTGTCCCTCATAGATTGTGCTTTTGACATCAAAAGTTAAAGAAATGTTCATTGCAAGCAACGTAATGAGTTTTATAAGTTTATAGTGTAGGAATAAAACTATCAACATATGAAATCATTAAACCCCAAAAAATACCAGCATATATATCTTAACTAATGTTAATGTCACAGGAAGCCTTGCTGATACCACCTCCTATTATATGAAAATCTCTATCAAAAACATCATGATGGCTATAATGCATGCGAAACCTGAACATTATTTAGTATCTCAGCCATGAGATTATCCACGATCAGGATACACATTTGAATTAAATCATTTGGAATGCCTAGAAGACTTACTTCAAAGGAGTTGTTAGAACGTGCTGGCCCGAAGTCACGAAGCTAGTCTCTTGATTGGGCATAAAAGACACCAAGGAAGAGACACTGCAGATTTCTCCAGCGGATTTCTCATCTTCAAGGCTTCTTCAAAATAATTATCCTTATACCAAATCAGTACCATGCATCAGCATGTTACATCTTATAAGAGTTGGAAAGACATGATGAAAGTGACACTATAATCTAAACAACAGATTCATCAAAAGGACAAATGAGAAGCCAAGTTCAAACTCCTTACATCCAATTATGGAAGTAAAATATTGTTTTCATGGAGAGGATTGGAGGAAAGGCAAGGATAGAGGAGGAAGCATAACCCTCTATTTATGGGTTTTTTTTTTTCTTTTTTTTTTTTTAAATGAGGGGTAGATAATTGGAAGGTTTTAGATACCTCAAGTCGCCTATAACTCTTCAAAAACTTTCTCCTTTGATTTGGGGGTTTCAGAGGGAAGGATGTAAGGGGTGTAGATTTATAACAAATTTATTTTTCCTTCTCATTCTGTAATTTTTTAGCATACAAACAAAAGGAGGGGATATCTTGCCCCTTCCCTCCCATTCCATCCCCTTCCCTTTCCTAGTGAATCTTCCCCTTTTCTTCCCCTCAAAACTCCAAAACAATATGTTAAAGTATATTGTGATGGTTGCAATAGATGATAAAATTATGGAAGGGATAACACTATCAACTTTATCACTGCTTTGGGCCATATTGGCCACAGTTAGATCCCCCAGCTTTTACACTTTTCTTAAGCAATACGTACACACACACACACACACACACACACATATGAAGTCCTGGAAGACAACCAAAAATATAGACCCTTAATAAGAATGTCCACAAAACTCATCAATAATTTTTACACAGCCTCAAAAATCCTCCATTTGTTCCCTCAAAAGTGTCCAGGTAGTCTAGCTTTTATATTTGGCTTCATGGATCATTTTTGAAAGCAAAATTGGCCAATTGAGATAGACAAAAAGCTGAGCAATTATACCAATTGTGCACCAAGCTAGTAGCCACAACGATAGGGTGGCTTCCTATTCAATTCAGCCTCATGACTGAACTTAAAATTGCCACTATGCACCAAGCCAGGAGCTAATAGGATGGCACCGAAGCTCCTAAATGTCATAAGAAACAAAGATAATATCAAAAGCCAGCAACTTTCTAGATTACAATTACATGTGAAATTTTTTAGGACAACAAACTTGATAAATTAGGTTGATAAGTTTCTGTCTAATATTATAGAACAAGAATTCTGTTTTTCTTGCCCTCTTATCTAATTTTAGCCTTCGATTTTTAACTTCCCTATCAAATAGATCAAAGTATTTTGAATTTAACAGATTTTTGCATTTTCCTTGAGATCTTTAATTTATTTATTTATTTATTTATTTATTTTTGTTAAGAGGTTAATTCATTGCACTGAAGGTGATCTAACATAATGTTTTCTGTCAAAGAACATGTGTAATCAAGTTATCACACTCATTATTTAAATTAATCTCCTAATCATTGAAGTCAATGTTTTCATACAAAAGAATTCACACTAAAGCCCATTTGCAGTTCTGATTTGTATGCCTTTCTAACACAATCAATATCCGACATGTCAAAAACTTTAAAATCAATCATCACATGCCAATCCATATAATTGAATCCTTGGCTACACAAACTCATTCAAAATATCTTGATTAAAATTGCTATCTAAAAACAAAACATCAATGGATATATTGTGCATAAACAGAATCTTTTAGTCACCTGATTCATGTCAATAGTCTGAACAGCAAATCCTCATGTAAAAATGATAGCATGGCTCTGATTTTCAGGTTTTCTGTATCCAAGTTTTGGATCTCCAGGCAATTTAATGGAATAGATTTCCTGTGAAGTAGAACAGGGATGAATTCAAATTCTTATGGTGAAACCAGCCATCACTCCTTAAGGGGGGTTGGCTATGGTTTGGGATCACTCCTCAATTTCCCCAATCATAGTCAATAACAATTATGGATGGCTAGGGTATGGGTATGGTATTGAACACCTTAAACCACTTTATTTTAACAGAAATTTCAGCAAAATGTGGCACAATCTCATGTCCAACACATCCACACTCAACATTGAAACCTGAGTCAGCGTAACATAAGTCTGGAGGATGTCAAATGGGATTAGTTGGAAAGTGCTACTAACTAATATCAATTTTACCCACTAAACATTTACTCCTCCTCTGTCCTACCCCACACACTATTAGTTTCATTTCCATTTTTGATAGAAAAAGAAGGAAATAGGAGAAGAATGTACATGACATCATAAGAGGATAGAGTATTCTTTTAAGACAATTAATGATATTCTTATCTTTTTGTTAAAATTCAAATTTTTTTTCAATCAAAATAGTCATCCAACTTAGTATTTACATCTTTAAAACGCTTGTTTTAAGGTTTTTTCCCCCCTTGGAATACAACATGAAAGCTGAAGGAAATCTTTTTTCTGTATTTCTGTACGTATTGAACAGAAACATACAACATACATGCAATTATATACATAGTATTCTCCACAAAAAAGGCAACTATAATTAACTAATTTTTTAAAAACTAGGAACATAATATTCTAAAATCCTAATTAACATTTATTTCTAAAATCATGGAATTATTCCTAAAATCGTTGAAAATATTCCCAGATTTTCTGCACTCCCCCTTAAGCTGGTGAATATAGGTTCTTCATACACAGCTTGTTGATGTTTTCGTAGGACGAATTGCTGCTTAGTCCCTTTGTTAATATGTCGGTCAACTGTTGTCCTATGGGAACATATGGTGTGCAAATTAGACCACTCTCCAGCTTCTCCTGGATGAAATGTCTGTCTATTTCTATATGCTATGTCCAAGCATGTTGCACCGGATTATAAGCAATACTGATGGCTGACTTATTATCACAATAGAGTCTCATAGTACTATTCCACTTGATCTTTAAGTCTTGAAATGATCTTCACCCATAACAATTCACATATCCAAGCTGCCATTGCTCTAAACTCTGCCTTTGCACTTGATCATGTTACCACACTCTATTTTTTACTCTGCCAAGAGATCAAGTTTCCTCCCAGGAAAGTATAATACCTTATGGTTGATCTTTGATCCATTGATGATCCAATGAAATCTGTATCTGTATAGACTGCTAAATTGATGTCTGAGTTCTTTGTATATAACAATTCCTTTCTTGGATGAGCTTTCAAGTAGTGAATGACTCGGTAGCAGTTTGTAGATGAACTTCTTTAGGCTCATGCATAAATTGACTAATAACACTGACTGAATAAGCTATGTCTGGCTGAGTATGTGTGAGATAGATTCCCACCAGCCTCTAATACACCTCTCTTTCCACAGCTTTGCTTCAAAGTGCCTCCCGTAATCTGTGATTCTGCTCAATTGGGGTTACAACCTGTTTGCTGGCTATCATACCAATTTCTTTGAGAAGGTCAATGACATACTTTTGTTGGGAAACAAAAATTCCTTCCTTAGACCAAGTCATCTCAATCCCAAGAAAATATTTTAACCTTTCCAAGTTTTTCATCTCAAACTTCTCGACTAGTCGCAGTTTTAAAACTTTCTTCTCATTCTCATCATTTCATATCACAATTATATCATCTATATATACAATTAGAGTTGTACCTCTCCCTGTACCCGAGTGTTTTATGAAAAGAGTGTGGTCCCCTTGGCTTTGTTTACATCCACCGGCAAGCATCACTTTGGCAAACCTACCAAACCACGCACGTGGGGATTGTTTCAAGCCATATAAAGCCTTCTTTAATCGACAGATTTTGTTACCTTCACCTCCTCTAAATCTTAGTAGAATACTCATGTATATTTCTTCTTCTAGCTCTCCATGAAGGAATACATTTTTCACATCATATTGTTATAGTTCCCAATCAAAATTAACAGCCAAGGATAGTAAGATCCTTACTGTGTTCATCTTTGCTACCGGGGCAAAAATTTCTTGATAATCCACGCCATATGTTTGAGCGTAGGCTTTTGCAACAAGCTGTTTTGTAACGCTCTAGAGACCTGTCTACTTTAAATTTTACTACAAACATGTATTTGCATCCAACTGTACTCTTTCCTTTCGATAAATCAACTAACTCCCAGGTTTTATTTTTCTCTAGTGCATCCATTTCAGCTTTCATAGCAAGCCTCCATTCTTCCTTTGATAATGCCTCTGATAGAGATTTGGGAATTGGAATTGAATTCAAGATTAAGAGGAAACTCTTGTGACTTGGTGAGAATTTCTAGAAAGATACAAAGTGAGATAGTGGATATAAGGGTCTTTTGGTGCATTCTCAAGTTCCTTTCCTCACTGCTATAGGTAAATCATGGTCAGAGGTAGAGGACTTGGTTTGAGATATAGGAATGGGGTTCAATTTAACTACTATTACCTCATTTCCAGGGTTCGGATTGGCTTATTGATCTTGCCTTGGTACTGGAATGGTATCCTTTTTCCTTGCATGAACCTAATCAAACCGAAAGTGATCAAAGATTTTATCATTCCCTTCCTCCTTCTCTTCGGACTCTTCTGGTGGAGAATTTGAGGTGACTTTAGTTTACTCTAATTTGGACGGGGACAATTCGAGTGAAGGTAGGCCTAGGAAGGACTCCTTATCATCTAGTGTAGATAGCTCCCCCTGAAGATAAGGAGTGGAAAAATATAGCTTCCTCTCAACAATTGTGATATCAGCTGAGACATACAATTTTCTATTAGGTGGATGATAGCATTTATAGTCTTTTTAAGTTGCAAAGTAACCCACAAAGACACACTTAAGAGATCTAGGATCCAACTTTCCCCGATTGTTGTCATAAATATGAACAAATGAGGTACACCCAAATACTCAAGGGACAAGATTGAATGAGTTTCGAATATCTAGATAAAATTGGGACATGACCTCCGATGGACTTTTTAACCCCAGGACTAAAGAAGGAAGTCTGTTTATGACATAAGCTAAAGTGAGTTCACACCGAAATTTTTTGATTTTTGCACCAAATTGGTTTTTAATCATTGTATGGAAGAGAGTAAAAATATGGCTCACATCTGATTTGTTTTTGAGCAAGTGTATCTAGGAGACTTTAGTACAAATATCAATAAATATTACAAACCATCTTGATCCTCAGATATTTGGAATAGAAGAAGGTCCCCATATATTGCGATGAATAAGGAAGAATGGACAAGATCTTCTATTACTGATTGGAAAAGAGACATGAGTATGTTTTGCATACTCATAGATTTCACAATGAAAAGATTGACCATCTAATCCCTTGAACAATGCAAGGAACATTATTTTTAAAGCAGAAAAAGACATATGACCTAGAAGCCTATGATGTAACTAAAAGACATCTTTTTTTGATGAAGATAAAAAGGAATGGGGCAAATTAGACGGTGTATGCAAGTAGTAAAGTCCATTCTCCTCCTTAGCAAGTCCAATACTCCCTGAAATCTGGTCCTGAAATTCACAATAATTGGGAAAGAATGTAACATGGCTGGTTAGATCATAGGTGAGTTTTTTTATGGATGTAAGATTGGTAGATAACCGATAGACATGAAAACATTTTTTAGAAGTAAATTAGGTGTAACTTGAACATCTCCCATTCCAGTCACTATAGTTGTAGTATTATTGGCAACTGTTATTTTCCTACTGCTTGAACAGGGTGTATAGGTACTGAAATGTTTTGAACTATATGTCATATGGTCTATGGCACCAGAATCAAGAATCCAACAATTCTCAAACCTTTTATCAAATGCATTTAAACCAAAGGAATTTTAAGACTTGCCTAAGAGTGTTAAGGAATAACTTCCCTTGGCTGCCTCAGGTTTCTCAAGAGATCCCAGCAAATTCTTTAACTCGATCTCTATAGAGCTGAATCCTCCAATATTTTGATTTTCTTCCTATGTGGTTATGTGCACCTGCCCTTGTGTCTACCTTGGATGCTTCCCTTTGGGTCCCCATTCACGACTAGGGGGCTTTCCATGTAATTTCCAGTAATTGTTCTTAGTATGTCTCGGCTTCTTACAGTAAGTGCACCAAAGTTCCTCTTTATTTGCCAATTTTGGTGTGTCAAGCCAACTGTTCCCTGCCTCAGACAACCTGTCAAGCTTCAGGCCTTTACTTTTTGTGCTGAAAAGTGTTGAACTGTCTTATGGAGTTGATTGCAGCATGATCCGTCGGCGACTTTCCTTTGCTAGAATCAGGGACACAGTTTCATTAAGGGATGGAACCTCAGATTTTCCCAAAATCTGAATACGCACCAAGTCGAATTCAGAATTTAATTCAGTAAGAAAATTATAGACTCGATCACATTCTATGAATTTTTTTGACAGCCTCTGTGCACTCACTGCATTTCAGATCAATTGTTCAATAATAATCCAACTCCTGCCATTGGTTTTGCAGGAAATTTGCATACTCTATCACAGATTTGTTCCCTTGTTTTGCTGCTGTGGTTTTCATCTTGATTTCATAGATAAGGGTTACAACATTCACTTTGGAGTAAGTTTGATATAACACTTCCCAAATCGCCTTTGCCGTGGGGAGAAACATACAGGTATCACTAATTTCATGAGTCATTGAATTCCACAACCATGACATGATCATGGAATCCTTCATCCCATGCTTCAAAGCCAGCATCTCCCTTCTTCGGTCTTGTGCCCAACAGATGCTGCAGCTTTCCTTTTCCCTTCAAGAAAGTCCAAACCTATTGCAACCACTTCAAATAATTTTGCCCATTCAACCTATAAGCCGGCTACATATTCTGGAGTTTACCGGTGCCTTTTGCCTGTGACTCATCTTCAAGGCTCAAGGTTGATGAAATTGTAGGTGTGGAGGAGGCTGAATCTGTCATCTTATGAGATGGTACCCAGAATAATTCCAGCAATCAAGGCTGGGGAAGAAACTAATCAAGGTTGGGGAGGAAAATAATTCTGGGTGACAAAAAAAAATAATTCCAGCGAGTAAGGCTTGGTTGTGAAAGAATAAAATTTGGGGTTAAAGGGAAGGACAACAAAAAAACCGACAATAAAGGCCAAAGGCAGATCAAAATTCCCAGGAACCCCAGACTTAATGCTCTGATACCATGAAAATTGAAAGAAATTTTTTCTTCTATATTTTTGTATGTATTGAACAGAAATATACAACATACATACACTTATATACACAATATAATACACAATATTCTCCACTAAAAAAGGAATCCATAATTAACTAATTTTCTAAAAACTAGAAACATAATATTCTAAGATCCTAATTAACATTTATTTCTAAAATCATGGAAGATATTCCCGGATTTTCTACACAACATTTATTAGTCTTATTTTTTTTATAGGAAGGAAAGCAATATCAACAAAAGTACTAAGATCATGTAGGGGAGCAAAATTATTAAAGGGAAGTTGAATTAAAAAATTCACGACATCCAAACAACAAAAAGCAAAGGAAAACATAAAGAAAAGAGTCTTTTATTCAAACAACATAACCGACCCCTTCAAAAACTCTAATTCCTCTCCCCTCGCACTAACCAAACATAACTAAAGAGATCAACTGAACAATCTTCCTCTTTGTTGTACAACACTTCTTTCCAGAGCAAACCATAATTCACAACACATTTTTTGCAGGCACCGTTTAGGTGTGAGGAAAAATGAAAACTGAGTCCCACAGACATTTGGTCCATAAGCAAAGAAACAAAAGATGATGTACCAACTCTAATAAATCATATCTAAAGGATGCCAAAATTTAAAATTATTCCTCTTTTCTAAAATTTATCCTGACATTAAAATATTCATCCATGTTGTGTCCTACATAAAAAACACTACCTTTAAGGGTGTAAATGCATTCAAAATAACCTTCCAAAGGAAACCGATAATCGGCCTATCCAACCCTTCATAAATGAAAAAATAGAAGTCTTTAACCATGAACCTGCTATGCTTCCAAATCATCTTGTTTGCTCACTTTGAAGTATCAGCATTGCCTCAAGCACCTCAAAGAAAAAGATAAAATCTAACTTCCTATCATCAGCCCTCCTCACGAAAGGCACATTCCAATGTCTAAAACAAAGATTCTTTGTCTGAAGCTAAAACATGGCCACATAAACATTTCCTTCAAACTATGACCATAGGATGCATCACATAGAAAAGAAACTCATTCTCCATTCCCTACGTTGATGAACTGATCTACTCAACAAACATAAACATTTCCTTCAAACTACGACTGTAGGATGCATCACATAGAAAAGAAACCCATTCTCCATTCCCTACGTTGATGAACTGATCTGCTCAACAAAAGTGTCCTAGCAACCCATTATTCCCTTCCACATACTCATATGATGTGACCTAAATACCATTTTCGATATCCATCCAAAACTCTCCAACCCCTACTTGAAACTAATCACCTCGCTCCAAAGCATATTGACCTCAACACGATACCTCCATAACCACTTCCCTAATAAGCCTAACTTGGGTTTCCATTGAGGATCTAACACAACCCACCTTGATTAACAGGATTCTTAACCTCTTCCCAACTTACTAAGCTAAATCTTTTCTTACATTTCCAGCTTTATCCTCAAGACAAATTCATCCCAATGACCCTAACATCTCGGCCCCAACACCAAAATTGCAAAGAAAGACATACCCCGAAAATTTGATAGAGTGCTCTTCATCAGGGTAAGTCTACACCTTTGGTAGGAAAAAAAAACCACTTCCAGCTAGTCAATTTTTCTCAAACCTTTCCATCAACTTGTTCCAAATAAGCCTATTTTTGTGTTTCACCAGTTAAGTAAAAGCTAATAAGAGAACAGTGCCTACCTAAACTAGAAGTCAAAAATGTTAGATAACACCATAACACCCACATTAGACTTCCACCAATACAAACTCAAGCTTAGATGACATCACATTTAGACTGAAGACAACTTCAAAATAATGAAGAATACAATTCAAGAATGTTTAAACTCTCTTTCAAACACAAAAGGGCCTGATTTCTACTAAAGTAGTTGGTTAAAGTGCAGTAGCTATAATTTTAGGGCAAAACAACATTTGAAATCATAATTTTTGAAAATTATAGATGACTATCGTATGCATTGTACTACGCCATACACTACTAGCAAATAGAAACATATTATTACATATCTGGATGCAGAAAATAAATAGCACCATATCCAAAGTACTCATTTGAATCATCATAGTTTCTCCGCTGTGAAGGCTTTGATTTTTCTGTTTTACTAAAGGAGTAGTGTCTGGAGATTAAAAATGGTAGCATGGATTTATTAAGGCAATAGAAAAAAAGATAATAACTAATTAAACAACAAAGAAAATGGTTGAGAAGGTGTAAAAGGATTGTTGTTGCAGTAGCAACCTACATAGAGCTATTTTTTTATAGCAAAAGAAATTTAATTGGACAGAGGAAATAATATACAAAAATTTAAGGATGAGAAATCCGAGAAAAGGAAAAGCAAGTTCAAAACAAAAAAAGTAACGGATAATTGCTTTCCAATCTCTCCTTAACGCATCTAAACTATAATCTTTATAAATCCTTGAAGCATTAGCCCACAAAGAAGCATAAAACACAATCTCATCCCAAAGAAGAGAAGAGTCAATGCTGATTTCTAAAGATTCTAGCATTCCTTTTTGCATAGAGCTTTTAATCGTTAACAATCCTTACTACATCAAATCAAGGGTGGGGGAAGGGGAAAGTGGTTAAATCTTTTGGCATTTAGAGAAGGAAAAATGAACACACCTTAGCAATGACATCATAAATAGGTGTCACAACTTTCTTCAAGAAACTATAATCTCTCCTTAACGCAGCTAAACTATAATCTTTATAAATCCTTGAAAAAAAAAAACCAAAAAAAAAGCATAAAACACAATCTCATCCCAAAGAAGAGAAGAGTCAATGCTGATTTCTAAAGATTCTAGCATTCCTTTTTGCATAGAGCTTTTAATCGTTAACAATCCTTACTACATCAAATCAAGGGTGGGGGAAGAGGAAAGTGGTTAAATCTTTTGGCATTTAGAGAAGGAAAAATGCACTACAACCTTAGACACATGAAATATCAAACCTTGGTCCCCCCCCCCCCCCAAAAACTTTATTCTCTCCCTAACGCATCTAAACTATACAATCTTTATACCTTGAAGGCAGCCCACAAAGAAGCATAAAACAAAAACCCCCCCCCAAAAAGGAGAGGAGCCAATGCTTTTTTTTAAAGATTCTAGCATTCCTTTTTGCATAGAGCTTTTAATCGTTAACAATCCTTACTACATCAAATCAAGGGTGGGGGAAGGGGAAAGTGGTTAAATCTTTTGGCATTTAGAAAAGGAAAAATGAACACACCTTAGCAATGACATCATAAATAGGTGTCACAACTTTCCTCAATAGCATCCCGCCAACCGCCTTCACGAGTGCAGAAGGGTAAAACCTTTGTTTTTTTTTGGGGTCGCCCCTTTTTCGCTTCTCCCCCCCCCTTTTTTTTTCCCCCACGAAGTGAAGGGTTCCACACGTAAACAAACTTGATCATAGCATTCCAAAAAGCATCGATGCTAAGATTCATGTTGCCAAAATCCCAAAATCCTTAGTATCAGGCCTTGGCAAAACTCAGAATAACCGCCATTAGATAACACAAATGGGGATCACCAGATCGCTTGTGAATACCATACTGCTAGCATGATACCACAAAGGGGAACTTCATATCAGCCATGGCTTGACATTGTGCCCAGAGAGACATTTGCCCCTTTGAGTCATCCTATGTATTCAACTCAATAGCCTTATAGCTGTCCAATAAATCTATGAGAAAAGACAAAATTAAAGCAAAACTTAAAAAGTTCAGAATCATTTTCAGTGACAATTGCATGAAATCCCAAAAAAAAAAAAAGAAGAAGAAGAAGAGGTGATAAGTGGTAATCAAGCAAAAAATCATGAGCACTTACTTTCGTCTTTGGCCATATCAAGGAATGCTTGAAGTTTCAAAGGTTTGTGGAAGTACATCATTCCTCTCACAGGAGTTAAAAGTTCCATTTTAGTAAATTGTAGAGAGGAATATATATATATCAATGATCAAGAAGAAATTACGACATCATGGAACTCTTGCTATTGCCCTACAACAAAGGAAAGAAAAGCAACTTACTTCGTCATTTGTTCTCTTACCAGTTTAGTTAAAGTTTGGCCTTGGTAGGTTGCCCAATAATGAAGTTCGTCTTCCGGCGCTTCTGATTCTTGAAGCTCTTCTTCAGTCTTGCAATTCACTCGCCCAAAAAAGTTGTTCCATTCATCTGTAAATGTTACAAGCAACTTAATTCTACTAAACCATCACAAGAACAAAACCTTATACCTGGAAACTTTTTCTGTAGGTAAAACAAAATGGAAACACTATCCTCATTGTGCACTTCCAAATCAGGCATGGAGAAAAGAACACATATAAACATGTTAGACATGGAGGAAATAGAGGAGGGAGAGGGAGAACAGAGAGAGAACTTTTGTATTCCTCTATTTAACGAAAAAAAAGGTGCTGCTAATACAAATCATCTATTGACATTTTCTCGCAAAATGTAAAACCAGTAACAGAAAGTTAAGTTCTACTAATCTAAAATGTTGAGTTTAACATAAACTTACAAGAACAAAAGCATATTGCAAACTTAAGGGGTGTATTGGGCGTGTTCATGAACAACGAATTATAGTAGAAGGAAATGCGCCTTTTAGCTTTCTGATTTGATGGTACATCCATTGCTGACTCCTTTGTGGTGAGCAATAAATAAAGCTTATTGATCTGGAGAGCCAAAAATTGAAACTTGGTTGGTATAGTGCTAAAATCGTAGTATCTGTGTTCAGGTCATCGTAGTATGTGTGAGCATGTCAGAAGGATAGGAGTCGAGGAGGCACACCTTCTCTTTCCAAGCTTCTTCTGGTATTAAAGAAACAGGAAATTCCAATAGCACCATCTGATGCAAAATGCTGATATTGCTGTTTGAGTGGAATCATTCCCTCTTGACCTGCTCCACCATGTATGGAATCTAGCTAGCTATTCATGAAAATGGCATCACATAAGTGTGAATTTTATGAAATAAGCTGTTCATGAAAATGATATCATATACAACTCAGTAAACGGATTCACCTGGGAATATGATCTTCCATCATTATGCCTCTTGTCACAACTGCCAGCATATCCTGGAAAAGAATGACAACATGGTCTCTGTCCTCCTCATTATTATTTCTCTGTTCCAAAAGTGAGAGAAAATTCAGAATAAGAATCATCTTCGCATCCAACCCCATCACAACTATGAAATAGTTATGTGATGTAAGCGCCAATTCTTGAAATATTTACCAGATATTTGATAAGCTTTATGAAGTGCTCATAGAGGCTAGGAAGAGCATTCATCTTATATTCCATAATAAGATCACCTGCTTCTAACCCTAAGAAAAAAGCATCAAAACATCACAAGAACTTTATGATGGTCAAATAAAAAGGAATGCAAATACAAAGGAATGCAATATTTCATTTGCCTTTTCCTATAACTCACTCTTTTTCATTTACGAATCTCACATTAGATCGACAAAAGAAAACATAGAAGTATTTGGAGAAGTCAACTCAAAAGATTGATTGGTGAGAGAGTCTCTCGGACTACTTTTATGATTTCTTTTGTGGATCCAATGTGAAATTCGTAACATTACCCACCCCTTTAGAAGTTAGACGTCCACAGACGGTTTTCACTCTAGATGGCTCTCACTCTGAACTTTTTATGGTACCAGATAGTAATTTTCCCCTTTGGACGGCTCTCACTCTGACACCAGGTAGCCATTTTTCTCTTTGGACGGCTCCCACTCTAACACTAGGTAACCATTTTCTCATTTGGACGGCTCTCACTCCAGCATTAGGTAGCCCTTTTTCTCTTTGGACGGCACTCATTTCAGCACACGGTAGCTCTTTTCTTTTTAGACGGCTCTTACTCTGGACCTTATCAAGCTCCCCTTTTTCATTTGGAACTCTCACTCCAGCACTAGATAGCCCTTTTCCTCTTTGGACGGTCACTCCAACACTAGATAGCTCTTTCCCTCTTTGGACGACTCTCACTCCGATACCAGATAACCCTTTTCCTTTTTGAACGGCTCTCACTCCGGACCTTATCAAGCACGACTTCCACTCTCCAACACTAGGTAGCCCTTTTCCCGTTTGGACGACTCTCACTCCAACACCAGGTAGCCATTTTCCTCTTTGGACAGTCACTCCAACACTAGATAGTCATTTTCCTCTTTGGATTACCCTCACTCCGGTATCAGGTAGCATTTTTTCCTTTTGGACGGCTCTTACTCCGGACCTTATCAAGCACCTATTTTCCTATTTGGACAGCTCTTACTCAAACACTAGATAGCCCTTTTTCTCTTTGGACGGTCACTCCGACACCAGATAGCCCTTTTACTCTTTGGATGGCTCTCACTCCGACACCAGATAGCTCTTTTTCATTTTGGACAATACTCACTCCAGACCTTATCAAGCACCAGATAACACTCTTCCAGGTAGCCCTTTTCCACGTTGGACCAAATGCTCTAATACCAATTTGTTATGGACCCACTAATTTATCATAGATCCACATGATGGACTCAATTTCAATAGGAGAACTCAACCCAAAAGATCGACCTATCGGATGAGAGAGTCTCTTAGATTTAAGTATTTCTATGATTTATTTTGTGGATCTAATGTGAGATTCGTAACATTTTCACGGGGCTTGAACTAAAAACTTTATGATGTTCTTGAATGAAGCATGCCACTACTTAACAGCCCAAGACATAGAGCTGTCATTCTCAATTCTCCTTTTTAATTCACGGTTACTGTCCTTAGCCATATCCAGTGCTATTGGATCCGAATAGCATACAAACACATTAATTGCATGGGAGGAAAACCATTTCAGTATCTCTCAAAAAGCAATAAATAAAGTTAGGCATACCTTGCTAAGTGAAAAAGGAGGCCATTGAATCAGATCCAAATCATGATCAGCCCAATAGGGCACAAGCAGTAGGTCCATCTCCCTGTAGGTGAATGAAAGATAAAAGAAGTCAAAACTGGCTAGTAAAGAACTTCCGTCAGAACCCTATGTCACCGTGCGGTTCTTATCTGTTTCTTTTTATTCCTCGGCTTAGAGATTGTGAGCAACATGCTTTCACGATGTGAAAAACATAACATAGATCATCACTCTAGCCGTCTTCGCTGAGCAAATTTCGCACCTTCCTTCTCTCGGCTAGATGAAGGGATCTGGAAAAATCATATTAAGGAAATATCTGAACAATGCTCAAGATTTATCTCAAAGTGTAACAAATGCTATCTTGTCTTTCAAGGAGCAAATATCAAATAAAAGACTATCATCATCAAATCTCCGAGGAAGTGTGGCCTTCAGTCCTTTTTTCTTGTGTAGCTCACTCTTTTCCTCCGGTGGAATCAGGCACGCATTAAAAGCACCAGGAAATGACTGGAACTGGGATAGCAGAATTCCTAGTGTTTGAATCTAGATGATATTGGGAAAGGAAAAAAGAGTTCAACCAGAAATTTATATAAAATTTTATTTAGAGTCGGTCTAATATCTAATGAAAATTACTCTACTTGTAACTGAATCACGCAAAAAATTGCATATTAACAGTTTCAACCTATGCCATTTGGGTCAACAAACGCCGGAATCGCACCTCTCTGAAAGAGAACTGCATTATGAGTTCCCGTTCCACAGCAGTTTCTCTTTGTTATCTATTTATATATTTTTCTGGTCAAGACTCATGTTTAAATAATTCGATATGCAGCGTACTTGTGCATCTACAAGATAAATGCCAGCTGTGGTGGGGAGACCCAAACCAGGGTCAGTGTCAAGCAAAGCAGCATTCCTTGCTGCGGCTTGTGGAAAAGAAAGAGTTTGGACAGCAGAACTACACAAAGTCGGGAGAATTTTGTGTTTTTTTTTTGGGGGGGGGTGTTGGAAGAACCTCAAAGTAGTAGCTAAATGCCAATTTTGTGTACCTGCAAGTTATATATATATATCTATGTATAGATAGATAGATAGATATAGATATAGATATAGATATAGATATAGATATATATATATATATACATATATGATTCCTTGTATGAATTTTTTACATATTTGGAGAGAACACTATCTTCTTCAGATTAGACCTCTTACTTGAAAAGTGAAAATGTGCTCTCATGCATCCCCATTCCGACATAAAGCCGAGGCTGCAAAAAAGATTGAAGGCAAAATCAATACAACATAATATAATGAGTT